>JAMLFY010000004.1:37839279-37865756 GCA_030441495.1 Dalbergia oliveri | reverse complement strand
CGCACCATTGTCACTTTCAATCATCACAAGTACTCCTCCATTACAGTGAAGATACAAATATCACTAAAGAAAAAATTTCTCTTTTTTGCAAATGAAAAAAATTTAAATCCCTTCGAAAAGGAAAACACAATGATAATCGGAAACCAAGCGATAAGTAAGGTAAAAAAAAGTCCTACAAATTTTTTCCCTTTTTTATTTTTCGCATTTCTTTCTCGCATGATTGAAATCCACATAATAAAATTGGTTGAACTTGACATTTATACAATGACCAATCTTCCTAATAATTAATTACAAATGAAATGATGATAGTCATGATGATCATCAAAGAAATTGTACAAGTATCTTGGTGTAGAGGTATTGTGTGTCACTAGTTTAGAAGTTTTTATAGTATTGTTTACAAGTTTTTTGGTCTAGAGTTACAACTTTTCTCTTCATGTTCAGCACATTGTCACTTTCAATCATCACAAACATCCTCGATTACAGCGAGGACACAAATATCACTAAATAAAAAATTTCTCCACTTCCAAGCGGCAAGCACGGAAAAAAAGGCCTAGAAATATTTTCCCTTTTTATTTTTCTCATTTTTCTCTCCTATTATTGAAATCCACATAATAGAATTCGTTGAATTTGACATTTATACAATGATCAGTCTTCCTAATAATTAATTACAAATGAAAAGATGATGGTCATGATGATGGTCAAACAAATTGTACAAGAATCCTGGCGCATAGATATTGTGTGTCACTTTTTAACAAGTTTTTATAGTATTGTTTACAAGTTTTTTGGTCTAGAGTTACAACTTTTCTCTTCATGTTCAGCACCACTATCGCTTTCAATCATCACAAGCACTCCTCGATTAGTGAGGACACAAATATCACTAAATAAAAAATTTCTCCACTTCCAAGCGGCAAGCAAGGAAAAGAAATGGCCTACAAATATTTTTCGTCTTTTATTTTTCTTATTTCTTTCTCACCTATGATCAAAATCAACAAAATACCATTAGCTGAATTTAAAATTTATACAATTATCAATCTTCATAATAATTGATTACAAATAAAATGATGATTGTCACGATCCTAATCAAACAAATTGTAAAAATATCTTGGTGCAAAGTTATTGTGTGTCACTTGTTTACAAGTTTTTATAGTATGGTTTACAAGTTTTTTGGTCTAGGTTTACAAGTTTTCTCTTCAGTAGCACCATTGTCACTTTTAATCATCACAAGCACTCCTCCATTACGACGAGGATACAAATATCACTAAATAAAAAATTTCTCTACCTTTTTGCAAAATAAAAAAATTTAAATGCCTCCGAGAAAGGAAACCACATGACAATCAGGAAACCAAGCGATAAGCAAGGTAAGAAAAAGACTACAAATGTTTTCCTTTTTTTATTTTTCTTATTTCTTTTTCTCCTATGATTGAAATCCACATAATAGAATTGGTTGAATTTGACATTTATACAATGATCAATCTTCCTAATAATTAATTACAAATGCAATGATGATAGTCTTGATGGTGGTCAAACAAATTGTACAAGAATCCTGGTGCATAGATATTGTGGGTCACTTTTTTACAAGTTTTTATAGTATGGTTTACAAGTTTTTTCTTGATGTTCCGCACCATTGTCACTTTCAATCATCACAAGTACTCCTACATTACAGTGAGGATACAAATATCACTAAATAAAAAATTTCTCTACTTTTTTGCAAATTAAAAAAATTTAAATCCCTCTGAGAAAGGAAAACACAATGACAATTGGAAACCAAGCGATAAGTAAGGTAAAAAAAAGACCCACAAATTTTTTCCTTTTTTATTTTTCTTGTTTCTTTCTCTCCTATGATTGAAATCCACATAATAGAATTGGTTGAATTTGATATTTATACAATGATCGATCTTCCTAACAATTAATTACAAATGAAATGATGATAGTCAAGATAATCATCAAACAAATTGTACAAGTATCCTAGAGTAGAGGTATTGTGTGTCACTAGTTTAGAAGTTTTTATAGTATTGTTTACAAGTTTTTTGGTCTAGAGTTACAACTTTTGTCTTCATGTTCAGCACCACTGTCGCTTTCAATCATCACAAGCACTCCTCGATTACAGTGAGGACACAAATATCACTAAATAAAAAATTTCTCCACTTCCAAGTGGCAAGCAAGGAAAAGAAATGGCCTACATATATTTTTCGTCTTTTATTTTTCTTATTTCTTTCTCAACAATGATCAAAATCATCATAATACCATTAGTTGAATTTAAAATTTATACAATGAGCAATCTTCATAATAATTGATTACAAATAAAATGATGATTGTCACGATCCTAATCAAACAAATTGTACAAATATCCTGGTGTAGAGATATTGTGTGTCACTTGTTTACAAGTTTTTATAGTATGGTTTACAAATTTTTTGGTCTAGGTTAACAAGTTTTCTCTTCAAGTTCAGCACCATTGTCACTTTTAATCATCATAAGCACTCCTCCATTACGACGAGGATACAAATATCACTAAATAAAAAATTTCTCTACTTTCTTAGAAATTAAAAAAATTTACATCCCTCCAGAAAGGAAAACACAATGACAATCAGAAACCAAGCGATAAGCAAGGTAAAAAAAAGACCTAGAAATGTTTTCCTTTTATTATTTTTCTTATTTCTTTCTCTCCTATGATTGAGATCCACGTAATAGAATTGGTTGAATTTGACATTTATACAATGATCAATCTTCCTAACAATTAATTACAAATGAAATGATGATAGTTATGATGATGGTCAAACAAATTGTACTAGAATCCTGGTGCATAGATATTGTGTGTCACTTTTTTACAAGTTTTTATATTATGGTTTACAAGTTTTCTCTTCAAGTTCCGCACCATTGACACTTTCAATCATCACAAGCCCTCCTCTATTACAGTGAGGATACAAATATCACTAAATAAAAAATTTCTTTACTTTTTTGCAAATTAAAAAAATTTAAATCCCTCCGTTAAAGGAAAACACAATGACAATTGGAAACCAATGTTATCCAAGTGGCCTCAATGAACTCAAGAGGGGTGAATTGAGTTCTAAAACTTTTTCTTTGTTTTCACACTCTAGTTACTCTATCAATAAATTTTGAAGAGTTGGTTAAAAACTTAGTTTAATATATGCAAATGCAAGAGATATGAGAATGTAATTATCTCTATGAAAAAGATTAACAGGGCAATGAAAAGTAAATTTGCAACAAATGTAAAGAAATAAGGGAAGAGAAATTGCAAACTTGGTTTATACCTGGTTCGGTCACCCCTTGTGTCCTACATCCAGTTCTCTAAGCAACCCACTTAAGAGTTCCACTATCACTTTAATCTTTACAATTGAAGAGCACTCTTACACCTTGGGATCCCTCACCCTTGTGTTTGAGTCTCTCAAGAACCAAGAGATGCCCCACTCTTGTTCTATCAAGGGATGCCCCACCCTTGTACACAAACTTGAAAAAATATTACAAGAAATCACTCTTAATAGAGTAGATGTTACAAATTGAAGCCCTATAAGGTTTCTCAAGAATAAGACAATTTGGCCAAGTATTGATCTCAAAGATTGATGATTGATAATGATTGAACAAAATGATCTTTGTAGTATGTTTTCTATGCTTTAAACATTGTTAAAGAAGGGTATTTATAGAAAACAATTCGTGTAGACCGTTAGTGATTGACCCCAAAGGATGTGTTTCTTCAAAACACACCTCTTTGCACATTTTGGGTCTTGTAATCGATTACATTCAATTGTAATCGATTACATAGTTCAAATTTTCAAACTGGCAACGGTCACCTTTCTGGTAATCGATTAGTCATTGTGTAATCGATTACACTTGTGAAATTTCAAATTCTGAGTCTAGGAACAACTTGGTAATCGATTACTTTATGTTGTAATCGATTACATGGTTTCCAAAAATGAAAAATGAAAGGTTTAACATGGTTTGAAGATATTCTTCCATTCTAAAACCATTTTAAAAGATCTTTGATATAAATCCAATCCTTTCAAATCAAAATTGTATTTTCACAAAACAAAACAAACTTCTTCATTAAGAACATATGAAATAATTCAAAATAAATTTTCCATAGATCAAATCATGATTAACTAGAGAATGGCCAAATAGACTTATTAATGAAACCTTTTAACAAGATTAATCTAAGTTCTAGATATCCTAACCATAGGCTTGATCAAATGCTTGTACATCTTTAAGAACCCCATGTCATTTTGCTTCTATTCTTTTTGTCATTTGCTTGTTCATTGGCATCATCAAAACCTACAACATAGCATTCACATTCTCCCCTTTTTGATGATGACAACCATCTTGGGTGAGGAGCAAAACAGAAGATATGACAGCATAAAATGTATTGCGTTCACTCCCCTTAAGTATATGCATGCTCCCCAAACAAACATGCATGCTCCCCCTTAATCATTGACATCTCACCAAATATATTCTCCCCTTTGGCATTATCAAAAAGAAATAAGCACATCAAAACCTATCAACTATAAGAGAATATACCTAAGCCAAAGGTTCACAAACATATTAAACGCCAAAGACTACAATCCATAATCCAAGATATAAACCAAAGCATCATAGAAGTCATGCATAATGTAAATTCACCATAAGTCAGAAGCTATAAGTTCAACTACTAATTATAGCTTATAACCAAGAGTCATGCAGATACGGAATTTAAACAAAGTCTAACCAGAGAACATATACAACATAACAAAGTCCATAAACTAAGGCAAAGTCCATAAACAAAATAAAATAAAGCTATGGAGCATCATCAGCAGCAAATCGTCGTGTATACCCAGGTGACACAAATATCGCTAAATAAAAAATTTCTCCACTTCCAAGCGGCAAGCAAGGAAAAAAAATGGCCTACAAATATTTTTCGTCTTTTATTTTTGGATTTCTTTCTCTCTATGTTTGAAATCCACATAATAGAATTGGTTGAATTTGACATTTATACAATGATCAATCTTCCTAATAATTAATTACAAATGAAATGATGATAGTCATGATGATGGTCAAACAGATGTACAAGAATCCTGGTGCATAGATATTGTGTGTCACTTTTTTACAAGTTTTTATAGTATGGTTTACAAGTTTTCCCTTCAAGTTCCACACCATTGTCACTTTCAATCATCACAAGTACTCCTCGATTACAGTGAGGACACAAATATCACTAAATAAAAAATTTCTCCACTTCCAAGCGGCAAGCAAGGAAAAGAAATGGCCTACATATATTTTCCGTCTTTTATTTTTCTTATTTCTTTCTCAACTATGATCAAAATCAACATAATACCATTAGTGGAATTTAAAATTTATACAATGATCAATCTTCATAATAATTGATTACAAATAAAATGATGATTGTCACGATCCTAATCAAACAAATTGTACAAATATCCTGGTGTAGAGATATTGTGTGTCACTTGTTTACAAGTTTTTATAGTATGGTTTACAAGTTTTTTGGTCTAGGTTTACAAGTTTTCTCTTCCAGTTAGCACCATTGTCACTTTTCATCATCACAAGCACTCCTCCACTACGACGAGGATACAAATATCACTAAATAAAAAATTTCTCTACTTTTTTGCAAATTAAAAAAATTTAACTCCCTCCAAGAAAGGAAAACATAGTGACAATCAGGAAACCAAGCAATAAGCAAGGTAAGAAAAAGACCTACAAATTTTTTCCTTTTTTCTATTTTTCTTGTTTCTTTCTCTCCTATGATTGAAATCCACATAATAGAATTGGTTGAATTTGATATTTATACAATGATCAATCTTCCTAACAATTAATTACAAATGAAATGATGATAGTCAAGATAATCATCAAACAAATTGTACAAGTATCCTAGAGTAGAGGTATTGTGTGTCACTAGTTTAGAAGTTTTTATAGTATTGTTTACAAGTTTTTTGGTCTAGGTTTACAACTTTTCTCTTCATGTTCAGCACCATTGTCACATTCAATCATCACAAGCACTCCTCGATTACAGTGAGGACACAAATATCACTAAATTAAAAATTTCTCCACTTCCAAGCGGCAAGCAAGGAAAAGAAATGGCCTACATATATTTTCCGTCTTTTATTTCTTATTTCTTTCTCACCTATGATCAAAATCAACATAATACCATTAGTTGAATTTAAAATTTATACAATCATCAATCTTCATAATAATTTATTACAAATAAAATGATGATTGTCACGATCCTAATCAAACAAATTGTACAAATATCCTTGTAGAGATATTGTGTGTCACTTGTTTACAAGTTTTTATAGTACGGTTTACAAGTTTTTTGGTCTAGGTTTACAAGTTTTCTCTTCAAGTTCAGCACCATTGTCACTTTTAATCATCACAAGCACTCCTCCATTATGACGAAGATATAAATAACACTAAATAAAAAATTTCTCTACTTTTTTACAAAATAAAAAAATTTAAATCCCTCCAAGAAAGGAAAACACAATGACAATCAGAAACCAAGCGATAAGCAAGGTAAAAAAAAGACCTACAAATGTTTTCCTTTTTTATTATTCTTATTTCTTTCTCTCCTATGATTGAAATCCACATAATAAAATTGGTTGAATTTGACTTTTATACAATGTTCAATCTTCCTAACAATTAATTACAAATGAAATGATGATAGTCATGATGATGGTCAAACAAATTGTACTAGAATCCTGGTGCATAGATATTGTGTGTCACTTTTTTACAAGTTTTTATAGTATGGTTTACAAGTTTTCCCTTCAAGTTCACCATTGTCACTTTCAATCATCACAAGCACTCCTCCATTACAGTGAGGATACAAATATCACTAAATAAAAAATTTCTCTACTTTTTTGCAAATTAAAAAAATTTAAATCCCTCCGAGAAAGGAAAACACAATGACAATCGGAAACCAAGCGATAAGTAAGGTAAAAAAAAGACCTACAAATATTTTCCCTTTTTATTTTTCCTATTTCTTTCTTTCGCATGATTGAAATCCACATAATAGAATTGGTTGAATTTGACATTTATACAATGACCAATCTTCCCAATAATTAATTACAAATGAAATGATGATAGTCATGATGATCATCAAATAAATTGTACAAGTGTCCTGGTGTAGAGGTATTGTGTGTCACTAGTTTAGAAGTTTTTATAGTATTGTTTACAAGGTTTTTGGTCTAGAATTACAACTTTTCTCTTCATGTTCAGCACCATTGTCACTTTCAATCATCACAAGCACTCCTTGATTACAGTGATGACACAAATATCACTAAATAAAAAATTTCTCCACTTCCAAGCGGCAAGCAAGGAAAAAAACGGCCTACAAATATTTTCCGTCTTTTTATTTTTCTTATTTCTTTCTTACCTATGATCAAAATCAACATAATACCATTAGTTGAATTTAAAATTTTTACAATGATCAATGTTCATAATAATTTATTACAAATAAAATGATGATTGTCACGATCCTAATCAAACAAATTGTACAAATATCCTGGTGCAAAGATATTGTGTGTCACTTGTTTACAAGTTTTTATAGTATGGTTTACAATTTTTTTGTTCTAGGTTTACAAGTTTTCTCTTCAAGTCAGCACCATTGTCACTTTTAATCATCACAAGCACTCCTCCATTACGACGAGGATACAAATATCACCAAATAAAAAATTTCTCTACTTTTTTGCAAATTAAAAAAATTTAAATCGCTCCGAGAAAGGAAAACACAATTACAATCAGAAACCAAGCGATAAGCAAGGTAAGAAAAAGACCTTCAAATGTTTTCCTTTTTTTATTTTTCTTATTTCTTTCTCTCCTATGATTGAAATCCACATAATAAAATTGGTTGAATTTGACATTTACACAATGATCAATCTTCCTAACAATTAATTACAAATGAAATGATGATAGTCATGATGATCATCAAACAAATTGTACAACTATCCTGGTGTAGAGGTATTGTGTGTCACTTGTTTAGAAGTTTTTATAGTATTGTTTACAAGTTTTTTGGTCTAGGTTTACAACTTTTCTCCTCATGTTCAGCACCATTGTCACTTTCAATCATCACAAGCACTCCTCGATTATAGTGAGGACACAAATATCACTAAATAAAAAATTTCTCCACGTCCAAGCGGCAAGCAAGGAAAAAAATGGCCTACAAATATTTTCCCTCTTTTATTTTTCTCATTTCTTTCTCTCCTATGATTGAAACCCACATAATAGAATTGGTTGAATTTGACATTTATACAATGATCAATCTTCCTGATAATTAATTACAAATGAATTGATGATAATCATGATGATGGTCAAACAAATTGCACAAGAATCCTAGTGCATAGATATTGTGTGTCACTTTTTTACAATTTTTTATTGTATGGTTTACAAGTTTTCTCTTCAAGTTCCAGCACTTCACTTTCAATCATCACAAGCGCTACTTGATTACATGAGGACACAAATATCACTAAATAAAAAATTTCTCCACTTCCAAGCGGCAAGCAAGGAAAAGAAATGGCCTACAAATATTTTCCATCTTTTATTTTTCTTATTTCTTTCTCACCTATGATCAAAATCAACATAATACCATTAGTTGAATTTAAAATTTATACAATGATCAATCTTCATAATAATTGATTACAAATAAAATGATGATTGCCATGATCCTAATCAAACAAATTGTACAAATATCCTGTGTAGAGATATTGTGTGCCACTTGTTTACATGTTTTTATAGTATGGTTTACAAGTTTTTTTGTCTAGGTTTACAAGTTTTCTCTTCAAGTGCAGCACCATTGTCACTTTTAATCATCACAAGCACTCATCCATTATGACGAGGATACAAATATCACTAAATAAAAAATTTCTCTACTTTTTTGGAAATTTAAAAAATTTAAATCGCTCCAGAAAGGAAAACACATGACAATCGGAAACCAAGCGATAAGCTAGGTAAAAAAAAGACCTACAAATGTTTTCCCTTTTTATTTTTCTTATTTCTTTCTCTCCCATGATTGAAATCCACATAATAGAATTGGTTGAATTTGACATTTATACAATGATCAATCTGCCTAATAATTAATTACAAATGAAATGATGATAGTCGTGATGATGGTCAAACAAATTGTACAAGAATCCTGTTGCATAGATATTGTGTGTCACTTTTTTACAAGTTTTTATAGTATGGTTTACAAGTTTTTTGGTCTAGGTTTACAAGTTTTCTCTTCAAGTTCAGCACCATTGTCACTTTCAATCATCACAAGCACTCCTCTATTAGGGCAAGGATACAAATATCATTAAATAAAAAATTTCTCTACTTTTTTGCAAATTAAAAACATTTTAAATCCCTCCAGAAAGGAAAACACAATGACAATGAGGAAACCAAGCGAAAAGCAAGGTAAAAAAAAGACCTACAAATGTTTTCCTTTTTTTATTTTTCTTATTTCTTTCTCTCCTATGATTGAAATCCTCATAATAGAATTGGTTGAATTTGACATTTATACAATGATTAATCTTCCTAACAATTAATTACAAATGAAATGATGATAGTCATGATGATCATCAAACAAATTGTACAACTATCCTGGTGTAGAGGTATTGTGTGTCACTAGTTTAGAAGTTTTTATAGTATTGTTTACAAGTTTTTTGGTCTAGGTTTACAACTTTTCTCCTCATGTTCAGCACCATTGTCACTTTCAATCATCACAAGCACTCCTCGATTACAGTGCGGACACAAATATCACTAAATAAAAATTTCTCCACTTCCAAGCTGCAAGCATGGAAAAAAATGGCCTACAAATATTTTCCCTCTTTTATTTTTCTTATTTCTTTCTCTCCTATGATTGAAATCCACATAATAGAATTGGTTGAATTTGACATTTATACAATGATTAGTCTTCCTAATAATTAATTACAAATGAAATGATGATAGTCATGATGATGGTCAAACAAATTGTACAAGAATCCTGGTGCATAGATATTGTGTGTCACTTTTTTACAAGTTTTCTTTTCAAGTTCCGCACCATTATCACTTTCAATCATCACAAGCACTCCTCCATTACCTGTGAGGATACAAATATCACTAAATAAAAAATTTCTCCGCTTTTTTCCAAATGAAAAAAAATTAAATCAATATTGGAAAGGAAAGCACAATGACAATCGAGAAACCAAGCGACAAGCAAGAAAAAAATGGTTGACAAATTTTTTTCCTTTTTATTTTTCTTATTTCTTTCTAACCTATTGTAAGACCCCAATTTATTTCATCCTTAGTTTCTTTAATTTGTGTATGTGGAATTAATTGTTGTGTTAGAATAATATTTGGTCCAATATAGATAGCATAGGTACAATGGAATTTATCCAATATAAAATATATAACATTTATTAATGGCATAATATTATTATTATTAGATAAGATATGATGAGATTTTTTTATTTATTTAAAAGAGAGTCTATTTGTAATTAGTAGGGAAGGAAGGGCCACTATCTCTATCCCTAAAAGTAAAAGTTTCCTACTATCCACTACCCACATTTTTTTCACTTCTATTGTTAACTCCCACCACTAAGCCCTATTAGAGCATATGGTGGCACACCCTTTCCCTCCATAAAAATTCTCTTCACTTCATCTTTTTGATCCATTCCAAAATCTCTCATCACAAATCATCGTCACTTTTGGAGGAACAAGATTCATCCCCAATTTCGCCTCTTGAAGTCGTGGCACACCCAAGCATAGAGGAGGAGGATTTTGCCCTTTTCCACTTCAACAAGCCTTAAGGGTTTCTAATTTCAGTTAATCTTCAAATCAAGTAAGGGTTTTTGTGAAAATCTCTTTGATCTATTGTTTTTAGTGCATTCTACGTCTATACCATGAAAAAAATTCTCGTGGTTGATATACCTCGCTCGTATCCTGTAGATATAAAATTTTCGATACTTTATAACCGTTCTATTGCTTTGGATTCATTTGGATTTCATAAATTTGTAATCAGCTTATCATGGTAGATGAGGTAAATTTTTGCACCTTGTCAATACGCATCTAGGCATGAGACCTGGTTGTCCTCCCAACGCATGTACATAGATATATGTCCTGAACCTGCATGTGTAAATGTCATACATATATATATATATATATATATATATATATATATATATATATATATATATATATATATATATGTTGGTTTGTGTTTTTCTTATAATATGAATTCATGTGCGTTGGGTTTATATACGTATACTGTTGGTCCTAGCATGAATTTGTCATTACCTTTATGAGTAATTCAATTATTATTTTATCTGGAATTTCATAATATCCTAAACAGGACCTTAAATCTATATGTCTCGCCTTATCTATAAGTTCGATTGTTATGTTATGAATAAGTTACAATATGATGATATGCTTGATATATGTGACTTTATGATATCAAGATATATACATGCACATGTATCTACACGATAAGGTTAATAGATATAATAACCCACTGTAATGATTTGGATCCTTTGTTAAGAAGAGGTAATCCCCACTGATCACCCACTTTATCCCCACTGATATTTGCTGGTGACAACCTATTGGTATGAGCTCATTACCCCACTGATTGGCTAAATTGGGTGAATAAAGAAGAAGATGTATAAAGAAAGAGATGTATTAAGAAAAAGACTGAAAAAGATTAGACTAATTGTCTTATATGATGGTATGTGAATTTCATGTATGTAGATACCAAGGGATTATCATGCAAGCATGTAAATGTTATGACTTGCATCCATGATAAAAAGATCATATTTAAAGACAAGTCTACCTTGATAAAGATTTTTAGAACTTATTAATTGGATCTTAAAACATGTTCATATTTGTTTTCAAGAATAAACCGAGGTGGCTAGAGATGATTTCGATGACACTAATTGACCGTGTGCATTTATCCTTCCTGGGGACTTTGAGTTCTCACCCTTTCCTTTTCCGTGTCATCTCTACATATGGAGAAGGCTAGTGAGGTCCTACGGAGGAGTACGTATCTGAAGAGTAGATAGGATTTAGTTCCACTTATAATTCTTTAGTTGATTAGACCTATTTGATTATTCAGATTTTGGTTTATTGGTGATTGGACTATTGTTAGCCAGATTTATTATTGTTCATGCTATCTATATTATAGTGACTACAAACTTGTTGGAGTTAATTACTTGTTACTGTAATATACTATTTTAGATTTTTGATTGGATCGATGTGTTTATTATTACTTAGCTAATTCCAATATAAATTAGTAGTACATATAATTATGTATGCGTCTGGCTTCTAGTTTGATCTTAGAAAAAGAAAAATTATTATCATTATTTTTCTGCCTATATAATATTTTGAAACCAAAAAAATCAGGATGTTGAAGCGTAATAGTTTAATAATAAAATCCGCTATGACTTAAGCATATGGGAATAATTATTAGGATGTTACACCTATGATCAAATCAACATAATAGTATTAGTTGAATTTAAAATTTATACAATGATCAATCTTCATAGTAATTAATTACAAATAAAATGATGATTGTCATGATCCTAATCAAACAAATTGTACAAATATCCTGGTAGAGATATTGTATGTCACTTGTTTACAAGTTTTTATAGTATGATTTACAAGTTTTTTGGTCTAGGTTTAAAAGTTTTCTCTTCAAGTTCAGCACGATTGTCACTTTCAATCATCACAAGCACTCCTCCATTATGGTGAGGATATAAATATCACTAAATAAAAAATTTCTCTACTTTTTTGCAAATTAAAAAAATTTAAATCCATCAAGAAAAGGAAAACACAATGACAATCACAAAACCAAGCGACAAGCAAGGTAAAAAAAAGACCAACAAATGTTTTCCCTTTTTTATTTTTCTTTTTCTTTCTCTCCTATGATTTAAATCCACATAATAGAATTGGTTGAATTTGACATTTATACAATGATCAATCATCCTAATAATTAATTACAAATGAAATGATGTTTAGTCACGATGATCATCAAACAAATTGCACAAGTATCCTGGTGTAGAGATATTGTGTGTCACATGTGTACAAGTTTTTATAGTATGGTTTACATGTTTTTAGTCTAGGTTTACAAGTTTTCTCTTCAAGTTCAGCACCATTGTCACTTTCAATCATCACAAGCACTCCTTTATTATAGAGAGGATACAATTGCACTAAAAAAAAATTTCTCTCCCTTTTTGAAAATTAAAAAAAATTTAAATCCCTTCAAAAAAGGAAAGCACAATGACAATCAAGAAACCAAGCGACATGCAAGGAAAAAAAATGACCTACAAATGTTTTCCCTTTTTATTTTTCTTTTTTCTTTCTCTCTTATGATTGAAATCCACTTAATAAAATTGGTTGAATTTGACATTTATACAATGATCAATCTTCCTAATAATTAATTACAAATGAAATGATGATAGTCATGATGATCATCAAACAAATTGTACAAGTATCCTTGTGTAGAGGTATTGTGTCACTTTTTTACAAGTTTTTATAGTATGGTTTACAAGTTTTCTCTTGAAGTTCCGCACCATTGTCACTTTCAATCATCACAAGCACTCCTTAATTACAGTGAGGATACAAATATCACTAAATAAAAAATTTCTCCACTTTTTTTCCAAATGAAAAAAAACTAAATCATTCTAGGAAAGGAAAGCACAACAACAATCAAGAAACTAAGCGACAAGCAAGGAAAAAAAATGGTCTACAAATATTTTCCCTTTTTATTTTTCTTATTTCTTTCTCACCTATGATCAAAATCAACATAATATCATTAATTGAATTTAAAATTTATACAATGATCAATCTTCATAATAATTAATTACAAATAAAATGATGATTGTCATGATCCTAATCAAACAAATTGTACAAATATCCTGGTGCGGAGATATTGTGTGTCACTTGTTTACAAGTTTTTTGGTCTAGGTTTAAAAGTTTTCTTTTCAAGTTTAGCACCATTGTCACTTTCAATCATCACAAGCACTCTTCCATTACGGTGAAGATACAAATATCACTAAATAAAAAATTTCTCTACTTTTTTGCAAATTAAAAAAATTTAAATCCCTCCAGGAAAGGAAAACACAATGACAATCAGAAACCAAGCGACGAGCAAGGTAAAAAAAAGACCTACAAATGTTATCCCTTTTTATTTTTCTTATTTCTTTCTCTCCTATGATTTAAATCCACATAATATAATTGGTTGAATTTGACATTTATACAATGATCAATCTTCCTAATAATTAATTACAAATGAAATGATGTTAGTCACGATGATCATCAAACAAATTGTACAAGTATCCTGGTGTAGAGATATTGTGTGTCACATGTGTACAAGTTTTTATAGTATGGTTTACAAGTTTTTTGGTCTTGGTTTACAAGTTTTCTCCAAGTTCAGCTCCATTGTCACTTTCAATCATCACAAGCACTCCTCTATTACAGTGAGGATACAATTGCACTAAAAAAAAATTTCTCTCCCACTTTGAAAATTAAAAAATTTAAATCCCTTCAAAAAAGGAAAGCACAATGACAATCGAGAAACCAAACGACATGCAAGGAAAAAAAATGACCTACAAATATTTTCCCTTTTTATTTTTCTTATTTCTTTCTCTCTTATGATTGAAATCCACATAATAGAATTGGTTGAATTTGACATTTATACAATGATCAATATTCCTAATAATTAATTACAAATGAAATGATGATAGTCATGGTGATCATCAAACAAATTGTACAAGTATCCTCATGTAGAGGTATTGTGTGTCACTTTTTTACAAGTTTTTATAGTATGGTTTACAAGTTTTCTCTTGAAGTTCGCACCATTGTCACTTTCAATCATCACAAGCACTCCTCAAATACAGTGAGGATACAAATATCACTAAATAAAAAATTTCTCCACTTTTTTCCAAATGAAAAAAAACTAAATCATTCTAGGAAAGGAAAGCACAATGACAATCGAGAAACCAAGCGACAAGCAAGGAAAAAAAATGGTCTACAAATATTTTCCCTTTTTATTTTTCTTATTTCTTTCTCACCTATGATCAAAATCAACATAATATCATTGGTTGAATTGAAAATTTATACAATGATCAATCTTCATAGTAATTAATTACAAATAAAATGATGATTGTTATGATCCTAATCAAACAAATTGTACAAATATCCTGGTGAGATACTGATTGTCACTTGTTTACAAGTTTTTTGGTCTAGGTTTCAAAGTTTTCTTTTCAAGTTTAGCACCATTGTCACTTTCAATCATCACAAGCACTCTTCCATTACCAGGATACAAATATCACTAAATAAAAAATTTCTCTACCTTTTTGCAAATTAAAAAAATTTAAATCCCTCCAGGAAAGGAAAACATAGTGACAATCAGAAACCAAGCGACAAGCAAGGTAAAAAAAAGACCTACAAATGTTTTCCCTTTTTATTTTTCTTATTTATTTTTCTCCTATGATTTAAATCCACATAATATAATTGGTTGAATTTGACATTTATACATTGATCAATCTTCCTAATAATTAATTACAAATGAAATGAAGTTAGTCATGATGATCATCAAACAAATTGCACAAGTATCCTGGTGTAGAGATATTGTGTGTCACATGTGTACATGTTTTTATAGTATGGTTTACAAGTTTTTTGGTCTAGGTTTACAAGTTTTGGGTTCAAGTTCAGCTCTTGTCACTTTCAATCATCACAAGCACTCCTCTATTCAGTGAGGATACAATTGCACTAAAAAAAAATTTCTCTCCCTTTTTGAAAATTAGAAAAAATTTAAATCCCTTCAAAAAATGAAAGCACAATGACAATCGAGAAACCAAGCGACATGCAAGGAAACAAAATGACCTACAAATGTTTTCCCTTTTTATTTTTTTTCTTTCTTTCTCTCTTATGATTGAAATCCACATAATAGAATTGGTTGAATTTGACATTTATACAATGATCAATCTTCCTAATAATTAATTACAAATGAAATGATGATAGTCATGATGGTCATCAAACAAATTGTACAAGTATCCTCGTGTAGAGATATTGTGTGTCACATGTGTACAAGTTTTTATAGTATGATTTACAAGTTTTTTGGTCTAGGTTTACAAGTTTTCTTCAAGTTCAGCTCCATTGTCACTTTCAATCATCACAAGCACTCCTCTATTACATTGAGGATACAATTGCACTAAAAAAAATTTCTCCCATTTTGAAAATTAAAAAAAATTTAAATCCCTTCAAAAAGGAAAGCACAATGACAATCGAGAAACCAAGCGACATGCAAGGAAAAAAAATGACCTACAAATATTTTCACTTGTTATTTTTCTTATTTCTTTCTCTCCTATGATCGAAATCAACATAATATGATTGGTTGAATTTAACATTTATACAATGATCAATCTTCCAAATAATTAATTACAAATGAAATGATGATAGTCACAATGATAATCAAACAAATTGTACAAGAATTCTGGGTAGAGGAATTGTGTGTCACTAGTTTGCAAGTTTTTATAGTATTCTTTACAAGTTTTTTGGTCTAGGTTTACAAGTTTTCTCTTCAAGTTCAGCACCATTGTCACTTTCAATCATCACAAGCACTCCTCCATTACAATGAGGATACAAATATCACTAAATAAAAAATTTCTCCACTTTTTTCCAAATGAAAAAAAACTAAATCATTCTAGGAAAGGAAAGCACAATGACAATCGAGAAACCAAGCGACAAGCAAGGAAAAAAAATGGTCTACAAATATTTTTCCTTTTTATTTTTCTTATTTCTTTCTCACCTATGATCAAAATCAACATAATATCATTAATTGAATTGAAAATTTATACAATGATCAATCTTCATAGTAATTAATTACAAATAAAATGATGATTGTTATGATCCTAATCAAACAAGTTGTACAAATATCCTGGTGCGAGATATTGATTGTCACTTGTTTACAAGTTTTTTGGTCTAGGTTTCAAAATTTTCTTTTCAAGTTTAGCACCATTGTCACCTTCAATCATCACAAGCACTCTTCCATTACTGAGGATACAAATATCACTAAATAAAAAATTTCTCTACTTTTTTGCAAATTAAAAAAATTTAAATCCCTCCAAGAAAGGAAAACACAATGACAATCAGAAACCAAGCGACAAGCAAGGTAAAAAAAAAGACCTACAAATGTTATCCCTTTTTATTTTTCTTATTTCTTTCTCTCCTATGATTTAAATCCACATAATATAATTGGTTGAATTTGACATTTATACAATGATCAATCATCCTAATAATTAATTACAAAAGAAATGATGTTAGTCACGATGATCATCAAACAAATTGTACAAGTATCCTGGTGTAGAGATATTGTGTGTCACATGTGTACAAGTTTTTATAGTATGGTTTACAAGTTTTTTGGTCTAGGTTTACAAGTTTTGGGTTCAAGTTCAGCTCATTGTCACTTTCAATCATCACAAGCACTCCTCTATTACAGTGAGGATACAATTGCACTAAAAAAAAATTTCTCTCCCATTTTGAAAATTAAAAAAAATTTAAATCCCTTCAAAAAATGAAAGCACAATGACAATCGAGAAACCACGCGACATGCAATGAAAAAAAATGACCTACAAATATTTTCCCTTGTTATTTTTCTTATTTCTTTCCCTCCAATGATCGAAATCAACATAATATAATTGGTTGAATTTGACATTTATACAATGATCAATCTTCCAAATAATTAATTACAAATGAAATAATGATAGTCACGATGATAATCAAACAAATTGTACAAGAATTCTGGGGTAGAGGAATTGTGTGTCACTAGTTTGCAAGTTTTTATAGTATTCTTTACAAGTTTTTTGGTCTAGGTTTACAAGTTTTCTCTTCAAGTTCAGCACCATTGTCACTTTCAATCTTCACAAGCACTCCTCCATTACGAGGATACAAATATCACTAAATAAAAAATTTCTCCACTTTCTTCCAAAAAAAAAATTAAATCACTCTAAGAAAGGAAATCACAACAACAATTGAGAAACCAAGAGACAAGCAAGAAAAAAAATGACCTACAAATATTTTCCCTTTTTATTTTTCTTCTTTCTTTCTCTCCTATGATTTAAATCCACATAATAGAATTGGTTGAATTTGACATTTATACAATGATCAATCTTCCTAATAATTAATTACAAATGAAATGATGATAGTCACGATGATAATCAAACAAATTGCACAAGTATCCTGGTGTAGAGCTATTGTGTGTCACATGTGTACAAGTTTTTATAGTATGGTTTACATGTTTTTTGGTCTAGGTTTACAAGTTTTCTCTTCAAGTTCAGCACCATTGTCACTTTCAATCATCACAAGCACTCTTCCATTACAGTGAGGATACAAATATCACTAAATAAAAAATTTCTCTACTTTTTTGCAAATTAAAAAAATTTAAATCCCTCCAAGAAAGGAAAACAATGACAATCGGGAAACCAAGCGATAAGCAAGGTAAAAAAAAGACCTACAAATATTTTCCCTTTTTATTTTTCTTATTTCTTTCTCTCTTATGATTGAAATCCACATAATAGAATTGGTTGAATTTGACATTTATACAATGATCAATCTTCCTAATAATTAATTACAAATGAAATGATGATAGTCATGATGATCATCAAACAAATTGTACAAGTATCCTGGTGTAGAGGTATTGTGTGTCACTTTTTTACAAGTTTTTATAGCATGGTTTACATGTTTTCTCTTGAAGTTCCGCACCATTGTCACTTTCAATCATCACAAGCACTCCTCAATTATAGTGAGGTTACAAATATCACTAAATAAAAAATTTCTCCACTTTTTTCCAAATGAAAAAAAATCAAATCATTCTAAGAGAGGAAAGCACAATGACAATGGAGAATCCAAGCGACAAGCAAGGAAAAAAATGGTCTACAAATATTTTCCCTTTTTGCTTTTCTTATTTCTTTCTCACCTATGATCAAAATCAACATAATAGAATTAATTGAATTTAAAATTTATACAATGATCAATTTTCAAAGAAATTAATTACAAATAAAATGATGATTGTCATGATCCTAATCAAACAAATTGTACAATTATCCTGTAGAGATATTGTGTGTCACTTGTTTACAAGTTTTTATAGTATGGTTTACAAGTTTTTTGGTCTAGGTTTAAAAGTTTTCTTTTCAAGTTTTGCACCATTGTCACTTTCAATCATCACAAGCACTCATCCATTACGTGAGGATACAAATATCACTAAATAAAAAATTTCTCTACTTTTTTGCAAATTAAAAAAATTTAAATCCCTCCAGGAAAGGAAAACACAATGACAATCAGAAACCAAGTGACAAGCAAGATAAAAAAAAGACCTACAAATGTTTTCCCTTTTTTTTTTTTCTTTCTCTCCTATGATTTAAATCCACATAATAGAATTGGTTGAATTTGACATTTATACAATGATTAATCTTCCTAATAATTAATTACAAATGAAATGATGTTAGTCACAATGATAATCAAACAAATTGTACAAGTATCCTTGTGTAGAGATATTGTGTGTCACATGTTTACAAGTTTTTATAGTATGGTTTACAAATTTTTTGGTCTAGGTTTACAAGTTTTCTCTTCAAGTTCAGCTCTGTATCACTTTCAATCATCACAAGCACTCCTCTATTAAGTGAGGATAGAATTGCACTAAAAAAATTTCTCTCCTTTTTGCTAATTAAAAAAAATTTAAATCCCTTCAAAAAAGGAAAGCACAATGACAATCGAGAAACCAAGCGACATGCAAGGAAAAAAAATGACCTACAAATATTTTCCCTTGTTATTTTTCTTATTTCTTTCTCTCCTATGATCGAAATCAACATAATATAATTGGTTGAATTTAACATTTATACAATGATAAATCTTCCAAATAATTAATTACAAATGAAATGATGATAGTCACGATGATAATCAAACAAATTGTACAAGAATTTGGGTAGAGGAATTATGTTTTACTAGTTTACAAGTTTTTATAGTATTCTTTACAAGTTTTTTGGTCTAGGTTTACAAGTTTTCTCTTCAAGTTCAGCACCATTGTCACTTTCAATCATCACAAGCACTCCTCCATTACAATGAGGATACAAATATCACTAAATAAAATATTTCTCCACTTTTTTCCAAAAGAAAAAAATTAAATCACTCTAAGAAAGGAAAGCACAATGACAATTGAGAAACCAAGCGACAAGCAAGAAAAAAAATGACCTACAAATATTTTCCCTTTTTATTTTTTTTATTTCTTTCTTGCCTATGATCGAAATCAACATAATAGAATTGGTTGAATTTAAAATTTATACAATGATCAATCTTCCTAGTAATTAATTACAAATAAAATGATGATGTCATGATGCTAATCAAAAAAATTGTACAAGTATCATGGTGTAGAGATATTGTGTGTCACTTGTTTACAAGTTTTTATAGTATAGTTTACTAGTTTTTTGGTCTAGGTTTACAAGTTCTCTCTTCAAGTTCAACTCCATTGTCACTTTCAATCATCACAAGCACTCCTCTATTAAGTGAGGATACAATTGCACTAAATAAAAAATTCCACTCTTTTTTTGCAAATTAATAAAATTTAAATCCCTCCAAAAAAGGAAAACACAATGGCAATCGAGAAACCAAGCAACAGGCAAGGAAAAAAAATGACCTACAATTATTTTCACTTTTTATTTTTCTTATTTCATTAATGCCTATGATCGAAATCAACATAATAGTATTGGTTGAATTCAAAATTTATGAAATGATCAATCTTGCTAGTAAATTAATTACAAATAAAATGATGATTGTCACGATCCTAATCAAACAAATTGTACAAGTATCCTGGTAGAGATATTGTGAGTCACTTGTTTACAAGTTTTTATAGAATGGTTTACAAGTGTTTTGGTCTAGGTTTAAAAGTTCTCTCTTCAAGTTCAGCTACATTGTCACTTTCAATCATCACAAGCACTCCTCTATTAAAGGATACAATTGCACTAAATAAAAAATTCACTAAATTAAAAAATTTAAATCCCTCCAAAAAAGGAAAACACAATGCAAAGAAACCAAGCCAAGGAAAAAAAATGACCTACAATTATTTTCACTTTTTATTTTTCTTATTTCATTAATGCCTATGATCGAAATCAACATAATAGAATTGGTTGAATTTGAAATTTATAAATGATCAATCTTGCTAGTAAATTAATTACAAATAAATGATGATTGTCACGATCCTAATTAAACAAATTGTACAAGTATCCTGTGTAGAGATATTGTGTGTCACTTGTTTACAAGTTTTTATAGAATGGTTTACAAGTGTTTTGGTCTAGGTTTAAAAGTTTCTCTTCAAGTTCAGCTACATTGTCACTTTCAATTATCACAAGCACTCCTCAAATATCACTAAATAAAAAACTGCGACAACCAAGGAAAAAAAATTACCTTTCCCTTTTTATTTTTCTTATTGAAATCAACATAATAGAATTGGTTGAATTTGACATTTATACAATGATCAATCTTCCTAATAATTAATTACAAATGAAATTTTGAGAGCCACAATGATAATAAAACAAATTGTACAAGAATCCTGTGTAGAGGTATTGTGTGTCACTAGTTTGCAAGTTTTTATAGTATGTTTTACAAGTTTTTTGGTCTTGGTTTACAAGTTTTCTCTTCTAGTTCAGCTCCATTGTCACTTTCAATCATCACAAGCACTCCTCAATTACAATGAGGTACAATTACACTAAATAAAAAATTTCTCTCCTTTTTGTAAATTAAAAAAATTTAAATCCTTCCAAAAAAAGGAAAGCACAATGACAATTGAGAAACCAAATGACAAGCAAGGAAAAAAATGACCTACAATTATTTTCAATTTTTATTTTTCATATTTCTTACTTGCCTATGATCCAATTCAACATAATAGTATTGGTTGAATTTAAAATTTATACAATGATCAATCTTTGTAGTAACCAATTACAAATAAAATGATGATTGTCACGATCATAATCAAACAAATTGTACAAGTATCTTGGTGTAGAGATATTTTGTGTCATTTGTTTACAATTTTTATAGTATGGTTTACAAGTTTTTTGGTCTAGGTTTTCAAGTTTTCTCTTCAACTTCAGCACCAATGTCACTTTCAATCTTCACAAGCACTCCTTTATTACAGTGAGGATATAAATAGTACTAAATAAAAAATTTCTCTCATTTTTTTGAAATTAAAAAAAATTAAATCCTTGCAAGAAAGGAAAGCACAATGACAATCGAGAAACCAAGCGAGAAACAAGGTAAAAAAAAGACCTACAAATATTTTCCCTTTTTATTTGTCTTATTTCATTCTCCCTATAATTGAAATCAACATAATAGAATTGGTTGGATTTGACATTTATAAAATGATCAATCTTCCAAATAATTAATTACAAATGAAATGATGATAGTCACTGTAACACCCTAATAATTAACCCAATACGCCTAGGTTGTATCTGATTAATTACTAGACTTTACTCTTTGCTTCAGTTATTTAGCCATACTTTGAAAGTACTTAATGAAATTACAAGCCATTTTTTTTTAAACATGATTGAAAACGTGAGCCTCGCGTAGCGTGAACGATAATCGAGATAAAGCGGAAAACCAATGGGCATATCATGAAAAACACATCATATTGGCTCCATCATATGACATCCATAATTACATAACACATAGATATTTTGTCTGCCAACAAATTTAGGCTAGGTGTAGTCAATCAAACAAAACATAAATAGTATATGGATGGAAAAATATCCATAAATGGCACCTACTAATAACACTTCAGAGATAGGAATAGATATCCAAGCTCACGCGTAAAGTTTAGCGATACGTTCCTCAAGGATAAAAAGCGGTTCACCAGAATCAAGTACATCTACCAGGTGAGAGCATCAACGGAATCACGAACATCACCTTTACTTTCTGAAGACGAGATGGAAAGAAAGAAAGAAAGAGGGAGTGAGAAACTTATAAAGAATCTCAGGGGTACTCACCTCATATGCATCGTGTCATCATCATCGTCCTTAGGAACCCTGGGTTATTATGAAATAGTGAGCATGCTAAGATTGATTTATTAGGTTCGAAAATATACTTTACCGAGGTTCATCATTTTTAATCATGCGTCTTATAATGCATCATAAACTTAGCATGTCATGTTTATAATGAACTTTTCCTTTCATATATAATAACATAGTTATGCATAAAACCACATCATATTCCTCATCATCATTTCATAATACTATGCATAGCAGAATATCATATTTCTCATCATCATCTCATAAATACTATGCATAGCAAAACATCATATTCACATAAAGCATTTACTTAGTTTCTTAGGTGACTTAAAGTTACTTTCATCATCATTTTCCTGGGCCACCCTATACTCCACCCTTTTGGGAGTAATCTAGGTTATGAGCTCATACCTTACTAGTCGTCACTAGCATATACTTATCCCTTTTGATAAGTTAAAATCCCAACTCTACCCTTTTGAGAGAACGGGCTAGGGAACAAGAATCACCTTTTCACTACCTATAGTCTGATGGGTCCAAAGGATCATTTTCTTATATAAATTTAAGTCACCATTAAATCTTTGCATGTTATATCATAATACAACTCTCAATTCATAATCAGGATGCATAAACATTCTCATTGTTTGCAACAGCAACTATAACATGCAAGCCAGGGAATCATTCAATGATATCAAATACTTAATAAGCATCAAATCACTACATAGACTTATCATTTCAAACTTCAAAGAACCATCATCATAAATTCTTACCGAAAAGTCTTAAACAACCGAAACTTTAGAATCGGGTAACCTCAATTATCAAACTAATTAATCATGCATCTAAAGGATTCATTATCATCATTACCATTAATTATAAGCCTTAAGAACATTATTAAACTATATGGGACAGCATAGGCAGCAAGTTATATTTAAGGCTTCACGTATGCTAAAAGTTGCATTTTTAACCCTTTTCTCGTTACCGGCTTTCCTTATGGTGCTAAAATTAATTACTAAACCAATTATGAATCATTCTCCCTTATCTAAACATAATAGAACCTGGTTCTTAGGGCTGCTAAAGGTTCTGGACAGAATGCATAAATTTCATTCTCTAGAGTTCTAGAAATCTTGCTTTTACGGTTTTTCTGGGAAGCTAGTTTTATTTCTAACATGCATAGAATCGTTCCTCAGTAATAAACCATGATTATCACAACTTCAAACATATTAAACCATCATCATACAGTAGTACTAAACTTAGATCAGTGGCTAAATCATGAACCTCACATAATTGCTTAAAATCACATTTTAAGTACATTTAAGATACTAGTTTCCCGTAAAATCTTTGTAAAGCCTTAAAACTCTTTTAAAAACTAATACTTTTTGTTAATCTTGAAAGAAATTATAGAACTAAATCAGTAGCTATTTAAAATCACTTTGGGCTTACCTTAATTATGAGGCCGATTTATATATTGAAAGAATTTTCACGATTAAAATTCTCACTTAAGATAAAAGGAGCAAGTCTTGAGCTTTATAGATTTAGGTGATAACTAGAATCATAAACATGCTATGCAACCTCATTTTAATCTTGTCTTTATAAGGTGATAACTTGGAATTATAAACATGATATGCAAGACTTGAAATTTAAATATGATATGCAGGTCCATATTATTATATTCACCAATTAAGGTGATCTGCTTGAAATATAAATATGATTATGCAAGCTTGGAAATATAAACATGATGCAAGAGCTTGAAATAAATAAGAAACTGGAGCGGCGGTAGTCCGCATGGACCAGTGAGAGAAGAGAATCTTAATAAAAGAAAAATAAGAAATTGAGCGGCGGTAGTCTGCACTGTGAAGAGAAGAGAATTTTATTACATCTTATTAAGCTCCAAACTCAAGACTTCTTAAAGAATGAATTCTTTGACTCTAATAATCTTAAGGAAATTGAAAGTGAGTTTTAGAGTTCTTATTATTATGGTGCCAAGAACCTTATTTCTTTGCTTGTGATACTTGGCCAAGTCTTTGGGCTCTAGGATTCTTAGGTGATGACATAATAATAAACATGCCATGCGTTGATTCTTTTAGCCATTATAAAATAAAGTGAGAGCATAAAATAAATATGAGATGCAACCTTTTATCATCTTTAGAGATTAAGTGACAACTTAAAATATAAACATGAAATGCAAGCTTGGAAATTTAAACATGAGAATGCAAGTTCATTTATTCATTCTTGAGAATTTAGTGATGACATAGAAAGTAAACATGGTTATGCAAGGCATAAACTTAAACATGGATGCAAGTTCATTTTATATCTTTACTAGAGCTCTTCCAAGACTTTAGAGAAATATAAATTCAACCCAATATATCTTAGCAAGACAAAGTGAAAAATACATCTTTCAAGTTCTAAACTCAAGATCTTTATTTTTACATCATAAAAACATCATTCTTTAAAGTTTTACATCAAGTGGAATTTTCAAGCTTTAGAGGCCTAACTTGTGATGGATTTACAACCAACACTCAAGGTTCTCATCATCAAGCTATCATCATATTCCCATATAGGCCTTATGGCCGAAATGTTCAAAGGAAAAGAAAGAAGAAAACTGAATGGAAAAGCTAGAGAAAGTCCATGAAATCATCATTTTGAACCAAGAACAACACTTAGCAAAGCATAGAAATAAGCTTAAAGACAACTCCCTACCTAATGCGGTTTGAAGGAAAGGAAGAGAACTTGGTTTCTTGGAGTGAAATGAAAGAAAATCTCTTTGAGAAATTGAAGAAGAATTTTCGGCCAAGGGGGAGGAGGAAAGAAAGTTTTTGTGCTTTGTAAAAACTAGAAATTGTGCAATTATGAGCAAGGCTTCTAAGACTCCTTAAGCATGCCTATTTATAGAGATTTTGGAGCTCATGAATGGACAAATGGAGGAGGCATGGGTGTCTGATTTTAGGGAGGACAAAGGGAGGAAAAATCATTTTCATTTTTGGTGGCTTAAAACATGGAATCATGAAACATGATTCCTTGTTTTCATACCTTGAGTTTTGTGCCAAGTTTGACAAATTTTCTGATGCATATTAGGCCATATAATTTCGTGCATTATAGCCCAAGGAGGATAAAATTTGTGTGTTCCATGTATTATGTAGGTGTAGGTAGGTATCTTTGCAAATTAGAGAATTTACAATCAAGGGCTTAGGTGAATTAGTAAGTAATTTGAGTGTTTTTAAGCAATTTTAAGTTCTAATCAATCTAAATAAATAAATTTGACTCTAGATTAATAATTAGAATCTAATAGCCTTTATTTGAGTCTAATATTGCTTAGGTTTCGCTATACGAATCAAAAATCTCAAAATTCACAAAACTACAAAGAGAGGGACAAAATGGTAATTTTACTTAAAAATTGCCCGAGACCACCCGAGCTTAACTAATGGTTAATCATAGCTTAAAAACATGTTTTAAAACATTTTAGTGAGGTTTGGGCTCAGTCGGCATGCAAATTGAAGT
>JAMLFY010000004.1:37498302-37838779 GCA_030441495.1 Dalbergia oliveri | reverse complement strand
CTAGTCAACAAGTGCTGATTATTGAAGAAGGACATAAGAAGCTGAGTGCCGCGAGGGCGGATCGTCCCGTGGGTTGGGACCTCAAGCTCCGAAGTTTAAGCCGTCACATCACAATCAACGAGGAACCACTACCATCCCTACCAATCCAACCAGTTCAAGCACCAACAACAACAACAACCACAACAACAAAGAGGACCTATCAACCAACCCTTCCAACAACACCTGAGGCCGCGCTCAACCACAATGGCTGAGGGAACCGCAACAATCAACAAGGTGGAATGGGCGGTCCTCGCAACAATAACAACAACAACCAACAAGGAGGGCCCAATGGGAACAAGAACAAGGCACCCAAGGAGCCCTTGCCTCCTGTCCCTGTTGCACAAGCCGTGAGTGCCTCTGCTATGGAAAGAATCATGGCAATCGTCCCTGCCTGGCAAGGAGTATGTTTCAAATATGGCAAGCCGGCCACTATGCGAAAGATTGCAGAAGCAATGAAGGGTCGTCAAGTCAAAACCCCCGACCGCAACACCAAGGAGGGTCTTTACCCTCAACAGAAGACGTTCGAAATCCAACAACCTCATCAAAAGTAAGTGTGAATTAAATGGTAGAACCTTAAATTGCTATATGACTCTGGTGCTACTCATTCTTTTATGTCACATGCTAGTGTCGAAGTCTTTAAACTTGAAAGTTTCTAAGCTTCCTTTTGACCTTATTGTCTCTACCCACAAACCGTCCTGTACATACATGTAACTGTTGTTTAAATTGTCATCTCCTGTTGAAAATAGATCCTTTGTCATAGATTTAATTTGTTTACCCTTGAAAGACATAGGAGTAATTCTTGGCATGAATTGGCTTTACGCTAACCATGTATTGTTAGATTGTTACACGAAGTCTGTTGTTTTTCGTCATCCCTAGCAAGACTAGTCGAACCTTGAAACTTATGTAAATTCCGTAGATGTCTTCTAGTGGGGAGAAAACTAAGGGATATGTCCTTCTAGCCGCTAGCGAGGTAACTTTACAGAACATAGATGATATTCCAGTGGTAAAAGAGTATCCTGAGGTATTTCCGAAGAGATACCAAAGTTCCCTCTGAGAGAAGTGGAGTTCTCCATTGAGTTAGTTCAGGAACGGGACCTATCGATAGCCCCTTATAGATGTCACCCTTGGAGTTGAAAGAGTTAAAAGGGAATTGGAGGAATTGTTAGAGAAGAATTTCATAAGGCCTAGTGCTTCAGGAGCCCCGTTTTGTTTGTTAAGAAAAAGGATGGAAGCATGAGGTTGTGTATAGATTATAGGCAATTGAATCATGTAACGGTGAAAAATAAATACCCTTTGCCTAGGATTGATCTCATGGACCAGTTGAAAGGAGCGGTGGTATTCTCTAAGATTGATTTAAGGTTCAGGATACCACCAAATTAGGGTGGGAGATGAGGATATACCTAAGACCACCTTTAGGACACGGTATGGACACTTGAGTTCGTCGTATGTCTTTTGGACTGACAAATGCACCCGCCGTGTTCATGGACTACATGAATAGGATCTTTAGACCCTATTTAGATAAGTTCGTGGTTGTTTTCATAGATGATATACTCATCTATTTGAAGACTCACGAGGAGCATGAAAGTCACCTAAGGTTGGTTCTAGAGGAGTTGAAGGAGAAGAAGTTATATGCTAAGCTCTCTAAGTGTGAATTATGGCTGGAGAAAGTGAAGTTTTTGGGACATGTAGTATCGAAAGGAGGTATAGTTGTTGACCCTAGTAAGATAGAAGCGTGATGAATTGGGATAGGCCGACACGTATCGGAAATACGGAGCTTTTGGGATTAGCAAGCTATTACCGAAGGTTCATTAAAGGATTTTCCCAGATTTCCCTTCCATTAACCAAGTTAACTAGGAAGAACACCCCATTTTCATGGAATTCCGAATTGTGAAAGAGCTTCCAAGAGTTAAAAGAAAGGTTGACCTCGATACCAGTTTTGGTTTTACCAACCCCAATATACCCTTTGAGGTATATTGTGATGCTTCTGAAAGGGATTAGGTTGTGTGTTGATGCAAAATAGGCAAGTGGTAGCCTATGCATCTAGACAACTCAAGCCACACGAGGTTAACTACCCTACCCATGACCTAGAGTTAGTCGCCATAGTGTTTGCCTTGAAGATTTGGAGGCATCACTTATATGGAGTAAGGTTTGAAGTTTTCTCTGATCATAAGAGTCTTAAGCACCTCTTTGATCAAAAGGAGCTAAACATAAGGCAAAGAAGGTGGATGGAGTTTCTAAAGGACTATGATTTCGGCTTAAGTTACCACCCAGGCAAGGCCAATGTGGTCGTCGATGCCTTGAGTCGAAAGTCATTACGCCTATTTCATATGATGGTTAAGGAAGTTGAGCTGATAGAGAAGTTTAGGGACATGAATTTGGGATGTCAATGTTAGAAAAGAGTGTAAAGATGTGCCATCTTCTTGAACAAGTGGGTTTAAACAGAGGGTTATGATGGCACAAGTAGAAAATGAGGAGTTTAGAGAGACCCTTGAGGCGGTTAAGGCTGGAAAGCTTAAAGGTTTTGAGCAAGGGACCGATGGGTTGTGGAGGTTTGAAAGGCGGATTTGTGTACCGCAAGATGGTGACCTTTAGAAAGTATTTTGGATGAGGCCCATAAAAGCCACTTCACCATCCATCCTGTGCCACCAAGATGTATCAGGATTTAAAGAAGATGTTTTGGTGGCCGGATTTGAAAATGACGTAGTAGCCTGGGTTAGTAAGTGCTTGGTCTGAAAAGGTCAAGATTGAGCACCAAAAGCCTTCAATGTTGCAACCTTGCCTAACCCCGAATGGAAGTGGGATAGTATATCTATGGATTTTGTGACCAGTCTACCTCAGGACCCAAGCCACCTATTTGGGTAATAGTGGACAGGTTGACCAAGTCGGCCATTTCCTACCCATCAAGATAACCTTTTCCCTAGATAAGTTGGCCCAGTTGTACATCTAAGATAATGAGATTACACGGAGTTCCATCGACGATAATCTGGAGATCCGCGGTTTACGTCGGGTTTTGGGGAGCTTTTCAAAAGGCGTTTAGTTTAAGCGTGTTTAAGTACGGCTTACCACCTCAAACAAATGGACAATCAGAAAGAACTATCCAAACATTGGAAGATATGCTAAGGGCATGTGTTTTGGATAGAAAGGAGTTGGGTAATACCTTGTTCGAGTTTGCGTATAACAACGGTCTCATGCGAGCATTGGTATGGCACCATACGAAGCCTTGTATGGAAGGAAGTGCCAGTCGCCTTTGTGTTGGCATGATCCTAGAACAAAGCATTTTGGGATAGATGTAGTGAGGGAAACCACAGAACAAATAAGAATGATCAAGGATAGAATCTTGATTGCTCAAAGCCGACAAAAGAGCTATGCGGATAGCGGAGAAAGCCGTTGGAGTTTCAAGAAGGCGAGCATGTTTTCTTAAGAATTACCCCCACTCCAGGCATAGGTAGAGCCATGAAATTAAAGAAATTGAGTCCCAATTTCTCGGTCCTTTGAAATCCTTCAGAGTTAACCAGGATAGTTGCCTACAAAATAGCCTACCCCAAATCTGCGAATCTTCATGACGTCTTCACATCTCCAGAAAGAAGTATCAATCCGATCCTAGCCATGTGCTAGAACCAGAGCATGTCCAGTTAAGGAGGACCTAACTTTCATCTCCACCAACGAGGATCGTGGATCGAGGTGTCAATAGTTGAGGAACAAGTCCTTCCTTTGGTGAAAGTCGCGTGGGGACAAGGGCAGATGAGTATACGTGGGAGCTGGAACCAGAGATGCGGCCGAAGTATCCGAGCTTTCTAAGGTAACGAATTTCGAGGATGAAATTCTTCTAAGGAGGGGAGTAATGTAACGCCAGATTTTTTCTATTATGAGTGCAAATGACCGAAATGCCCTTGAGGTCATTTTTCCTGAAATTCAAGGAGTCGAACGGCAATCCTCGAATGGGTCAACTCAATGTTTGAAGGGGATTATATCTGTTTGCATTTGATATTCGAGGTGAAAATCTCGTTTTCTAATTTTCGGCTCAAAATGACCAAAATACCCCTGTGTTCTACACGGGTAAGGTGCCGTTTGAGCCCGAATTTCCAGGAAGTTTAGAATGATGTTTTTGAGTAATATTTGATGTTTAGTTGAGCTCCAAAGGTCCCGGGCAGTTTTAATGCAAAATTACCATTTTGCCCCTAGAACAGTGTACAGTGAGCCTAATGACGCAATTAAGCAAACCTAAGCAATATTAGGCTCTAATCGAAGATTAATTTATTTCGATAATTAATCTAGAGTCAAAATAATTTATTAAGGTTAATTAGAACCTAAGATTGCTTAGTTAAACTCTAATTGCATTCTTTAATTCAAGATTCCTAGTCATGGAATCTTGAATAGTATTTTCTCTTCCAATTCCTTAAATTAAGGAATTGTGCCATACCTCATTTGACTAAAAAAATGAATTTAATTTGTTAATCTAGTATGACCACTCCCTAATCAAGTCTTGAACAACCTTAATTACCCAATTACCTCACCTAAACACTTTCTTACAACTCCTAACCAAAACCTTAATCAAAGAAACACCTAAACACATCACTAAACCACAATTACATGAACAAACAAATCCTCCCTTTGCTGTCCCAAATTTGGCAGAATGCATGGCCTCCAAGGAGTGTCACATGTTGAATTTTATCTCACTCAAAGAGCCATGCCTTGCCCATACTTCACCATGCTTGAACCATACTCAAAGCCATACCTTGTAAGAGATATTTTCCTTTTTCCTTCCCTTTGCCGTCGGCCATCCTCCCAATCAGCCTCCATTGTGCAAAATTTTCTATAAATACCAAGCCTTGAAGAACCTTGATACACTTTAGATCATTTGCTAAGTTTAGTTGTCTTGCATTTCCTTGCTTTTCTCTCAAATTTCTCTTCATCTTCTTCATCTTCTTCTACCTCTCAAAGAACCTTGTCACCACCACAAACCACCACAAACAACCATAAACCACCACTACCTCACCTTAAACCATCCTCAAACACTTAAACTTTCCATTCCAAGCTTAGAAACTCAAGGAAAAATCATCTTCCTTGAGTTCCCTCTTGGCCGAAACATATCCTACATCCAAGAGGAGATTTTGTCTTCTCAACTCTTCAAGAATCAAGCTTTCTTTCTTCCATTTCAAAGACTTCCTTAGGTAGGGGTTTGTTTTAAAGTTTTGCTTGTTTTTTCAAGAAAAGTTCTAGTTTTCTCTTGGTTCAAACTCTTTTCCTTTTCTCTTTTTCATTTCGGCCATGAGGCCATTTTATGAAAAGAACTTGAGCTTGATGATGAGGTTTCAAGATAATGACTTGTTGATGTCATGTGAGAAACCTCTAAAGCTTGAAACAACTTGGTCTTGGACCATACATGCTTGTGTTTTTCTTTCTTTTCCTTGCTCATAATTTCGGTTTCCTTTCTTTTTCCCTTAAAAGTTTGTTCCTTTTTCCTTTTCCTTGAAAGATTTCGGTTTCCTTTCTTTTATTTGAACAAAGTTTGTTAAAAATGTTAAGTAGATCACAAAAGTTTTGTTAAGAAAATTAATCCCATGTTTTCAAAGAGCTCTAAGCTTACCCTTGCCAACCTTAAAGTTGGTCGGCGTTCTAAGAGTTTTACTCTAGATTGAAGCCCATGAGCAATAAAATAAAGAATATGACTTAGTTCTTGTATTTTGTTTAGACAAAGTGTTGAGCTTTGTGTCTATTTTCTTGAGCTTGATGATGAAGTTCAAAACCAAAGACTTCTTTGAAGTCTAGGTGCTAAGAACTCTAAAGCTCACTTTATTTTGTTAAGATGCATATTGGGTTAAGGTTATGATGTTCCTTTAAAGTCTTGTAAGAGCTCTAGCTAAGATAAAATGAGTTGCACACATGTTTACATTTATGCCTTGCATAGCATGTTTATTTTGATGTCATCACTAAACTCTCAAGAATAATTAAATGGACTTGCATTATCATGTTTAAATTCCAAGCTTGCATTTCATGTTTATATTTCAAGTCATCACTTAATCTTTAAAGATAATAATGAGGTTGCATCTCATATTTATTTTATGCTCTCACTTTACTTTCTAATGAAGAATAAAATAAGTGCATATCATGTTTAAGTTTATGTCATCACTTAAATAATCCTAGAGCTCAAAGACTTGCCCAAGTATCTTGCATAAAGTTTTAAAAATGGAAGCATTTTAGGAATGCCATTTCGGCCTTGTGGTGATGATGATGGACTTGGATGAGTTCCTCTAATCATAAGTGCCCATAGTCTAAGTCTTGGAATTTTTCTAAGCTTAGATGTACTCAAGGAACTTTATGAACAAAGTTTTATGTTTTAAATCCATTCCTTGAGCTAAATAATTTAGCTACTGACCTCATGTGTAATTTCATGATTTTAATGAAGGATTTGGTTCTAAAAGAGTTTTGAGTTCCTAAAATGATTCCAAGAGAAACTAGCAACTTGTATGCATTTTAATTCATGAGATTATGTGATTTTATGGGCTTATGATTTCGATTCTGCCCTTTATGTTTGGCTACTGTATAAATTCTGTTTAAGGTGTTAAAATGTGTAAAATTATGTTTGAGTGAAGTAAGGAACATTTAGAGAAGTTAGAAAAGAATAAGTAACTTGAAAGGATTAAAATGAGAATTCTAGAACACTTTAATGCACAAATATGCAAATCTGTTCCAGCATGATTAATTCAAGGATAATTGGTTCATAATCAGTAAAACATGCATAAAAACCTTTCATAAATGATTATGTATTAATTACAAAGCTTAAGGTGATGATAAGGACTTAAAATGAAAATTCTAGCACACTTAGACATGTAATAAGATTCTGTCCAGCATGGTTAGATGATGGAAAAATGACTTATAACTTAGTAAAATGCCTAGGAATTCCTCATAATTGGTTTAGGAATTGATTATGGAGCCTTAGGCGAAGAGGATCTTAAAAAGGTCAACGAAGATTCTAGAGCCCGTAAGCATATGATATTTTTCTGCCCTTAAATGTATAATGCTGTTGGAATTTTTAGTAAGCCTAAATTAGTGAGAATTATAAGTGATGATCTCTTGGGTGTAATAAGTATGTAATAAGGGTATTAAAATGATTAGAATACAAGTTTAAGACCCGTAAGGGTCAAAGCATAAGAGATATGAGATAGGAGGTGTGATGTGAGCATGAGGTTGAGTGGGCATATTCTTAATGATGTGATTATGTTAATACCTCAAGCATGAAATGTTATGTATATAATTGGCATGTTGATGTGATGAAGTTTTGTGCCATGTTTTGAGATGCATGAGGTTTCGAAGTATGAATAAGTTAAAAGAATATGTTCATGTGAACTAGAAAGTTTATTAGTTGAGAAAGTTCCATGAGAAAGATATGTGTGAATGATGTTATGTAGCATGATTCAAATTTGAGGAAATTCAGAGTATAGCTGTTATGCTGCCGAATTTCCATCAAATTTGAGAGACTTAAGAAAGTTTTGAAAATAAGATATTTAATGTGACACACCGAGACATACTTCTCTTGCTCCGGTGAGGAAGGTAAAACCATGAGGGCATAGACATTAGCCTGCCAAAGCGGACAAAGTCGCTAGCTTAACCAGTCGATGCGTTTTGAAGAAGGAAAAAGTCCCATGATGGGTGATCCTTAGGCCCCTACCCGTACTCTAGGAGTCGAGATTATTATGATGATTATGAATATGATTATGATTATGATTCGCTTATCAAGAGGATAAGTAAGAACTAGTGACGACTAGTTAAGGTATGAGCTCATAGCCTAGTTTTAGGGGTGCGGTTACTATTATGATGCTTAGTGTCACAAGTATGAGAAGGAAAGATGTTCAAGAAAAGTTACATGCCACTTATATGTTGATTGATTATTGTTTGGTTTGCCTAAAACTATTGCCATGCATCCATGAATTATTATGTTGCATACATGCATTAAGATTCATTATAAAAGACATGGACCTTGGATAAATATCTTTTATGAAAACCTCATAATGAACTCTTGCATGCATAAACCTTTTTATAATAAACCCAAGGTTCCTGGGGACGTAAACGATGACATTAGGATAGAGGATTTCCTCCTGAGATTCTTTAGCAAGATTCTCACCCTCTCGTTTTTTTCCATTACGTCTTCAGAACTTGCGATGGCGTCGTTCGTGATTTTTGTTGATGCGCCCATGTGGGAGCTGGACTACGATCGATCATCCGTCCTACCACTTCGAGGGTCGTTGTGCTATACACATTTTTGCATACATGGGACGCCCATTTGCCTTCCCAGTCTCTTAGTTTCCGCTTCACCCCGACCTCACCCCATGGTGATGATATGATTTTTGAGAGGACACGCGAGATGTGAAGAATCGTCGGCCTGCCCGCATTTCAGCGGTACGAGGTTACCCAGAGTACGTGCCACGCCCGAGACGTTCGGAGACTGACCTCAAGGACCCTCTTCTTATCCTTTTCAGGGTTCTGCCCTGACTACCCATGGACATCGGGATGGGTAGGAGGAGACGGTGATGCAGTGGAGGTGGCATGACGTCGAGATGCACCCACGCCATGGAGGGCATGTTCGCCCACCCTTCCGTCTTCATGCACTCGAGAGCTTGCCCAGTTCATTGGGTATGTGCCATCGAGGGACGAGAAGGAGCATCATCCATAGTTCGAGAGAGGGAGTAGTCCTAGTTTGGGGGTATCTTTTGGGGTTTCATGTATTCGTTGTTATGTTTCTTATTTCTGTTATTGTATTTTATGTTTTTATCCTGCAAGCTCTACCTACTTATATGGGTAAGACTTTATGCTTTCCTTTATAATTCAGTGGTTATGTATTAAACTATTATGACTAATATTATGATGATTGTTCTCATGATTGAGGGGTCCTTTTATGCTTTTGTTTCGATGTGATTTAATTATTCTTCTGCTTTACGTTTTGATTATGTTGTATGCAATGGCTCGCACTTTGTTTTACATGTTTCATTTCAAAAAAAATTTACCTGTATTTTCCGCTAAGTAACTTCACAAATGAGTTTGAAAATGGATGTAATAACTAATAATTAATCTTAATACGTCCTAGGCATGTTGGGTTAAATATTAGGGTGTTACAATGGATGAATGGTTGAGTTTTTGTTTTTTTCTTTCCTTCCATTTTGGTTTTGAACTTTCCTTTACTTCCTTCTTTTTGGATTTTATTGTTGCTGGATGATTAAAAACCATGGCTTGATGATGAGAGATCTTGATGATGGTGTTGTTACCACCATGTGCTTGACCTTTAAAGCCCAAAGTCTTGCTTTTTTTTTTCCGTTTTAAAGAATGAGATAAAGATGGAATACTTGTTGGTTCCTTTGAAATATTTTCTTTGATGTTTAGGACCATAGCTTGATGATGAGGGTTCTTAATGATGGTTGTGGAATCATCATATATGTGACCTCTAAAGCCCAATGTTTGGTTCATTTTCGGTTTTAAAGAATGAAAAATGTAGAATACTTGTTGGTTCCTTTGAAATATTTTTCTTTGATGTTTGAGACCATGGCTTGATGATTAGGGTTTCAGATGATGGTTATGGAATCATCATATTTGTAACCTCTAAAGCTTAAGATTTGATTTCGATTTCAAAGAGATATGATAAATAAAATGTTGATTGTTTTCCTTGTTCATTCCTCTTTGAGCTTGATGGTAAGTCCAAGAAATGAGGTTCTTGGAACCATGGTGTTAAAGGACTCTAAAACTCATTTCCATTTTATTAAGATTGATTTGGGGTTGAGAGTTTTATTCTTTAAAGTCTTAAGTTGAGCTCTAGCAAGAAACAAAATGGACTTGCATTCATGTTTATGTTTCAAGATCTTGCATCTCATATTTATGTTTCAATGCCTTGCACATCATATTTACTTTCAAGTTACCACCTAAACTTTGAAGACTTGAAAATGAACTTGCATCTCATGTTTATATTTCAACACCTTGCACATCATGTTTACTTTCAAGTTATCACCTAAACTTTGAAGACTTAAAAATGAGCTTGCATTCTCATATTTATATTTCAAGTCTTGCACATCATATTTATATTTCAAGTCATCAAATAATAATGACAAAGATAAAAAATGAAATTGCATAGTATGTTTATTATTCTTGTCATCACCTAAATCTCTAGAGCTTAAGACTTGCCCCTTGTATCTTAAATGGAAATTTTGATCATGGACATCCTTTGAATATATGTTTTAGGTCTCATGATGATGATGGACTTGGAATGAGTTTTATTTTATTTTAAGGTTCAAAATTTATATCTTAGAATTTTTGAAAGAATTGGAAACTCTACAAGTTGTAAAAATGTGATTATTATGTGTAAAACCTCATTGATGAAATTTTAATTTTTACTACTATTTTAAGGGTTATTATTTATGTTTTCAAAGGGATAAAAAGGTTTCATGTGTTTTCAATGTCTTGAAATAATTTTAAGAAAAACTAGTAACTAGAAAGGATAAAAAATGTGAATTTTAGAACTTTTAGAACTGAAATTATGGTTACTATTTCAGCATGTTTTAATTCTGTAAAAGGATGTTTGCCACTGTATAAAGGTGTAAAAATCACTAATAATTAGTGTTAGAATTATGTTTAGCATATTAGAAAAAGTCGGTAATTAGAAAGGGTCAAAAAGTAAATTCTAGAACTCTGAGATTGCTTATTTTGTTAAACATGCCCAAACTCTATAGCCTTGTTTGAAACTGATTATGAGGTTAAAAATTAGTGAAAATTATTGTTCTCGGTCTCTTGAGTGTCAAGGAGAATAAGTACAAGTGTTAGGTTGAAAATTCGCAAGATATGGAAAAGTCGTGCCTTGAAACTAGCATTATGGAAATCTGGCAACATAAGGCTAGGAGGCGAAGTTTCCCCAAATTTGCTCCATGTCACAAAATATATCAATCATGCATCTCAATTATTCAATCATAATCATAACATGCCACAAATCATGTCATTGATCACATAAGCATGCATCACATTCTTTGCACATATCCATAATGTAACATCCTCCCAAATACAACATCATTCTTAAGTCATGACATCATACTTGAGGTTGTTACTTATGAATTAGCGGACCTTTCTTAAATATCTATAGCAAGCTCGGTTAATGTAATAACTAAACATAATTCTATTAACATGTATAACAAAGAAACATAACATTTATTGGATACATAGCTAAGTACAAAAGGAAGCTCTTTTAAGAGCTTTAATAAAGTATGTTCTCTATTACATTTACATACATATATCTCTAACTATATACAATAAAGTGAAAAATCAACTACTATATCTCGCTTTCTTTCATGTAGTTGACGCATCGTTCTCTGGATCAACCTAGGTGACACGGGAACACAAAAACACATAGGGGTGAGAATTATACAATTCTCAGTAGGGCAATTCCCCAATTACACAATCATAATGTCATCATCATCACCCCAACCGCTTCGGTTTATAAGAAAGTGTGAGCATGCAATATGTATATATCAAAGGTTCATTTTAAAGTTCAAAAATCATCCTTTCGAAGTAGGTTTATTTTATTATTCAATCACTCAATATACACACGTAATAATACTAAATAGCATAGTATGCATTCTGAAATATACGTGCCCTCAGGACATTTGAAGAGACTTTCTGCCCATTAAAAGGGACTTTCTAATGTCCATTAAATGGGACTTTTTATCTACTTAACATATACATCATCATCAAACTTATATAAGTATCCGTTCACAATATAATTTTCAATCAGGTCTCATAAACTAATCGTTTAGGTTGCTAGCATGCATTCACATACATTATACTTGAACTAAATGTCATTATTTCATCAATTCAAAGCATTGTTTCATTTTCAGCACAATGGCAAATTTCACATCATTGTAGCACAAATTTATTTGCTCATCAAACAATCAATTTAGAGGCTATAAAAATTCTCTAAGACACTTCAATGTGTCCACAAAAGTCCATAAAAATTTCAGAGGAAAAAGGATTCTCTAACTATGTTAACAAAATTAGACAAATTTAGAGGTCAGAAACCCTCTATTTAATTGATACAACCATAGTTCCAATTTTATTACCCAACCAAATGAACATATAACATCATAAAAAAATTCACAGTTGGACTTCAATATGTCCTCAATAACTTGTAAAAATTTCAAGTGATTTTTCAATCATTTAATATAGTAATAAAATTAGCAAAATTTATAGCTTCAGTTCCCATAATCCAGGCAACACATAGTTCACTTTGGTTTCTGATTTTTTTAAGTATTAGGAGTCGAAAGCAACCCAAGAAAATTCATAAGACTAGCCTAGGATGTTAGCTTCAACATATATTTTTTCTAACTCATGAAAATATCCACAAATATACCAGAAAATTTGTGAACAATCACTGTAGTAGGAAAATCAAAATCCAGCAGCATAGAGCAAAACCCCTTTTGACAAAAATGATTTTTAACATCATCCAAACACACCCAAAATAAACACATCAATATCAATATAATATCAACCAATATAACTAGAAATTTTGGACCCAGCTCAATCAAAGCACATCAGAATAAATTTGAGAAGAAAAGGCAAAGAAATCCCTACTTTTGGTGTCTAATGGATCATTGGCTCCAAGTTGCTCCAAGATTGATCCCTTCCACTTCAAAGCTCCAAAATCAACCTCAAATCCTTCCTAAATCAGTGAGGAAGTAAGGTATCAAGGTGAGGATTGATGGAGATTTGAGATTTTAATTGGTTAGATTTGTAGGTATTGAGGTGTAGAACAAGTTTTGTAAAAGGATCTTGGTGTTTTAGTGACTTTGAGCTAGGGTTTTGCAAGCTTGAAGTTTGTTAATGGAGGTTTGAGAGGAAGAACAATGGAAGGGCTGTATTTTAGGCCTCTTGGCTGAAAATGATGGTGGTGGGGTGATAAGGTTGGTGGGTTATCTTTATCTTGATGTAAATATAGTATTTATGTAGGTAAAGTGTAATTTTCTTTCTTTTGGGAAAAGAAATTACATGAATGGCTAGGATTTGATTGGATAGTCAAAGAATGAATATTGGCCATCCACTTGGCTCAAGATAAGTGGCTCACTTTAACTTGGGGAACAAGTAGCTTTTTTGGTGTTAGAACTACATATGAAATTCTCCAGAACGGATGAGATATTGGCTCCCAAGTAAAATATAATAAATGAAAGGCCATGATTGAAACTTACTTTTCAAGTTTCAATCTTTGCCATCCACTTGGCATAAAGTGGTTGGTAAAGGTTACTTGGCCACCAAGTAACTTGTACGGTGTTAAAAATTGCACATCAAAACTCTTGACCAAAACATTCCCGTAGTCAAACATTATCCGAAAATTAATTCTAGGTATAAATTCTCATTCCTTATCATTTCTAACCTTCACCCTTACTTTCTCAGTCCTGGGCATTTTCCAAGTCCGCATTCTAATTTTCCACGGGCTTGTGGAGTTAAGGTTACTATTCACCTAGCCCTTTTTTTAATATGTCCGGGCTATCCTCATCATTGATAAACTGATTTTTTAAATTATGACTAATAAAACTCAAATTAATTTTTAAATAATTTTTAGGGTGTTACACATAAGCATATTATCCTTAATATCTCATAACAGTAAACATGATTCTACCCATTATGCCGGAAATAAGACCAACTTAGCTAATGCATATGCCATGCTTATATATATATATATATATATATATATATATATATATATATATATATATATATATATATATACAGCGTACTAAAGATCATCATAAGATACAATTCACATTATTATTCCCAAGTTATCAGTAATCACACTTTAATCCCAAACAGGTCAAGATTGCAAGGTTTTTGCATTTCTATCACCTAACGGGTACCGATATTTCTAAAACTTATCCTTAACATTATAAAGAGTATTTCAAGCATATTGACACACTTAAAATCATTAGTAGGCCTAATTGAACCTACTCAGCCAAAATTCCATAATGTTAGTTTCAAGGCATGACTTTTCAATCTTGCTAATTGGTTCAACCTAACACTTGTAATTATTCTCCTTGATATTCAAGAGACCAAGAATAATAATTTTCACTAGTTTTTAACCTCATAATCAGTTTCAAACAAGGCTGTATAGTTTGGGCAGTGTTTAACAAAATAAGCAATTTTAGAGTTCTAGAATTTACGTTTTTGACCTTTCTAATTACCAGTTTTTCTAAGATGCTAAAAATAATTCTAACACTAATTATTAGTGATTTTTACACCTTTACACAGTGGTAAACATCCTTTTAAGAATTAAAACATGCTGAAATAGTAACCAAAATTTCAGTTTCTAAAAGTTCTAGAATTCACATTTTTTATCCTTTCTAATTACTAATTTTTCTTAAAATTATTTCAAGATATTGAAAACACATGAAACCTTTTTATCCATTCGAAAACATAAATAATACCCCTTAAAACAGTAACAAAAATTAAAATTTCATCAATAAGGTTTTACACATAATAATCACATTAATTGTAGAGTTTCCAATTCTTTCAAAAATTCCAAGATATAAATTTAGAACCTTAAAATAAAATAAAACTCATTCCAAGTCCATTATCATTGTGAGGCCGAAAACATATATTCAAAGGATGTCCTGGGTCAAAATTTCAATTTAAGATAGAGGGGCAAGTCTTGGGCTCTAGAATTTAGGTGATGATAAGAATAATAAACATGCTATACAATCTCATTTTTTTTAATCTTTATCATTATTAGGTGATGACCTGAAATATAAATATGATGTGCAAAACTTAAAATATAAATATGAGAATGCAAGTTCATTTTTAAGTCTTCAAAGTTTAGGTGATAACTTGAAAGTAAACATGATGTGTAAGGTATTGAAATATAAACATGAGATACAAGTTCATTTTTAAGTCTTCAAAGTTTAAGTGGTAACTTGAAAGTAAATATGATGTGCAAGGCATTGAAACAAAACTTGAGATGCAAGAGCTTAAAACATAAAGATGAATGCAAATCCATTTTATTTCTTGCTAGAGCTAACTTAAGACTTTAAAGAATAAAACTCTCAGCCCCCAAATCAATCTTAATAAAATGGAAATGAGCTTTAGAGTCCTTTAACACCATGGTTTCAAGAACCTCATTTATTGGACTCACCATCAAGCTCAAAAGAGGAATGGACAAGGAAAACAACCAATATTTTATTTATCATATCCCTTTGAAGCCAAAATCAAGTCTTAAGCTTTAGAGGTTACAAATATGATGATTCCATAACCATCATCTAGGAACCCTCATCATCAAGCCATGGTCTCAAACATCAAAGGAAAATATTTCAAAGGAACTAACAAGAATTCTACATTTCTCATTCTTTAAAACCGAAAATGAACCAAACCTTAGGCTTTAGAGGTCACATATATGATGATTCCACAACCATCATTAAGAACCCTCATCATCAGGCTATAGTCTTGAACATCAAAGAAAGAAAATATTTCAAAGGAACCAACAAGTATTCCATCTTTATTTCATTCTTTAAATAAAAAAGAAGAAGCAAGACTTTGGGCTTTAGAGGTCAAGCACATGGTGGTAACAACCTCAACATCAAGATCTCTTATCATCAGGCCATGGTTTTTAACCATTCAACAACAATAAAACTGAAAAGAGAAGAAAGCAAAGGAAAGTTCAAAATTGAAATGGAAGGAAAGAAAAGAACAAAAACTCAACCATTCATCCATCATCAAAATTGAAAAATGAGAGGAAAATAAAAGAGGAAAACTTTTCCATTTATTCCAACATAGAAATCGAAAAGCAAAGAAGAAAAAAGAGAACTCAAAATAAAAAACCCTACCAAAGATATTTCTTTCTTGCAAGATGAAAGCTCTTGGTCTTGTGAAAGAAGAGAAGAAAAAATCTTCTCTTGGAGCCAAGGTAGTTTTGAACCAAGGGAAAAGGAAATGGAGGGAGAATTTTTCTTGGGTTCTTGAGTTTGGGGATGGAAAGCTTATGTGTCTTGGAGATGACCTATGGTGGAGGTGAGGCGGTTTGAGGTGGAGAGGAGGTTGAGAATGGATGTTTCTTGAAGGTGGAGGAGAAGAAAATGAGAGCTTGAGTTAAGAGGATTCAAGAGCACTTTTTGACACAAAGCATTGGCCAAAAAAAAAATGAGTGGTAAGAATGAGAGTGTTTATGTGTATATGAGAGTAAAAAAGTAAATCATGAGAGAAAGGAGGGTAAGGTTTGAGGGGGAAATTTTCATTTCATTTTGGGTGTGGGGATTAGAATTTTAGTTAATTTTAATTAAGGAATAGGTTAGGAATTGGTACTTAGGGGTTAAAAGTTGTAATGTGGTGGTTAAGGTTTTTTAAAGACAAGATTAAGGAGTGGTCTTGCACCTTTAGTTGAAATAAGTATGATTAGTTTTAAATTCAAATGCCAACAAGTTTCCTAATTTTAGGAAAAAAGAGAGAAAAAATACTATTCACATTTTGACTTTCTGTATGTCTTAAGAGCTCTTTGGTTAAGCATAGAAATTTGAATTTTCTTAAGCTATCTTAAGCCTTAATTAACCTCAAATAATTATTTAGACTCAAGATTAATAATTAAAGTTAATTTATCTTTAATTAGAGCCTATATTGCATTTATTTTATTAATTACTTAATTAAGTTCATTTTGCACTAATTAAGGGCAAAATGGTAATTTTGTACAAAAACTCTCTAGGACTACCCAGACCTTTCAGATATCAAACATCCCTTATAATTGACATTTCTAACCTCTAGGTATTAACGGGTTCAGTTTAGCACTTAACCCTGTGTTAAATCACGTAGGGGTATTTTAGTAATTTGCAAAGCAAAAACCAAAACTAGATTTCCGACTCTATGATCATTCACAACACATCTAATCCACTTCAAACATTAAACTAATCTCTTGAGAATGGCCGAGGTCAGCCATCCTAAATTTTCGGATGAAAATGACCTTAAGGCATTTGGGTCATTTTGCATTATAAGAAAAATTGGGGCGTTACATTTCTCACCTCCTTAAAAAGAATTTCGCCTTTAAATTCGTTGGCTACAAGTAAAGTAAGCTTCATTTTCGTCATTGGCTCTAATTTCCCCGTAACTTCTTCCGTATTTATTTTACTCCATGCTGTTATCTCCATTTCTGCTATCCTGACTTCCTTAGTTGTGCAATGTCTCCATGTATAAATTGCAATGTCCTGGATTTAAATTCTCTCAATGGTGTTTATCTTAGCATAAGACATGACTAGGGTTGAAATCATTTTTAATTCAGACACACGAAAGATATTCATGAAAGGTTCACAGATATGGGGGTAAGACCATTCCATAGGCAGAGAACTTGACACTTTTCATGAATTGGAAGAGGTCAAAGAATCCAAAACTTAACTTCTTGATTCTTGTGGCTCATCCTGGGTGATTTCTAGGAAAGTTTTATCCTTTGGGGCTCATCTAGCCACTTTCTTGTGGCTCATCCTACGGGCTTTCCTTCCTCACACCCACACTTTATCGACCTTTCCTTAAGCCATGACATCGTACTTGAGAGTTGTTACTTATTAATGTAACACCCTAATAATTAACCGATACACCTAGGTTGTATCTGATTAATTACTAGACTTTACTCTTTGCTTCAGTTCTTTCATCATACTTTGAAAATACTTAGTGAATTTACGAGCCATTTTTTTAAAACATAATTGAAAACGTGAGCCGCGCATAATGTGAATGATAATCGAGATAAAGCAGAAAACGAATAGACATATCATGAAGAAACACATCATATTGGCTCCATCATATGACTGTCTAGAGCTCAAAGACTTGCCCAAGTATCCTATGCAAGGTTTTCAAGAAAATATTGGCATTCTTAAAGAAGCCATTTCAGCCTTGTGGTGATGATGATGGACTTAATATGAGTTCCTCTAATCACAAGTGTCCATAGTTTGTGTTTTGTAATTTTTCCAAGCTTAGGAGCACCTAAGAAACATTATGCATAAAATTATATACTTTAAAACTATTTTGCAAGCAAGTTAATTTAGCTATTGACCTTATGTGTAAAGGCATGATTTTAATGAAAGGATTTGAGTTCTAAAAGAGTTTTGAATCCCTAGAATTATTCCAAGAGAAAACTAGTAACTTGTATGCATTTTAATTTACAAGATTATGTGATTTTATGGGCTTATGATTTCGGTTCTGCCCTTCATGATTAGCTGCTGTAAAAATGTTGTTCTAAGGTGTTAAAATGTGTAAAATTATGTTTGAGTGAAGGGAGGATCGATTTAGAGAAGTTAGAAAAGAATAAGTAACTTAAAAGGATCAAGAATGAGAATTCTAGAACACCTTAATGCACAAATTTGCAAAACTGTTCCAGCATAATTAATTCAAGTGTAAATGGTTCATAATCAGTAGGATATGCATAAAAACCTTTCATAAATGATTAGGTATTAATTACTAAGCTTAAGGTGATGATAAGGACTTAAAATAGGAATTCTAGCACACTTAGACATGGCAAAATGTGATTCTGTCCAGCAAAGCTAAATTGAGGAAAAGTGAATTATAACTTAGTAAACATGCCTAGGAATCCCTCATAATTGGTTTAGGGATTGATTATGAAGCCTTAGGCGAAGATGGATCTTAAAAAGGGTCACGAACGGAGATTCTAGAGCCCGTAAGTATATGATATTTTTTCCTGCCCAAACTACATAATGCTGTTTGGAATTTTAAGTGTGCCTAAAACTTAGTGAGAATTTTAAGTAATGATCCCTTAGGTGTTATAAAAATCCTTAGTGAGGATTAGAATGACCGAAATATGAGTTTAAGACCCGTAAGGGTCACATCATAAGATACTATGAGATAGGAGGCCGAGTGAGCATATTTATGATGATGAACCTTTAGCATGATTGTGATGATGTGATTGTGTTAATATCTTGAGCATGAAACCTTATGTAAATAATTGACATGACGATATGATGAAAGTGCCGTACCATGTATTTGAGATGCATGAGGTTTCGAAGTATAAATGAGATTGAAAAGTATGCTCATGTGAACTATGTAGTTTTTAATTGAGAAAGTTTCATAAAGAATGATACATGTGATTGAGATTATGTGGCAAGACTCAAATTTGAGGAAATTCGGAATGTAGCTGTTATGCCTCGAATTTCCGTCAAATTTGAGGGACAAAAGAAAGTTTTTGAGAAATATGAAGTTTAAAGTTATATGCCGAGACGCATTTCTCCTACTTTGTGAGGAGAAAGTAAACCCGTGGGGGTATGGACGTCAAGCCATATCCGAAACGGACAAAGTCACTGGTCTTAACCAGTCGATGCGTTTTGAAGAATGAAAGTATATGATGTTTAAGGTGACACACCGAGACGTACTTCTCTGCTTCGGTGAAGGTAAAACCGTGAGGGCATAGACATTAGCCTGCCAAAGCGGACAAAGTCGGTCTTAACCAGTCGATGCGTTTCGAAGAAGGAAAAAGTCCCATGATGGGTGATCCTTAGGCCCCCTACCCGTACTCCGGGAGTCGGGATTATGATGATTATGTTTATGATTCGCTTATCAAGAGGATAAATAAGAACTAGTGATGACTAGTTAAGGTATGAGCTCATAGCCTAGTTTAAGGGGTGCGGTTACTATATTATTGGTGTCACAAGTATGAGAAAAGGAAAGATGTTCAAGAGAAATGTTACATGCCACTTATATGTTGATTGATAATTGTTTGATTTACCTAAAGTACTGCCATGCATCCATGAACTATTACGTTGCATACATGTATTAAGAATCATTATAAAAGACATGGACCTTGGATAAATACCTTTGTGAAAACCTCATAATGAACTTATGCATGCTTAACCTTTTCATAATAAACCCAAGGTTCCTGGGACGTAAACGATGACACTAGGATAGAGGATTTCCTACCTGAGATTCTTTAGCAAGATTCTCACACCTCTCTCTTCTTTCCGTTACATCTTCAAACATCGATGGCGTCGTTCGTGATTTTTGTTGATGCACCCGTGTGGAGCTGCACTACGATCCCGAGCATCAGTCCTACCACTTCGAGGGTCGTTGTGCCATTCGCATTTTTGCATACATGGGACGCCCGTTGCCTTTCCAGTCTCCAGCTTCACTTCACTCGACCTCCCCTTTGGCGATGACATAATTTTTGAGAGGACGCGACCTCAGACGAGCAGGAGCCCGTGCCCGACCATCGTCTTCGCTGCGTGACCATCCAGAGTTCGTATCCCTCATACACCGCTCGCCGGGAGGACCTGCCGAGGACTTACCGGCCAATCCATATTCAGAGGATTCCGCCCCTTCGGTGCCTTTGGCGAGAGGGGTAGCGAGGACACAGTCTCTAAGCCGAGGCCTATGAGGCGGCAACACCCCGCCGAGGTGGTCATGTTGCTCCGTCGATCGCATGCCCACGTCCCTCTTCGATGGGCCACATCCGAGGAGCTTCGGCAGCGTAGGCTACATATCTCCGTCCAAGGATTTACGATGTCCGTAGGTTTTAGAGGAGGGTTGCTTTTGTGGGGAGTATCTTTTGGGGTTGTTTCATGTATTTGTTTTTATGCTATTGTACTGCAACTCTGCCCACTAGTATGGGTAAGACTTTATGTTTCGGTTATATTTCTGTAGTATTGTACTAAACTATGTTAATGAATATGATGAGGCATGTTTTCATGATGGATGTGTTCCTTTATGTTTATGTTCTGTATGTTTTATGTATTCTTCCACTTCACGTCATTTATATGTCACGCGCAAGGCTCGCACTTTGTTTTACATGTCTCCTTTCAAAAAAAAAATTTCCTGTATTTTTCTAAGTTAATTTCTAAAAGAGGTTTTAAAGGAAGTAATGACTAATAATTAATCTAAGTACGTCCTAGGCGTATTGGGTTAAATATTAGGGTGTTAAGTATTTATGATATGATGATGAGGAATATGATGTGTCTTATGCATAATAATGTTATTATATATGAAAGGAAAAGTTCATTATAAACATGACATGCTAAGTTTATGATGCATTATAAGATGCATGATTAAATGAACAAACCTCGGAAAGTATATTTCCAAACTAAATAAATGAATCTTAGCATGCTCACATTTTCATAATGAAACCCAGGTTCCTAGGACGATGATGATACACGATACATATGAGGTGAGTACCCTACTGAGATTTTATAAAGTTTCTTATTCCCTCTTTCTTTCTTTCCATCTCATCTTCAGAAAGTGATGGTGATGTTCGTGATTGCCGTTGATGCTCTCACCTGGTAGATACAATCCAGAAAAATAATAATAATTACTTAAAAATTAATTTGAGCTTTATTAGTCGTAATTTCAAAAATCTAACAGTTGGGCACTAATGAGGGTGGCCTTCAACCTGTAAAAAAAAAAAAAAAAAAAATTCGGTATGAATAGTAACCTTGCGGCCCACGCCCCCAAGCCAAACCTGGGATTGGGACCCGAGGTGCCCGAAGTTAAGAAAATATGAAATAAGATTAGAAAGGTGTGGGAATGATAATTTTATACCTAGAATTAAATTTCGGGTAATATCGGTTAAATGATATTACTACCGTTCATGATTTCGGTGTGTGACCATAGAAGACATTTCTAACATTATTGATAAATGATTTATAATGGATATTATCCATTTGAGACAAGTGGAAGGCAAGATTTGATCTTGAAATCCAAGATCAAATCCTAGCCATCCATCATAGCCTAGTCACCAAGTCATCATGATTTCTTAACAAATATCTTGCTTTGCCATTAATACAAGCTTAGTCACCAATTTTCCTTGAAAAATCCAAGCATAAACTCGGCCAAACAGCAAGGAAACCAGAGGAGGAAGAGCTTCCATAGCCAAGAGCTTCACCTTGACTTCATCTTGCAAAAACCATAGCTTAGAATCAACAAAACCCAAAACTTCCTTCACTAAAGTTGATCTACACTCCCACCTCTACAATTCTATCCGATTGGAATTCCAAAAACCTCATCCTTTTCATCTCATCCATCACTGATTATAGGAGGATTTGGGGTGGTTTGAAGAGTTTGAAGTGAAGAGCAATCCTCTTGAAGCAATCAAGAGCAAAGGCACACTAGTCTCCACAAGTAGGGTTTTCCTGCTGCCTGTTTTTGTGAAATTTTTCTAACCTGTTTGGACATGCCCTAAGTCCGAAATTCCTGATTTTTTTGGTTGATATCATGTTGGTATTGATGTGTAAATTTTGGTGGTGGGTTTGGGTTGTGTTAAAAAGGGGTTTTTATCAAAGAAAGTTTGGATGGCAGGCTGGATTTTAGAACTTGTAGGCATGGGATTTCAATTTTCTGGATATGTTGTAGGTCTTTTCGTGAGCTGAAAAAAATGTATGTTCAACCTAACATCTTAGGCTAGTCGCATAAAAAATTTTTGGTGTTTATATTGAAGTTTGCTGCCTGAAAAAATTCAAGAACCGAAATGTAACTGGTGCTGTCCTGGGTGCTGAAATTGAAGCAACAAAATTACCCGATTTTATTATCCTAGAAATTGATTGATCCAGCCCCTGAAATTTTTATGAGGAGTTAAGGACACCTTGAAATGTCACTGTGAATTTTCTTGGGTCTTGAATCAGTCAATTCCTAGGGCTAAAAATTCCAGAAACTAAAATTGGACTGGATTTGTGGTTCTGACCACCAAACTTGTACATTTTTTGATACAACTGTAGAGCTTGGTTTCCTCTGAAAATTTTACAGGTTACCTTGGACATCTTGAACTAACTTGTGGAATTTTTGTAGCATTGGAAATGGCCGGGTGATATGAAAATTAATTGTTGCACCTAGAATGGAAATGCCTCAGTGCTGAAAGTGATAATGAATGAAATTATGATAACTTGCTAGTTACCCCAAATCTATGGCATGTGACCACACTTATTGCTTAAATTTCTGACTTATGAACCTTTAATGCGATGACTATATAATTGTAAAGTTAGCATGCTATTGAGACAAGGAAGAGAAGTATGTAATGTAAATTGTGAAAAAGTACTGAAATAGCTTGTGTATGTGCTTTGTGGTATACTTAGCATACGGGAAAATAGAAACAAGGCTTAGAGGGGATAGAGAGGGAAGGCAAAAAGAAGGACTTCCCTAGGAAAGTTATGAGTCGGTAGACATATCGGCTAGGCATAGAACTGTGAGTGATCCAAATGGAAAAAATGAAGTTCGTGATTTGAATAGGAATGAGCTCATGTCCTAGCAGTCTATTGTCCTTTATGAGATTGTTAATCATTGAGATGGCCCTATGTGAACTAAGCCTTCCCTATGTTTATAAACTGAGAAGATATGTGGCACTGAAAATTATGGTTGTGCATGAATTATCATTGCATGGTTAGTTTAAATTTCCATGATCTACGGATTGAATAAGATGCCTATGATTTATATATGTGAACATAATATATATATGACTTCATTTCTGTACTATGTATGGCACATGGGGGAAGGTTACCCTACTGAGAATTTTATAATATTCTCACCCCTATGTGTTTGTTTCCGTGTCGCTAGGTTAAGCCAAGGATGGGATGCTGCTATGCAAAGGAGTGTAGGATTGCTGTAGTATAGTTACTATTTTATTCTGTTGTACTTAGTGAAATGAGTATGTATGTAAATGTATTAATAAGATATGTATAAAGCTCATAGAGGAGCTTCCTTATGTATTTTTAGTTGTATGATTAATAAACTTGATGTTTCCTTGTAAGATGTTTTAATAGAATTATGCTTAGTTATCTCTTACGTAAATCGAGCTCGTTATAGATAATTAAGAGAGGTCGCTAATTAACAAGTAACATCTCTAAAGTATGATATCATAGCTTAAGAATGGGGTTGTACTTGGGAGGATGTTACATTATGGTATCAGAGCTTATCCTTGTAGGACCTTGAGGAATGGACTAGCTATGCTTCCTTAGTAAATGTCATGCATTATAATGTTATATATGTGTATGACTGTTTGAATGTTGTGGATTGCCACACTTAGCTTGGTATTGAGCCTGATCAACTCAATAATTCTTGTTTGGTGTGACAGGGATCGATGACTTCAAATCGGCAAACTAGGAGGGAGAGCGGAATAACGCTGAAATGATGGACACCTTTCGTGAAATGGCCACCTATGAGAACAAGCTGGTTGCCAACAGGATGATGGAAAGGTTGGATCGACATGCCAAGGAAATCCAGTTGGGAATCCTGAGAGTAGAAGACATGGAATACCAGAAATTCGCAGAGTTCAGGAAGGCAAACCCCCGCCTTTGAGGAGCCTTCAATCCAATAAAGCAAGAATGGATTAAGGCCATGGAGAAAATTTTCTCTCCTTCCTTGCACTGAGATCCAAAAGGTGGCTTTTGCTACTTACATGTTAGAGGCGGATGCAGAATTCCTGGTGGGTTGGCACCAAGGGTTATTTGAAGCTTCTAAGAATGAAGTTACCTGGGAAGTTTTTAAGGAGGCTTTTTATCACAAGTATTTTCTCCTTTGAGAAATGCAAAGGAGTTGGAGTTTATGGCACTCAAACAAGGGTCCATGAGTGTAGGTTGTCAGCCAAGTTTGAAGAGCTTTGCAAGTTTTCTACCATTTATCAACGTGACCCAGATGAAGCTTGGAAATGCATGAAGTATGAAGGAGGGTTACGTGAAGACATTGAAGTTGCTTGGGTCTCTTAGAAATTCGGGATTATGCAACCCTAGTGAACAAGTGCCGACGTGGAGGACTCCAACAAGAAGCTAGCAATGGCCAGATCTGCTAAGGACACTTCTAACAAAAGGTTGGCACCTGGACCAAAGCTTTGAGGAGGCTTCGCCCCAAAAGAAGCAATTCCAAGCCATCCCATATGAAGACAAGCACTGCCAAAGTCAACTGTGTGGCAAGATTGCCCAAAATGTGGAAAGAATCATGGGAACAGACCTTGCTTGGCTGGACAATACGTATGCTACCGTTGTGGAAACCGGGCATAAGATATGGGAGTGTCCGAAAGATATCCAAAGCCTTGAGAAGCCAACTACAAAGCCACAAGAGAGTAAGGTCTTTACCATAAGTGCTGAAAGGGACGTCACTACCCAAGAATTCGACCTAAGGTAGGAGCGTTTAGGATCTGATTGAATTGTTTGAACTATGTGTGAATTCCTTTTGTGATTTATTTAAGTTTGTCTTTTGAAAGCTGTTTTCAAAGGAATTTTGAGGGCAAAATTCTTTTTAAGGTGGGTGGTAATGTAACACCTAAAAAAATAATAATAATTACTTAAAAATTAATTTGAGCTTTATTAGTCGTAATTTCAAAAATCTAACAGTTGGGCACTAATGAGGGTGGCCCAACGACTGTAAAAAAAAAAAAAAAAAAAAAAAAATTCGGGTCGATGAATAGTAACCTTGTTGCCCACTGCCCAGAGCTTAACCGGATTTGGGAAAGGTGCCCCGAAGTTAAGAAAATATGAGAATAAGATTAGAAAGGTGTGGGAATGATAATTTTATACCTAGAATTAAATTTGGAAATATTGGTGAATTTGGAATTACGTTACCCGTTCATGAGATTTCTGTGTGAATTCTACACAAAGACATTTCTAACATTATTGATAAATGATTTATAATGGATATTATCCATTTGAGACAAGTGGAAGGCCAAGATTTGATCTTGAAATCCAAGATCAAATCCTAGCCATCCATCATAGCCTAGTCACCAAGTCATCATGATTTCTTAACAAATATCTTGCTTTGCCATTAATACAAGCTTAGTCACCAATTTTCCTTGAAAAATCCAAGCATAAACTCGGCCAAACAGCAAGGAAACCAGAGGAGGAAGAGCTTCCATAGCCAAGAGCTTCACCTTGACTTCATCTTGCAAAAACCATAGCTTAGAATCAACAAAACCCAAAACTTCCTTCACTAAAGTTGATCTACACTCCCACCTCTACAATTCTATCCAATTGGAATTCCAAAAACCTCATCCTTTTCATCTCATCCATCACTGATTATAGGAGGATTTGGGTGGTTTGAAGAGTTTGAAGTGAAGAGCAATCCTCTTGAAGCAATCAAGAGCAAAGGCACACTAGTCTCCACAAGTAGGGTTTTCTGCCCTTTTTGTGAAATTTTTCTAACCTGTTTGGACATGCCCTAAGTCCGAAATTCCTGAATTTTTGGTTGATATCATGTTGGTATTGATGTGTAAATTTTGGTGGTGGGTTTGGGTTGTGTTAAAAAGGGGTTTTTATCAAAGAAAGTTTGGACTGGCAGGCTGGATTTTCGAACCTGTAGGCAGTGGGATCTTCAATTTTCTGGATATGTTGTAGGTCTTTTCGTGAGCTGAAAAAAATGTATGTTCAACCTAACATCTTAGGCTAGTCGCATAAAAAATTTTTGGTGTTTATATTGAAGTTTGCTGCCTGAAAAAATTCAAGAACCGAAATGTAACTGGTGCTGTCCTGGGTGCTGAAACTGAAGCAACAAAATTACCCGATTTTATTATCCTAGAAATTGATTGATCCAGCCCCTGAAATTTTTATGAGGAGTTAAGGACACCTTGAAATGTCACTGTGAATTTTCTTGGGTCTTGAATCAGTCAATTCCTAGGGCTAAAAATTCCAGAAACTAGAATTGGACTGGGAATTTGTGGTTCTGACCACCAAACTTGTACATTTTTTGATACAACTGAGAGCTTGGTTTCCTCTGAAAATTTTACAGGTTACCTTGGACATCTTGAACTAACTTGTGGAATTTTTGTAGCATTGGAAATGGCCGGGTGATATGAAAATTAATTGTTGCACCTAGAATGGGAATGCCTGGGTGCTGGAAAGTGATAATGAATGAAATTATGATAACTTGCTAGTTACCCCAAATCTATGGCATGTGACCACACTTATTGCTTAAATTTCTGACTTATGAACCTTTAATGCGAGTGACTATATAATTGTAAAGTTAGCATGCTATTGAGACAAGGAAGAGAAGTATGTAATGTAAATTGTGAAAAGTACTGAAATAGCTTGTGTATGTGCCGTTGTGGTATACTTGAGCATACGGAAAGAAAACAAGGCTTAGAGGGATAGAGAGGGAAGGCAAAGAAGGACTTCCCTAGGAAAGTTATGAGTCGGTAGACATATCTAGGCATAGAACTGAGTGATCCGGAAATGGAAAAAAATGAAGTTCGGTGATCTGGATGGAATGAGCTCATGTCCTGAGCTCTATTGTCCTTTATGAGATTGTTAATCATTGAGATGGCCCTATGTGAACTAAGCCTTCCCTATGTTTATAAATGAGAAAGATATGTGGCACTGAAAATTATGGTTGTGCATGAATTATCATTGCATGGTTAGTTTAAATTTCCATGATCTACGATTAATAAGATGCCTATGATTTATATATGTGAACATAATATATATATATGACTTCATTTCTGGACTATGTATGGCACATGGGGGAAGGTTACCTACTGAGAATTTTATAATATTCTCCCTATGTGTTTGTTTCCGTGTCGCCTCCAGGTTAAGCCAAGTGGATGGGATTGCTATGCAAAGGAGTGTAGGATTGCTGTATAATAGCAGTTACTATTTTATTCTGTTGTACTTAGTGAAATGAGTATGTATGTAAATGTATTAGAATAAATATATGTACTAAAGCTCATAGAGGAGCTTCCTTATGTATTTTTAGTTGTATGATTAATAAACTTGATGTTTCCTTGTAAGATGTTTTAATAGAATTATGCTTAGTTATCTCGTACGTAAATTGAGCTCGTTATAGATAATTAAGAGTAGGTCGCTAATTAACAAGTAACATCTCTCGTATGATATCATAGCTTAAGAATGGGGTTGTACTTGGGAGGATGTTACAGTGAGATGCCCGTGATCTTGTGAACCAGCTTATTATCCTTGAGGAACGTTCGCTGAGACCTTGAGCGTGAACTCGAATATCTATTCCTATCTCTAGAGTGTTATAAATAGGTGCGTTAATAGATGTTTTTCCATCCATATATTATTTATGTTTTGTTCGATTGCCTACATCTAGCTTAACTCTGTTGGTAGGCAAAATATCAATGTGAAATGTAATTATGGATGTCATATGATGGAGCCAATATGATGTGTTCTTCATGATATGTCTGTCGTTTTTGCTTTATCCGATTATCGTTCACATTATGCGCGGCTCACGTTTTCAATTATGTTTTTTAAAAAAAGGGCTCATAATTTCATTAAGTATTTTCAAAGCATGATTAAGGAACTGAAGCAAAGAGTAAAGTCTAGTAATTAATCAGATACGACCTGGCGTGTTGGGTTAATTATTAGGGTGTTACACAGTGGTGTTGAACATGAAGAGAAAAGTTGTAAATCTAGACCAAAAAACTTGTAAACAATACAATACAAACTTCTAAACTAGTGACACACAATACCTTTACACCAGGATACTTGTAAAATTTGTTTGATGATCATCATGACTATCATCATTTCATTTGTAATTAATTATTAGGAAGATTGGTCATTGTATAAATGTCAAATTCAACTAATTCTTTTATGTGGATTTCAATCATAGGAGAGAACGAAATAAGAAAAATAAAAAAGGGAAAACATTTGTAGGTCTTTTTTTACCTTGCTTATCGCTTGGTTTCCCAATTGTCACTGTGTTTTCCTTTTCTAGGAATTTAAACTTTTTTAATTTGCAAAAAAGTAGAGAAATTTTTTATTTAGTGATATTTATATCCTAATGGAGGAGTGCTTGTGATGATTGAAAGTGACAATGGTGCTGCACTTGAAGAGAAAACTTATAAACTTAGACCAAAAAACTTGTAAACCATACTATAAAAACTTGTAAACAAGTGACACACAATATCTCTACACCAGGAATTTTGTACAATTTGTTTGATTAGGATCGTGACAATCATCATTTTATTTGTAATTAGTTACTTTGAAGATTGATCATTGTATAAATTTTAAATTCAACAAATGGTATTCTGTTGATTTTGATGGTAGGTGAGAAAGAAATAAGAAAAATAAAAAGTGAAAATTTTTTTAGACCATTTTTTTTCCTTGCTTGTCAATTGGTTTCTCAATTGTCATTGTGCTTTCCGTTCTTAGAGTGATTTAATTTTTTTTTTGGAAAAAAGTGGGGAAATTTTTTATTTAGTGATATTTGTATCCTCACTGTAATGGAGGAGTGCTTGTGATGATTGAAAGTGACAATGGTGCCGAACTTGAAGAGAAGACCTGCAAACCTAGACCAAAAAATATAGAAACCATAATACAAAAACTTGTAAAAAAGTGACACACAATATCTATGCCCAGGATTCTTGTACAATTTGTTTGATCATCATCATGACTATCATCATTTCATTTGTAATTAATTATTAGGAAGAATGATCATTGTTTAAATGCCAATTCTATTACCTGGATTTCAATCATAGGAGAGAAAGAAATAAGAAAAATAAAAGAGGGAAAATATTTGTAGGCCATTTTTTTTCCTTGCTTGCCGCTTGGAAGTGGAGAAATTTTTAATTTAGTGATATTTGTGTCCTCAATGTAATCGAGGAGTGCTTGTGATGATTTAAAGCGACAATGGTGTTGAACATGAAGAGAAAAGTTGTAAACATAGACCAAAAGACTTGTAAACTATACTATAAAAACTTGTTAAAAAGTGACACACAATATCTATGCACCAGGATTCTTGTAGAATTTGTTGATCATCATCATGACAATCATAATTTCATTTGTAATTAATTATTAGGAAGAATGAACATTGTATTAATGTTCAATTCAACCAATTCTATTATGTGGATTTCAATCATAGGAGAGAAAGAAATAAGAAAAATAAAAGAGGGAAAATATTTATAGGCCATTTTTTTTCCTTGGTTGCCGTTTGGAAGTGGAGAAATTTTTAATTTAGTGATATTTGTGTCCTCACTGTAATCGAGGAGTGCTTGTGATGATTGAAAGCCACAATGGTGCTAAAAATGAAGAGAAAAGTTGTAAACCTAGACCAAAAAACTTGTAAGCAATACTATAAAAACTTCTAAACTAGTGGCACACAATGCCTCTACACCAGGATACTTGTACAATTTGTTTGATGATCATCATGACTATCATCATTTCATTTGTAATTAATTATTAGCAAGATTGATCATTGTATAAATTTCAAATTCAATCAATTCTATTATGTGAATTTCAATCATAGGAGAGAAAAAAGAAGAAAAATAAAAAAGGATAAACATTTGTAGGTCTTTTTTTACCTTGCTTATTGCTTGGTTTCCAATTATCATTGTGTTTTCCTTTCTAGAGGGATTTAAATTTTTTTAATTTGCAAAAAAGAAGAGAAATTTTTTATTTAGTGATATTTGTATCCTCAGGTAATGGAAGAGTGCTTGTGATGATTAAAAGTGACAATGGTGCTTGCTTAAAGCAAAAACTTGAAAACCTAGACCAAAAAACTTGTAAACCATACTATAAAAACTTGTAAACAAGTGACACACAATATCTCTACCAGGATATTTGTACAATTTGTTTGATTAGGATTGTGACAATCATCATTTTACTTGAAATCAATTACTATGAAGATTGATCATTGTATAAATTTTAAATTCAACTAATGCTATTATGTTGATTTTGATGATAGGTGAGAAAGAAATAATAAAAATAAAAAGGGAAAATATTTGTAGGCCATTTCTTTTCCTTGCTTGCCGCTTGGAAGTAGAGAAAATTTTTATTTAGTGATATTTGTGTCCTCACTTAATCGAGAGTGCTTGTGATGATTGAAAGCGACAGTGGTGCTGAACATGAAGAGAAAACTTGAAAACCTAGACCAAAAAACTTGTAAACCATACTGTAAAAACTTGTAAACAAGTGACACACAATATCTCTACACAGGATTTTTGTACAATTTGTTTGATTAGGATCATGACAATCATCATTTTATTTGTAATCAATTACTATGAAGATTAATCATTGTATAAATTTTAAATTCAACTAATGGTATTATGTTGATTTTGATCATAGGTGAGAAAGAAATAAGAAAAATAAAAGAGGGAAAATATTTGTAGGCCATTTCTTTTCCTTGCTTGCCGCTTGAAAGTGGAGAAAATTTTTATTTAGTGATATTTGTTTCCTCACTGGAATCGAGCAGTGCTTGTGATGATTGAAAGTGACAGTGGTGCTGAACATGAAGAGAAAACTTGATAACCTAGACCAAAAAACTTGTAAACCATACTAAAAACTTGTAAACAAGTGACACACAATATCTCTACACAGGATTTTTGTACAATTTGTTTGATTAGGATCATGACAATCATCATTTTATTTGTAATCAATTACTATGAAGATTAATCATTGTATAAATTTTAAATTCAACTAATGGTATTATGTTGATTTTGATCATAGGTGAGAAAGAAATAAGAAAAATAAAAGAGGGAAATATTTGTAGGCCATTTCTTTTCTTGCTTTGCTTGAAAGTGGAGAAAATTTTTATTTAGTGATATTTGTTTCCTCACTGTCGAGAGATGCTTGTGATGATTGAAAGCCAGTGGTGTTGAACATGAAGAGAAAACTTGATAACCTAGACCAAAAAACTTGTAAACCATACTAAAAACTTGTAAACAAGTGACACATAATATCTCTGCACTAGGATTTTTGTACAATTTGTTTGATTAGGAACATGACAATCATCATTTTATTTGTAATCAATTACTATGAAGATTAATCATTGTATAAATTTTAAATTCAACTAATGGTATTATGTTGATTTTGATCATAGGTGAGAAAGAAATAAGAAAAATAAAAGAGGGAAAATATTTGTAGGCCATTTCTTTTCCTTGCTTGCTGCTTGGAAGTGGAGAAATTTTTTATTTAGTGATATTTGTGTCCTCATGGAAGAAGTGCTTGTGATGATTGTAAGTGACAAGTGTCCTGAACATGAAGAGAAAACTTGAAAACCTAGACCAAAAAACTTGTAAACCATACTATAAAAACTTGTAAACAAGTGACACATGTAACGCCCTAAAAATTATTTAAAAAAATTAATTTGAGTTTTGTTAGTCATAATTTTAAAAATATAACAGTTTAGCAACGATGAGGTGTGGCGTAACGAATTAAAAAAAAAAAATTCGGGCCGGGGTGAATAGTAACCTCTGGGCCGCACGGCACCCACTGAACCCAGATCCAGGACTCGGAAATGTCCGGGATTGTGAAAATAGAGGGTTAAGGCTAGAAATAATTAGAAATAAGGATTTTATACCGAATTTAATTTTAGGAATATGGTCTTATTGGTGTTAACATTTTCCCGTTCAGTAAAATTTCGATGTGCGATTTCTAACACCAAAAGATAGTTTAATATTATAAAAGGATAATGCCTATCCTTTATATGCTAAGTGTAAGGCTAAGATTTAATCTTGCTTTGCAAGATTCAATCCTAGCCATTCATCATATTTTTCCTTTTTAAAGAATTTGACTTTATGTCACATAATTCTTACAACATGATTTAAAATCATAAAAAGCCATCCACCTTGTCTTTTTCATCATTCATTCTCGGCCATGACTGAAACACAAACAGCCACCATTGTTCTTCTTCAAGAACATTAAAGAAACTTGATTTAAACCTCAAAAATCCTAGCCTAGACTTGCTAAATCCTCAAACTTCCTTTACTAAACTTCTTCCTCTCATCAAGATCTACCTAACTAACCGATTAAAATTCCAATTTTTCATCAATCCTCACCTTGACATATCACTTCCTCACTGATTTAGGAAGGGATTGGGCTTGGCTTGGGAGCTTTGGAGTTGAAGGGATCAAGCTTGGATCATCTTGGAGCCAAGGAGCTACTAGGCTACTAAAAGTAGGGTTTTTCTTGCCTTCTCTTGTCAAATTTGTTCTGATCTGTTTGGGATGAGTTATGTCTGAAATTTCTGGTTATATTGGATGATATTATGTTGATATTGATGTGTGAATTTTGGTGGTGGGTTTGGATGGTGTCATAAAATGGTTTTTATCAAAATAAGTTTGGACTAGGTTGCTGGAATTTCTGTTGTCCTAGGCAGTAGTGGTTCACAAATTTTCTGGTTTATTTGTGGTTGTTTTGATGAGCTACAAAAATTGTACGTTGAAGGTAGCACCTTAAACTAACTACATTAATTTTCTTGGGTGTTATTTTTAAGGTTTGATGCCTCATAAAAATCAGAAACCAAATGAGGCAGATGCTGTCCTGATTATTGAAACTGAAGCAATAAGATTTTCCAATTTTATTAACATAGCAAATGATTGAACTAGCCCTTGAAATTTTTACACGAAGTAAATAACATATTGAACTATCACTGTAAATTTTATTGTGTATTGGTTCAATCATTTGTTAGGGTTAAAAATTAGGAACTTGGGTAGGGTCTATGAATTGGTAGCCCTGACTACTAAATTTTTACATTTTACCAAGGTAGCTATAGAGTCTATTTTGTCCTGAAATTTTTACAGGTCATTCTAAACCCATTGAAGTTTGATGTAGAATTTTTGTGTGTCTCTTAAAATGGTTGTTTGATATGGTAATTAAATGTTGAACATAGTACTGTAAATCTGCCAAAGTCCTGGAATGTGAGAATAGTTGAAAATTTGTGGTAAAATGATACTTAGTCCAAGTGTATGACTTATGAATGCGTGCTAATTATTTCGATTACTTATTCATGAGACATGAATGAGCCTCTAATATGATTGAAATACCTACAAGCGACTTGTGACATATGATTGCATCCTGACTTTAGAGATTGATGTATTGGACCCAAATGAGAATTTCGTTGTGAATGGATGCCTGTATGTATTTTATGCATGCAGTGAATGTTGTACTGAATTAAACTCTATAGTTAAAAGAAACATAGGATCCTCTTTGACTTTTCAAGGGCAAATAATGACACACGAGATCCTTTTGACTTGTCGGAGGCAAATAGAGTGAATTGAGATCCTTTTGGCTTGTCAAAGGCAAATGGAGTGAGTTGAGATCCTTTTTGCTTGTCGAGGGCAAATAGAGAGATGAGATCCCGTTCGACTCATAGCAAGAAAATAGAGAGGGATGTGATCCTCCTTGATTCATCAAGGGAAATCAAAGATGAATTCCATTACACTGGGCATATACATATTTATACATATTAGTTCTTTTTGGTTGCCATTACTTACTATGAGTATGCGCTGATGGTAAAAGGTGTGCTAAGTGATTGATTTATTAAAATGTAACCCACTTGGAAAGATTGATTTTGAACTTTAAAAATGAATACTTATTATGTAATGCATGATCACCTTTTGTTAAATAAACCGAAGACTGGGGCGGTAACGATGACATGAACTTCAGCATATGTTTTGGGGACGCCCTCCTGAGAATTTTAGGATTCTCACCCCTATGTATTTGTTTTTCCGTGTCCCCAGGTTGATCTAGAAGACGGTGAGGCCACTAGGAAAAGGTCAAGTGGATTTTGCAGTAGTTATAGCAGAACTTGTGTTTGTTGTACTTAAGTGTATTTATATGTCTGTAAAACATAAAAGGTAACATATGTATTGTAAAGCTCTTAGAAGAGCTTACTTTTGTACATGACGTGTATTAAATAAATAAGTTGTTTCTGGCTATATATCTCGATAGAACCACGAGTTAGTTATAAGCGATTCGATCGACTCTTCTTATAGATAATTAAGTCCAGAATATAAGTAACAACTCTCAAGTATGATATCATGACTTAAGGATGAGATTGTACTTGGGAGGATGTTACAACACACAATATCTCTGCACCAAGATTTTTGTACAATTTGTTTGATTAGGATCATGACAATCATCATTTTATTTGTAATCAATTACTATGAAGATTAATCATTGTATAAATTTTAAATTCAACTAATGGTATTATGTTGATTTTGATCATAGGTGACAAAGAAATAAGAAAAATAAAAGAGGGAAAATATTTGTAGGCCATTTCTTTTCCTTTGCTGCTGGAAGTGGAGAAATTTTTTATTTAGTGATTTTTGTGTCCTCATGTAATTGAGGAGTGCTTGTGATGATTGAAAGCGATAGTGGTGCTGAACATGAAGATAAAAGTTGTAAATCTAGACCAAAAAACTTGTAAAAAATACAATACAAACTTCTAAACTAGTGACACACAATACCTCTACACCAGGATACTTGTACAATTTGTTTGATGATCATCACGACAATCATCATTTCATTTGTAATTAATTATTAGGAAGATTGGTCATTGTATAAATGTCAAATTCAACCAATTCTTTTATGTGGATTTCAATCATAGGAGAAGAAAATAAGAAAAATAAAAAAGGGAAAACATTTGTAGGTCTTTTTTTTACCTTGCTTGGTTTCCAATTGTCATTGTGTTTTCCTTTCTCGGAGGGATTTAAATTTTTTTAATTTGTAAAAAAGTAGAGAAAGTGATATTTGTATCCTCACCATAATGGAGGAGTGCTTGTGATGATTGAAAGTGACAATGGTGCTGCACTTGAAGAGAAAACTTGTAAACCTAGACCAAAAAACTTGTAAACCATACTATAAAAACTTGTAAACAAGTGACACACAATATCTCTCGAAAATTTTGTACAATTTGTTTGATTAGGATCGTGACAATCATCATTTTATTTTGTAATTAATTACTATGAAGATTGATCATTGCATAAATTTTAAATTCAACTAATGGTATTATGTTGATTTTGATGATAGGTGAGAAAGAAATAAGAAAAATAAAAAGGGAAAATATTTGTAGACCATTTTTCCTTGCTTGTCAATTGGTTTCTCGATTGTCATTGTGCTTTCCGTTCTTAGAATGATTTAATTTTTTTTGTTTGGAAAAAAGTGGAGAAATTTTTTATTTAGTGATATTTGTATCCTCATGTAATGGAGGAGTACTTGTGATGATTGAAAGTGACAATGGTGCAGAACTTGAAGACAAAACTTGTAAACCTAGACCAAAAAACTTGTAAACCATACTATAAAAACTTGTAAAAAAGTGACACACAATATCTATGCCCAGGATTCTTGTACAATTTGTTTGATCATCATCATGACTATCATCATTTCATTTGTAATTAATTATTAGGAAGAATGATTATTGTATAAATGTCAAATTCAATCAATTCTATTACGTGGATTTCAATCATAGGAAAGAAAGAAATATGAAAAATAAAAGAGGGAAAATATTTGTAGGCCATTTTCTTGCCGCTTGGAAGTGGAGAAATTTTTAATTTAGTGATATTTGTGTCCTCACTTGAATTGGAGTGCTTGTCATGATTGAAAGCCACAATGGTGCTCAAAATGAAGAGAAAAGTTGTAAACCTAGACCAAAAAACTTGTAAGCAATACTATAAAAACTTCTAAACTAGTGGCACACAATGCCTAGACCAGGATACTTGTACAATTTGTTTGATGATCATCACGACTATCATCATTTCATTTGTGATTAATTATTAGAGGATTGATCATTGTATAAATTTCAAATTCAATCAATTCTATTATGTGGATTTCAATCATAAGAGAGAAAGAAATAAGAAAAATAAAATAGGATAAAATTTTCTAGGTCTTTTTTTTTACCTTGCTTATTGCTTGGTTTCCGATTATCACTGTGTTTTCCTTTCTGGAGGGATTTAAATTTTTTTAATTTGCAAAAAAGAAGAGAAATTTTTTATTTAGTGATATTTGTATGCTCACGTATGGAGGAGTGCTTGTGATGATTGAAAGTGACAATGGTGCTGCGCTTGAAGCGAAAACTTGAAAACCTAGACCAAAAAACTTGTAAACCATACTATAAAAACTTGTAAACAAGTGACACACAATATCTCTGCACCAGGATATTTGTACAATTTGTTTGATTAGGATTGTGACAATCATCATTTTATTTGAAATCAATTACTATGAAGATTGATCATTGTATAAATTTTAAATTCAACTAATGCTATTATGTTGATTTTAATGATAGGTGAGAAAGAAATAACAAAACTAAAAAGGGAAAATATATGTAGGCCATTTCTTTTCCTTGCTTGCGCTTGGAAGTGGAGAAAATTTTTATTTAGTGATATTTGTGTCCTCACTTGGAATTTAGAAGTGCTTGTGATGATTGAAAGCGAGTGGTCCTGAACTTGAAGAGAAAACTTGAAAACATAGACCAAAAAACTTGTAAACAATACTATACAAATGTCTAAACTAGTGACACACAACACCTCTACACTAGGATACTTGTAAAATTTGTTTGATGATCATCATGACTATCATCATTTCATTTGAAATTAATTATTAGGAACATTGGTCATTGTATAAATGTCAAATTCAACCAAATCTATTATGTGGATTTCAATCATAGGAGAGAGAGAAATATGAAAACTAAAATTGGCAAAACTTTTGTAGGTCTTTTTTTTACCTTGCATATCGCTTGGTTTCTCGATTGTTATTGTGTTTTCCTTTCTCGAGGGATTTAAATTTTTTTAATTTGCAAAAAAGTAGAGAAATTTTTTATTTGGTGACATTTGTATCCTCATCGTAATGGAGGTGTGCTTGTGTTGATTGAAAGTGACAATGGTGCTGCACTTGAAGAGAAAACTTGTAAAGCTAGACAAAAAAACTTGTAAACCATAGTATAAAAACTTTAAACAAGTGGCACACATATATCTCACCAGGATATTTGTACAATTTGTTTGATTAGGATCGTGACAATCATCATTTTATTTGTAATCAATTACTATGAAGATTGATCATTGTATAAGTTTTAAATTCAACTAATGGTATTATGTTGATTTTGATCATATGTGAGAAAGAAATAAGAAAAATAAAGAGGAAAATATTTGTAGGCCATTTCTTTTCCTTGCTTGCTTGGAAGTGGAGAAATTTTTTATTTATTGATTTTTGTGTCCTCATGGAATCGAGGAGTGCTTGTGATGATTGAAAGTGACAAGTGGTGCTGAACATGAAGAGCAAAGTTGTAAATCTAGACCAAAAAACTTGTAAACAATACAATACAAACTTCTAAACTAGTGACACACAATACCTCTACACCAGGATACTTGTACAATTTGTTTGATGATCATCACGACTATCATCATTTCATTTGTAATTAATTATTAGGAAGATTGGTCATTGTATAAATGTCAAATTCAACCAATTCTTTTATGTGGGTTTCAATCATAGGAGAGAAAGAAATAAGAAAAATAAAAAAAGGAAAACATTTGTAGGTCTTTTGTTTACCATGCTTATCGCTTGGTTTCTCAATTGTCATTGTGTTTTTCTTTCTTGGAGGGAATTAAATTTTTTTAATTGGCAAAAAAGTAGAGAAATTTTTTATTTAGTGATATTTGTATCCTCAGTAATGGAGGAGTGCTTGTGATGATTGAAAGTGACAATGGGCTGCACTTGAGAGAAAACTTGAAAACCTGGACCAAAAAACTTGTAAACCATACTATAAAAACTTGTAAACAAGTAATACGCAATATCTCTCTAGGATATTTGTACAATTTGTTTGATTAGGATCGTGACAATCATCATTTTATTTGTAATCAATTACTATGAAGATTGATTATTGTATAAATTTTAAATTCAACTAACGGTATTATGTTGATTTTGATCATAGGTGAGAAAGAAATAAGAAAAATAAAAGAGGGAAAATATTTGTAGGCCATTTCTTTTCCTTGCTTGACACTTGGAGGTGGAGAAATTTTTTATTTAGTGATATTTGTGTCCTCACTGTAATTGAGGAGTGCTTGTGATGATTGAAAGCGACAATGGTGCTAAACATGAAGAGGAAAGTTGTAAATCTAGACCAAAAAACTTGTAAAAAATACTATACAAACTTCTAAACTAGTGACACACAATACCTCTACACCAGGATACTTGTACAATTTTTTTGATGGTTATCATGGCTCTCATCATTTCATTTGTAATTAATTATTAGGAATATTGGTCATTGTATAAATGTCAAATTCAACCAATTCTATTATGTGGATTTCAATCATAGGAGAGAAGAAATACGAGAAAAATAAAAAGGTAAAACATTTGTAGGTCTTTTTTTAACCTTGCTTATCGCTTGGTTTCCGATTGTCATTGTGTTTTCCTTTCTTGGAGGGATTTAAATCTTTTTAATTTGTAAAAAAGTAGAGAAATTTTTTATTTAGTGATATTTGTATCCTCAACATAATGAAGGAGTGCTTGTGAAGATTGAAAGTGACAATGGTGCTGACTTGAGGAGAAAACTTGGAAACCTGGACCAAAAAACTTGTAAACCATACTATAAAAACTTGTAAATAGGTGACACACAATATCTCTACCAAGATATTTGTACAATTAGTTTGATTAGGATCGTGACAATCATCATTTTATTTGTAATCAATTACTATGAAGATTGATCATTGTATAAATTTTAAATTCAACTAACGGTATTATGATGATTTTGATCATATGTGATAAAGAAATAAGAAAAATAAAAGAGGGAAAATATTTGTAGGCCATTTCTTTTTCTTGCTTGCCGCTTGGAAGTGGAGAAATTTTTTATTTAGTGATATTTGTGTCCTCACTGGAATCGAGGAGTGCTTGTGATGATTGAAAGTGACAATGGTGCTGAACATGAAGAGGAAAGTTGTAAATCTAGACCAAAAAACTTGTAAACAATACTATAAAAACTTCTAAACAAGTGACACACCATACCTCTACATAAGTATACTTGTAATTTGTTTGATGATCATGACTATCATCATTTCATTTGTAATTAATTATTAGGAAGATTGGTCATTGTATAAATGTCAAATTCAACCAATTCTATTATGTGGATTTCAATCATAGGAGAGAAAGAAATAAGAAAAATAAAAGAATGAAAACATTTGTAGGTCCTTTTTTACCTTGCTTATCGCTTGGTTTCGATTGTCATTGTGTTTTCCTTTCTTGGAGGGATTTAAATTTTTTTAATTTGCAAAAAAGTAGAGAAATTTTTTATTTAGTGATATTTGTATCCTCTCGTAATGGAGGAGTGCTTGTGAAGATTGAAAGTGACAATGGTGCTGCACTTGAGGACAAAACTTGGAAACCTGGACCAAAAAACTTGTAAACCATACTATAAAAACTTGTAAATAGGTGACACACAATATCTCTCAGGATATTTGTACAATTTGTTTGATTAGGATCGTAACAATCATCATTTTATTTGTAATTAATTACTATGAAGATTGATCATTGTATAAATTTTAAATTCAACTAACTATTATGTTGATTTTGATCATAGGTGAGAAAGAAATAAGAAAAATAAAAGAGGGAAAATATTTTTAGGCCATTTTTTTCCTTGCTTGCCGCTTGGTTTGTCGATTGTCATTGTGCTTTCCTTTCTTAGAATGATTTAATTTTTTTTCATTTGGAAAAAAGTGGAGAAATTTTTTATTTAGTGATATTTGTATCCTCAATGTAATGGAGGAGTGCTTGTGATGATTGAAAGTGACAATGGTGCTGAACTTGAAGAGAAAACTTCTAAACCTAAACCAAAAAACTTGTAAACCATACTATAAAAACTTGTAAAAAAGTGACACAAAATAGCTATGCACAAGGATTGTTGTACAATTTGTTTGATCATCATCATGACAATCATCATTTCATTTGTAATTAATTAATAGGAAGATTGATCATTATATAAATGTCAAATTCAACAATTCTATTATGTGGATTTCAATCATAGGAGATAAAGAAATAAGAAAAATAAAAGAGGGAAAATATTTGTAGGCTATTTTTTTCCTGGCTTGCCGCATGGAAGTGGAGAAATTTTTTATTTACTGATATTTGTGTCCTCATGTAATCCAGGAGTGCTTGTGATGATTGAAAGTGACATTGGTGCTGAACATGAAGAGAAAAGTTGTAAACCTAGACTAAAAAACTTGTAAACAATACTATAAAAACTTCTAAACTAGTGGCACACAATACCTCTACACCAGGATACTTGTACAATTTGTTTGATGATCATTATGACTATCATCATTTCATTTGTAATTAATTATTAGGAAGATTGATCATTGTATAAATGTCAAATTCAACCAATTCTATTATGTGGATTTCAATCATAGGAGGGAAAGAAATAAGAAAAATAAAAAAGGAAAAACATTTGTAGGTCTTCTTTTACCTTTCTTATTGCTTGGTTTCCAATTGTCATTGTGTTTTCCTTTCCCATAGGGATTTAAATTTTTTTAATTTGCCAAAAAGTAGAGAAATTTTATATTTAGTTATATTTGTATCCTCACTGTAATGGAGGAGTGGTTGTGATGATTGAAAGTGACAATGGTGCCGAACCTGAAGAGAAAACTTGTAAACCTAGACCAAAAAACTTGTAAACCATACTATAAAAACTTGTAAAAAAGTGACACACAATATCTATGCACTGGGATTCTTGTACAATTTGTTTGATCATCATCATGACTATCATCATTTCATTTGTAATTAATTATTAGGAAGAATGATCATTGAATAAATGTTAAATTCCACAAATTCTATTATGTGGATTTCAATCATAGGAGAGAAAGAAATAAGAAAAATAAAAGAGGGAAAATATTTGTAGGCCAATTTTTTTCCTTGCTAGCCGCTTGGAAGTGGAGAAATTTTTAATTTAGCGATATTGGTGTCCTCACTAGAATCGAGGAGTGCTTGTGATGATTGAAAGTGACAATGTTGCTGAACATGAAGAGAAAAGTTGTAAACCTAGACCAAAAAACTTGTAAACAATACTATGAAAACATCTAAAGTAGTGACACATAATACCTCTACACCAGGATACTTGTACAATTTGTTTGATGATCATCATGACTATCATCATTTCTTTTGTAATTAATTATTAGAAAGATTGGTTATTGTATAAATGTCAAATTCAACAAATTCTATTATGTGGATTTCAAACATAGGAGAGAAAGAAATAAGAAAAATGAAAAAGGGAAAATTTTGTAGGTCTTTTTTTTACCTTGCTTGTCACTTGGTTTCCAATTGTCATTGTTTTTCCTTTCTTGGAGGGATTTAAATTTTTTTAATTTGCAAAAAAGTAGAGAAATTTTTTATTTAGTGATATTTGTATCCTCACTGTAATGGAGGAGTGCTTGTGATGATTGAAAGTGACAATGGTGCTGAACTTGAAGAGAAAACTTCTAAACCTAGACCAAAAAACCTGTAAACCATACTATAAAAATTTCTAAAAAAGTGGCACACAATATCTATGCACCAGGATTCTTGTACAATTTGTTTGATCATCATCATGACTATCACCATTTCATTTGTAATTAATTATTAGGAAGATTGATGATTGTATAAATGTCAAATTCAACCAATTCTATTATGTGGATTTCAATCATAGGAGAGAAAGAAATAAGAAAAATAAAAGAGGGAATATATTTGTAGGCCATTTTTTTCTTGCTGCCTTGGAAGTGGAGAAGTTTTTTATTTATTGATATTTGTATTCTCACTTGTAATCGAGGAGTGCTTAGGATGATAGAAAGCGACAATGGTGCTGAACATGAAGAGAAAAGTTGTAAACCTAAACCAAAAAACTTGTAAACAATACTATAAAAACTTCTAAACTATTGGCACACAATACCTCTACACCAGGATACTTGTACAATTTGTTTGATGATCATCATGACTATCATCATTTCATTTGTAATTAATTATTAGGAAGATTGATCATTGTATAAATGTCAAATTCAACCAATTTTATAATGTGGATTTCAAACATAGAGAGAAAAAAATAAGAAAAATAACAAGGGAAAATAATTGTAGGTCATTTTTTTTCCTTGCTTGTAGCTTGGTTTCTCGATTGTCATTGTGCTTTCCTTTTTTGCAGGGATTTAAATATTTTTAACTTGCAAAAAAGTAGAGAAATTTTTTATTTAGTGATATTTGTATCCTTACCGTAATGGAGGAGTGCTTGTGATGATTGAAAGTGACAATGGTGCTGCACTTGAAGAGAAAACTTGTAATCCTAGACCAAAAAACTTGTAAACCATACTATAAAAACTTCTAAACCTTGACACACAATACCTATACACTAGGATACTTGTACAATTTGTTTGATGATCATCGTGACTATCATCATTTCATTTGTAATGAATTATAAGGAAGATTGATCATTGGATAAATGCCAAATTCAACCAATTCTATTATGTTGATTTCGATCATAGGCAAGAAAGAAATAAAAAAAATAAAAAGTGAAAATATTTGTAGGTTATTTTTTTTCTATGCTTGCCGCTTTGTTTCGATTGTCATTGTGCTTTCCTTTTTTGCAGGAATTTAAATTTTTTTAATTTCCAAAAATGGAGAGAAATTTTTTATTTAGTGCAATTGTATCCTTACTATAATAGAGGAGTGCTTGTGATGATTGAATGTGACAATGGTGCTGAACTTGAAGAGCAAACTTGTAAACCTAGACCAAAAAACTTGTAAACCATACTATAAAAACTTGTAAACAAATGACACACATTACCTCTACCCTAGGATTCTTGTACAATTTCTTTAATTATCATCGTGACTATCATCATTTCATTTGTAATGAATTATAAGGAAGATTGATCATTGGATAAATGCCAAATTCAACCAATTCTATTATGTTGATTTCGATCATAGGCAAGAAAGAAATAAAAAAAATAAAAAGGGAAAATATTTGTAGGTCATTTTTTTTCTATGCTTGCCACTTGGTTTCTCAATTGTCTTTGTGTTTTCCTTTCTTGGAAGGATTTAAATTTTTTAAATTTGCAAAAATGTAGAGAAATTTTTTATTTAGTGCAATTATATCTTAACTGTAATGGAGCACTTGTGATGATTGCATGTGACAATGGAGCTGAACTTGAAGAGAAAACTTGTAAATCTAGACCAAAAAGCTTGTAGACCATACTATAAATACTTGTAAACTAACACACAATACCTCTCACAAGGATTCTTGTACAATTTGTTTGATTATCATTGTGACTATCATCATTTCATTTGTAATAAATTATTAAAGATTGATCATTGTATGAATGTCAAATTGAAGCAATTCTATTATGTTGATTTCGATCATAGGAGAGAAAGAAATAAGAAAAATAAAAAGGGAAAATATTTGTAGGTTATTTTTTTTCCTTGCTAGCTGCTTGGTTTCTCAATTGTCATTGTGTTTTGCTTTTTTGGAGATTTAAATTTTTTTAATTTCTAAAAAAGGAGAGAAATTTTTATTTACTGCAATTGTATCATCACTTAATAGAGGAGTGCTTGTGATTATTGAAAGTGACAATGGAGCTGAACTTCAAGAGAAAACTTGTAAACCTAGAACCAAAATCTTGTAAATCATATTATAAAAATTTGTAAACTCGTGACACACAATACCACTACCCTAGGATTCTTGTGCAATTTGTTTGATTATCATTGTGACTATCATCATTTCGTTTGTAATTAATTATTTGAAAGATTGATCAATGTATAAAACTCAAATTCAAGCAATTTTATTACGTTGATTTTGATCATAGGAGAGAAAGAAATTAGCAAAATAAAAAGTGACAATAATTGTAGGTCATTGTTTTTCCTTAATTGTCGCTTGATTTCTTGATTATCGTTGTGCTTTCCTTTTTTTGGAGGTATTTGAATTTTTAATTTGCAAAAAAGGAGAGAAATTTTGTATTTAGTGCAATTGTATCCTCACTATAATAGAGGAGTGCTTGTGATGATTGAAAGTGACAATGGAGCTGGACTTGAAGAGCAAATTTGTAAACCTATACCAAAAAACTTGTAAACCATACTATAAAAACTTGTAAACTAGTGATACACAATACCTCTACACTAGGATTATTGTACAATTAGTTTGATTATGATCATGACAATAATCATTTTATTTGTAATTAATTACTAGGAAGATTGATCATTGTATAATGTAACACCCAAAAATTACTTAAAAATTAATTTGAACTTTGTTAGTCATAATTTTAAAAATATAACAGTTTAACAATGATGAGGGTGGCCTAAACGTTTAGAAAAAAAAATTTTGGGCCGAGATGAATAGTAACCTTGCGGGCTCCAACAACTAAAACCCTAGATTCGGGGAGGTGCCAAAATTAGGAAAACATGGGAATAAGGTTAGAAATAGGTGGGAATGATAATTTTATACTTAAAATTAATTTTCGGGCAATATCGATTAATGGGTACGGTGTTTACCCGTTCGGTAAAATTTCGGTGTGCGATTTTAACACGAAAGATATTTTTAGTCACCACAAATGGTCAAAGCTTATCCTTTTAGGACATGTGGAAGGCCAAGATTTAATCTTGGAATCCAAGATTAAATTTTAGCCATCCATTTTGCTTTATTACATAATATCTTCATGCAATTGTTATAAGATCAACACATGTCCAAAGCTTGTTCAAGAAGCCAAATCCTCCTTCATTAAGCTTCAAAATTTCGTTTAGCCTTGAAGGACAATAGAACCAGCCACCATTTTCATCTTCAAGAGCTTGATCTTGAGTTCCAAGCCCAAAAACCCTAGCCTAGAGTTGTGGAAACCTCAAAGTTCCTTCACAAAACTTGTTCTACACTTAATTCTCTACCAATCTAACCAAAAAAATTTACATTCCTTATCAAAACCTTGTCTTGTACCTCACACCTCACTGATATCATAGGGGTTTGAAGTTGGATTAGGAGCTTTGGAGGAGAACGAATCAAGTTTGGTAAATCTTGAAGCCAAGGAGCTAATAGGTTACTACAAGTAGGGTTTATGCTTCCTTTTCTTGTCAAATTTTTATGATCTGTTTTGGCATGACCTAAGTCTGAAATTTCTGGTTTTATTGATGGATAATATGTTGATATTGATGTGTGAATTTTGGTGGTGTGTTTGGATGGGGTTAGAAAAGGGTTTTTCTCAAAGGAAATTGGGACTAGGCTGCTGGATTCCTAGTTGTCCTGCTAAGTAATTATGCACGAATTTTCTGGTATAGTTGTGGGTAATTTCATGAGCTATAAAAATTATATGTTGTATTTAACATCTTAAAATAACTACATGAATTTTATTGGGTGTTGATTTTAAAGTTTACTACCTCAAAAAAATCAAGAACCGAAATGTGACTGATGCTGTCTTGATTGTTGAAACTGAAGCAATAAAGTTGCCCGATTTTATTACCATATCAAATGATTGAATTAGCCCTTGAAATTTTTACACGAAGTTAATAACATATTGAAGTATAACTGTAAATTTTTTTGTGCATTAATTCAATCATTTCCTGGGGTTAAAAATTTTGGGAACTCGGTCTGGACTGTGAATTGGTGGCCCCTGACCCGAAATTTGTACATTTTACCAAAATAGCTATAGACCTCTGTTTGTCTTGAAATTTTTACAGGGTCTTCTAGACATGTAAAGTGTCATATAGGATTTTTGTGTTACTTGGAATGACTGTTTGATGTGGTAATTAAATGTTGTGCCTAGGGCAGTAAATCTGCCATTGTGCTGGAAATGGATTGATGTTGTGAGTTGATGAACTAATGGCATTTTTGGTTCTAGTATGACATGAATACTTGATGTTACCTATTTGGCCATGTGACTTGTGACATAAAAGTATGCTAGAGGCATGATTGTGATTATATTGTGAATGAATGCCTGTTTATGCATTATGCTTGCATTTGAGAAAAGAGAATATATATAAATTTCAGTCATGCATGTTCTGACATATGGACAAAACAGAAACAAGACTTAGGTTGAATGAGGGGAAGGAAATTGAAAAGATAAACCCCCAATTTATAGTCAATAGACGTATCGGCTAGGAATAAATCTGTGTGTTATTCGGAAATGGGAAAAAATGAAGTTCGATGATCACATATAGGACTGAGCTCATCCTGATAGAGACTATTTCCCTGTGTGGTGTAAACCACTACAGATACCATTTGGTATAAATTATTTATTGTGGAATTGTCCACGACAAATACTCGTTGGGTATAACTAAGTCTTTCCTATGTCAATGAAAAGAGAAAATGCACTGACTTGATTTCTATGGCCATAAGTGGAACCATGTCACATTGAGATAAGTTCACTGCATGTGTTATATGCCTACTCATCTTACTCTAGATTGGCTGCCTTGGAATGATTTATTAATTGTTGAAACATTATGATATATGTGCTCTAAGTGGTTGATTATTAAAAGCTATCCACTTCAGAGGGATGATTTTAGAATCTTAAAATAAATCTTTAGCTTATATTGCATGATTACATTTTCTTGATAAACCAAAGTGGTTGGGGCGATGACGATGACATAGATTTTTCATATATATTTGGGGATGCCCTACTGAGAATTATGTAATTCTCACCCCTGTGTTTGTGTTTCTGTGTCGCCTCCAGGTTAAGCCGAAGGACTATGACACTGCTACGTAATAGGACTCGAAATGGCAATAGTGTAGCAGTGAATGTTTATATTATGCTGTATTTAGTGGAATGGATATGTATGTAACTACATTAGAGAAGTGATATGTACTAAAGCTCATAGAGGAGCTTCCTCTTGTACTTAGTTGTGTATTCAATAAAGGTTGTACTTTCTTTGTTATATACATATTTCAATAGAATTTCGCTTAGTTATTACACACGTAAATCGAGCTTTCTATAGAAACTTAAGAAAGGTCCGCTAATTAATAAGTAACAACTCTAGTATGACGTCATGACTTAAGGATGGGGTTGTACTTGGGAGGATGTTACATATAAATTTTAAATTCAACCAATACTATTATGTTGATTTTGATCATAAGCAAGAAAGAAATAAGAAAAATAAAAAGTGATAATAATTGTAGGTCATTTTTTTTCCTTACTTGTCGCTTGATTTCTTGATTGTCATTGTGCTTTCTTTTTTTGGAGACATTTGAATTTTTTAATTTGCAAAAAGGAGAGAAATTTTTTATTTAGTGCAATTGTATCCTCACTATAATAGAGGAGTGCTTGTGATGATTGAAAGTGACAATGAAGCTGAACTTGAAGAGAAAACTCTTAAACCTAGATCAAAAAACATGTAAACCATACTATAAAAACTTGTAAAATAGTGAAACACAATACCTCTACACTAGGATTCTTGTACAATTTGTTTGATTATCATCGTGACTATCATCATTTAATTAGTAATTAATTATTAGGAAGATTAATCATTGTATAAATGTCAAATTCAAGCAATTCTATTATGTTGATTTCGATCATAGGAGAGAAAGAAATAAGAAAAACAAAATGGGAAAATATTTGTAGGTCATTTTTTTTCCTTGCTTGTTGTTTGGTTTCTCGATTGTCATTGTGCTTTGCTTTTTTGGAGGGTTTTAAATTTTTTTAATTTCCAAAAAAGGAGAAAACTTTTTTATTTAGTGCAATTGTATCCTCACTGTAATAGAGGAGTGCTTGTGATGATTGAAAGTGACAATGGAGCTGAACTTGAAGAGAAAACTTGTAAACCTAGACCAAAAAACTTGTAAACCATACTATAAAAACTTGTAAACTAGTGACACACAATACCTCTACACCAGGATTCTTGTGCAATTTGTTTGATTATCATCGTGACTATCATCATTTCATTTGTAATTAATTATTAGGAAGATTGATCATTGTATAAATGCTAAATTCAACCAATTCTATTATGTTGATTTTGATCATAGGATAGAAAGAAATAAGAAAAACAAAAAGGGAAAATATTTGTAGGACATTTTTTTCCATGCTTGTCGCTTGGTTTCTCGATTGTCATTATGCTTTCCTTTCTTGGAGGGATTTAATTTTTTTAATTTGGAAAAAATAGAGAAATTTTTTTTAGTGATATTTGTATCCTCACTGTAATAGAGGAGTGCTTGTGATGATTGAAAGTGACAATGGAGCTGAACTTGAAGAGGAAACTTGTAAACCTAGACCAAAAACTTGTAAACCATACTATAACAACTTGTAAACTAGTGACACACAATACCACTACCCTAGGATTCTTGTGCAATTTTTTTATTATCATTGTGACTATCATCATTTCATTTGTAATTAATTATTTGGAAGATTGATCATTGTTTAAATGTCAAATTCAAACAATTCTATTATGTTGATTTCAATCATAGGAGAGAAAGAAATAAGAAAAATAAAATGGGAAAATATTTGTAAGTTATTTTTTTCCTTGCTTATCGCTTGGTTTCCGATTGTCATTGTGCTTTCCTTCTTTGGAGGGATTTAAATTTTTTTAATTTCCAAAAAAGAAGAGAATTTTTTATTTAGTGCAATTGTATCCTCACTATAAAAGAGGAGTGTTTGTGATGATTGAAAGTGACAATGGAGTTGAACTTGAAAAGCAAACTTGTAAACCTATACCAAAAACTTGTAAACAATACTATAAAAACTTGTAAACAAATGACACACAATACCTCTACCCTAGGATTCTTGTACAATTTGTTTGATTATCATCGTGATAATCATCATTTCATTTGTAATTAATTATTATGAAGATTGATCATTGTATAAATGCCAAATTCAACCAATTCTATTATGTTGATTTCGATCATAGGCAAGAAAGAAATAAGAAAAATAAAAAGGGAAAATATTTGTAGGTCATTTTTTTTCTATGCTTGTTGCTTGGTTTCTCAATTGTCATTGTGCTTTCCTTTATTAGTAGGACTTAACTTTTTTTAATTTGCAAAAAAGTTGAGAAATTTTGTGTTTAGTCCAATTATATATTCACTGTAATAGAGGAGTGCTTGTAATGATTGAAAGTGACAATGGAGCTGAACTTGAAGAGCAAACTTGTAAACCTAGACCAAAAAACTTCTAAACTACTATGAAAACTTGTAAACTAGTGACACACAATACTTCTACACCAGGATTCTTGTATAATTTGTTTGATTATCATCGTGACTATCATCATTTCATTTGTAATTAATTATTTGGAAGATTGATCATTCTATAAAAGTCAAATTCAAGCAATTTTATTATGTTGATTTCGATCATAGGAGAGAAAGAAATAAGAAAAATAAAAAGTGATAATAATTATAGGTCATTTTTTTCCTTAATTGTCGATTTCTTGATTGTCATTGTGCTTTCCTTTTTTAGAGGCATTTGAATTTTTTAATTTGCAAAAAAGGAGAAAATTTTTTTATTTAGTGTAATTGCTTCCTCACTTTAATAGAAGAGTACTTGTGATAATTCAAAGTGACAATGGAGCTGAACTTGAAGAGAAAACTCTTAAACCTAGGCCAAAAAACTTGTAAATTGTACTATGAAAACTTGTAAACTAGTGACACACAATACCTCTACGGGATTCTTGTACAATTTGTTTGATTATCATCGTGACTATCATCATTTCATTTGTAATTAATTATTAGAAAGATTGATCATTGTATAAATGCCAAATTCAACCAATTCTATTATGTTGATTTGATCATAGGCAAGAAAGAAATAAGAAAAATAAAAAGGGAAAATATTTGTAGGTCATTTTTTTTCCAGGCTTAGCGCTTGGTTTCTCGATTGTCATTGTGTTTTCCTTTCTAGGAGGGATTTAATTTTTTTTAATTTGCACAAAGGGAGAGAAATTTTTTTTTAGTGCAATTGTATCCTCACTTGTAATAGAGGAGTGCTTGTGATGATTGAAAGTGACAATGGAGCTAAACTTGAAGAGAAAACTTGTAAATCTAGACAAAAAAACTTGTAAACCATACTATAAAAACTGTAAACTAGTGACACACAATACCACTACCCTAGGATTCTTGTGCAATTTGTTTGATTATCATCGTGACTATCATCATTTCATTTGTAATTAATTATTTGGAAGATTGATCATTGTATAAAGGTCAAATTCATGCAATTTTATTATGTTGATTTGATCATAGGAAAGAAAGAAATAAGAAAAATAAAAAGTGATAATAATTGTAGGTCATTTTTTTCCATTAATTGTCACTTGATTTCTTGATTGTCATTGTGCTTTCCTTTTTGGAGGTATTTGAATTTTTTTAATATGAAAAAAAGGAGAGAAAATTTTTTTTAGTGCAATTGTATCCTCACTTAATAGAGGAGTGCTTGTGATGATTGAAAGTAACAATGGAGCAGAACTAGAAGAAAAAACTCATAAACCTAGACCAAAAAACTTGTAAACTAGTGACACACAATACCACTACCCTAGGATTCTTGTGCAATTTGTTTGATTACCATCGTGACTATCATCATTTCATTTGTAATTAATTATTTGGAAGATTGATCATTGTATAATGGTCAAATTCATGCAATTTTATTATGTTGATTTCGATCATAAGAGAGAAAGAAATAAGAAAAATAAAAAGTGAAAATAATTGTAGGGCATTTTTTTCCCATAATTGTCGCTTGGTTTCTCGATTGTCATTGTACTTGCCTTTTTTGGAGGGATTTAATTTTTTTTAATTTTCAAAAAAGGAGAGAAATTTTTTATTTAGTGCATTTGTATCCTCACTGTAATAGAGAGTGCCTTGTGATGATTGAAAGTGACAATGGAGCTGAACTTGAAGAGAAAACTTGTAAACCTAGACCAAAAAACTTGTAAACCATACTATAAAAACTTGTAAACTAGTGACACACAATACCTCTACACCTAGATTCTTGTACAATTTGTTTGATGATCATCGTGACTATCATCATTTCATTTGTAATTAATTATTAGGAAGATTGATCATTGTATAAATGCCAAATTCAACCAATTCTATTATGTTGATTTCGATCATAGGCAAGAAAGAAATAAGAAAAATAAAAAGGTAAAATATTTGTAGGTCATTTTTTTCCTTGCTCGTCGTTTGGTTTCTCGATTGTCATTACAATTTCCTTTTTTGGAGGGATTTAAATTTTTTTTAATTTCCAAAAAAGGAGAGAAATTTTTTATTTAGTGCATTTGTATCCTCACTAATAGAGGAGTGCTTGTGATGATTGAAAGTGACAATGGAGCTGAACTTGAAGAGAAAACTTGTAAACCTAGACCAAAAACCTTGTAAACATACTATGAAAACTTGTGAACTAGTGACACACAATACGTCTACACCAGGATTCTTGTACAATTTGTTTGATTATCATCGTGACTATCATCATTTCATTTGTAATAAATAGTTAGGAAGATTGATCATTGTATAAATGTCAAATTCAACCAATTCTATTATGTTGATTTCGATCATAGGAGAGAAAGAAATAAGAAAAACAAAGAGTGAAAATATTTGTAGGTCTTTTTTTTACCTTGCTTCTCACTTGGTTTCTCGATTGTCATTGTGCTTTCCTTTCTTAGAGGGATTTAAATTTTTTTAATTTGCAAAAAAGGAGAGAAATTTTTTATTTAGTGCAATTGTATCCTCACTTGTAATAGGAGTGCTTGTGATGATTGAAAGTGACAATGGAGCTGAACTTGAAGAGAAAACATGTAAACCTAGACCAAAAAACTTGTAAACCATACTATAAAAACATGTAAACAAGTGACACACAATATCTCTACACCAAGATACTTGTACAATTTGTTTGATTAGGGTCGTGACAATCATCATTTTATTTGTAATTAATTACTAGGAAGATTGATCATTGATAAATTTCAAATTCAACCAATACTATTATGTTGATTTCGATCATAGGCAATAAAGAAATTAGAAAAATAAAATGTGAAAATAATTATAGGTCATTTTTTTTCCATGCTTGTCGCTTGGTTTCTCGATTGTCATTGTGCTTTCCTTTTTGGAAGGATTTAAATTTTTTTAATTTGCAAGAAAGGAGTGAAATTTTTTATTTAGTGTAATTGTATCCTCACTGTAATAGAGGAGTGCTTGTGATGATTGAAAGTGACAATGGAGCTATACTTGAAGAGAAAACTTGTAAACCTAGACCAAAAAACTTATAAACCATTCTATAGAAACTAGTAATCTAGTGACACACAATACCTCTACACTAGGATTCTTGTACAATTTGTTTGATTATCATCGTGACCATCATCATTTCATTTGTAATTAATTATTAGGAAGATTGATCATTGTATAAATGTCAAATTCAAGCAATTCAATTATGTTGATTTTAATCATAGGAGAGAAAGGAATAAAAAAAATAAAAAGGGAAAATATTTGTAGGTCTTTTTTTTACCTTGCTTCTCACATGGTTTCTCGATTGTCATTGTGCTTTCCTTTCTTAGAGGGATTGAAAGTGACAATGGAGCTAAACCTGAAGAGAAACTTGTAAACCTAGACCAAAAAACTTGTAAACTAGTGATACACAATATCTCTACACCAGGATACTTGTACAATTTGTTTGATTAGGATCGTGACAACCATCATTTTATTTATAATTAATTTCTATGACAATTGATCATTGTATAAATGTCAAATTCAACCAATACTATTTATGCTGATTTCGATCATAGGAAATAATGAAATAAGAAAAATAAAAAGTGAAAATAATTGTAGATCATTTTTTTTCATGCCTGTTGGTTTCTCGATTGTCATTGTGCTTTCCTTTCTTGGAGGAATTTAAATTTTTTTAATTTGCAAAAAAAGAGAGAAATTTTTTATTTAGTGCAATTGTATCCTCACTGTAATAGAGGAGTGCTTATGATGATTGAAAGTGACATTGGAGCTGAACTTGAAGAGAAAACTCATAAACCTAGACCAAAAAACTTGTAAACCTACTATGAAAACTTGTAAACTTGTGACACACAATACCTCTACCCAGAATTCTTGTACAATTAGTTTGATTATCATCGTGACTATCATCATTTCATTTGTAATTAATTATTAGGAAGATTGATCATTGTATAAATGTCAAATTCAACCAATTCTATTATGTGGATTTCAATCATAGGAGAGAGAAATAAGAAAAATAAAAAGGGAAAATATTTGTAGGTCTTTTGTTTACCTTGCTTGTCAATTGGTTTCTCGATTGTCATTGTGCTTTCTTTCTTGGAGGGATTTAAATTTTTTTCATTTGGAAAAAAGTGGTGAAATTTTTTATTTAGTGATATTTGTATCTTCATTAATTGAGGAGTGCTTGTGATGATTGAAAGTGACAATGGGCTGAACTTGAAGAGAAAACTTGTAAACCTAGACCAAAAAGCTTGTAAACCATACTATGAAAACTTGTAAACTAGTGACACACAATACCTCTACACTAGGATTCTTGTACAATTTGTTTGATTATCATGGTGACTATCATCATTTCATTTGTAATTAATAGTTAGGAAGATTGATCATTGTATAAATGTCAAATTCAACCAATTCTTTTATGTTGATTTCGATCATAGGAGAGAAAAATAAGAAAAATAAAGAGTGAAAATATTTGTAGGTCTTTTTTTTACCTTGCTTGTCACTTGGTTTCTCGATTGTCATTGTGCTTTCCTTTCTTAGAGGGATTTAAATTTTTTTTATTTGCAAAAAAGGAGGGAAATTTTTTATTTAGTGCAATTGTATCCTCACTTGGATAGAGGAGTGCTTGTGATGATTGAAAGTGACAATGGAGCTGAACTTGAAGAGAAAACTTGTAAACCTAGACCAAAAAACTTGTAAACCATACTATAAAAACTAGTCAACAAGTGACACACAATATCTCTACACCAGGATACTTGTACAATTTGTTTGATTAGGATCGTGACAATCATCATTTTATTTGTAATTAATTACTAGGAAGATTGATCATTGTATAAATTTCAAATTCAACCAATACTATTATGTTGATTTTGATCATAGGCAATAAAGAAATAAGAAAAATAAAAAAATATATTGTAGGTCATTTTTTTTCCTGCTTTTCGCTTGGTTTCTTGATTGTCATTGTCCTTTCCTTTTTTGGAGGGATTTAAATTTTTTTAATTTGCAAAAAGGAGAGAAATTTTTTATTTAGTGCAATTGTATCCTCACTTAATAGAGGAGTGCTTGTGATGATTGAAAGTGACAATGGAGCTGAACTTGAAGAGAAAACTTGTAAACCTAGACCAAAAAACTTGTAAACCATAATATAAAAACTAGTCAACAAGTGACACACATTATCTCTACATCAGGATACACAAGCAATTTGTTTGATTAGGATCGTGACAATCATCATTTTATTTGTAATTAATTACTAGGAAGATTGATCATTGTATAAATTTTAAATTCAACCAATACTATTATGTTGATTTCGATCATAGGCAATAAAGAAATAAGAAAAATAAAAAGTGAAAATATTTGTAGGTCTTTTTTTTCCTTGCTTGTCACATGGTTTCTCGATTGTCATTGTGCTTTCCTTTCTTAGAAGGATTTAAATTTTTTTAATTTGCAAAAAAGGAGAGAAACTTTTTATTTAGTGCAATTGTATCCTCACTGTAATAGAGGAGTGCTTGTGATGATTGAAAGTGACAATGGAGCTAAACTTAAAGAGAAAACTTGTAAACCTAGACCAAAAAACTTGTAAACAAGTGATACACAATATCTCTACACAGGATACTTGTACAATTTGTTTGATTAGCATAGTGACTATCATCATTTCATTTGTAATTAATTATTAGGAAGATTGATCATTGTATAAATGTCAAATTCAACCAATTCTATTATGTTGATTTCAATCATAGGAGAGAAAGAAATAAAAAAAATAAAAAAGGAAAAATATTTGTAGGTCTTTTTTTACCTTGCTTGTCACATGGTTTCTTGATTGTTATTGTACTTTTCTTTCTTAGAGGGATTTAAATTTTTTTAATTTGCAAAAAAGGAGAGAAATTTTTTATTTAGTGCAATTGTACCCTCACTGTAATAGAGGAGTGCTTGTGATGATTAAAAGTGACAATGGAGCTAAACTTAAAGAGAAAACTTGTAAACCTATACCAAAACATCTTGTAAACCATAACATAAAAACTTGTAAACTAATGATACACAATATCTCTACACCAGGACACTTGTATAATTTGTTTGATTAGGATCGTGACAATCATCATTTTATTTGTAATTAATTTCTATGAAATTGATCATTGTATAAATGTCAAATTCAAGCAATTCTATTATGTTGATTTCAATCATAGGAAGGAAAGAAATAAAAAAAATAAAAAGGGAAAATATTTTTAGGTCTTTTTTTTAACTTGCTTGTCACATTGTTTCTCGATTGTCATTGTGCTTTCCTTTCTTAGAGGGATTTAAATTATTTTAATTTGCAAAAAAGGAGAGAAATTTTTTATTTAGTGCAATTGTATCCTCACTATAATAGAGGAGTGCTTGTGATGATTGAAAGTGACAATGGAGCTAAATTTGAAGAGAAAACTTATAAACCTAGACCAAAAAATTTGTAAACCATAATATAAAAACTTGTAAACTAGTGATACATACACCAGGATACTTGTACAATTTGTTTGATTAGGATCGTGACAATCATCATTTTATTTGTAATTAATTTCTAGGAATTGATCATTGTATAAATGTCAAATTCAACCAATACTATTATGTTGATTTCGATCATTGGAAATAAAGAAATAAGAAAAATAAAAAGTGAAAATAATTGTAGGTCATTTTTTTCATGCTTGTCACTTGGTTTCTCAATTGTCATTGTGCTTTCCTTTCTTGGAGGGATTTAAATTTTTTCAATTTGCAAAAAAAGAGAGAAATTTTTTATTTAGTGCAATTGTATCCTCAGAATAGAGGAGTGCTTGTGATGTTTGAAAGTGACAATGGAGCCGAACTTGAAGAGAAAACTTGTTAACGTAGACCAAAATACATGTAAACCATACTATAGAAACTAGTAAACTAGTGACACAACACCTCTACCGGATTCTTGTATAATTTGTTTGATTATCATCGTGACTATCATAATTTCATTTGTAATTAATTATTAGAAAGATTGATCATTGTATAAATATCAAATTCAACCAATTTTATTATGTATATTTCAATCATAGGAGAGAAAGAAATAAGAAAAATAAAATGGGAAAATTTTGTAGGTCTTTTTTTACCTTGCTTGTCACTTGGTTTCTCGATTGTCATTGTGCTTTCTTTTCTTGGTGGGATTTAAATTTTTTTCATTTGGAAAAAAGCGGAGAAATTTTTTATTTAGTGATATTTGTATCTTCACTGTATTGGAGGAATGCTTGTGATGATTTAAAGTGACAATGGTGCTGAACTTGAAGAGAAAATTTGTAAACCTAGACCAAAAAACTTGTATACTAGTGACACACAATACCTCTACCCCAGAATTCTTGTACAATTAGTTTGATTATCATCGTGACTATCATCATTTCATTTGTAATTAATTATTAGGAAGATTGATCATTGTATAAATGTCAAATTCAACCAATTCTATTATGTGGATTTCAATCATAGGGGAGAAAGAAATAAGAAAAATAAAAAGGGAAAATATTTGTAGGTCTTTTTTTTACATTACTTGTCACTTGGTTTCTCGATTGTCATTGTGCTTTCTTTTCTTGGAGGGATTTAAATTTTTTTCATTTGGAAAAAAGTGGAGAAATTTTTTATTTAGTGATATTTGTATCTTCACTGAATTGGAGGAGTGCTTATGATGATTGAAAGTGGCAATGGCGCTGAACTTGAAGAGAAAACTTGTAAACCTAGACCAAAAAACTTGTAAACCATACTATGAAAACTTGTAAACTAGTGACACACAATACCTCTACACCAGGATTCTTGTACAATTTGTTTGATTAGGATCGTGACAATCATCATTTTATTTGTAATTAATTTCTAGGAAGTTTGATCATTGTATAAATGTCAAATACTTTTATGTTGATTTCGATCATAGGCAATAAAGAAATAAGAAAAATAAAAAGTGAAATAATTGTAGGTCATCTTTTTTCATGCTTGTCGCTTGGTTTCTCAATTGTCATTGTGTTTTCCTTTCTTGGAAGCATTAAAATTTCTTTAATTTGCAAAAAAGGAGAGAAATTTTTTATTTAGTGCAATTGTATCCTCATGTAGAGGAGTGCTTGTGATGTTTGAAAGTGACAGTGAATTTGAAGAGAAAACTTGTAAACGTAGACCAAAAAACATGTAAACAATACTATAGAAACTAGTAAACTAGTGACACAATACCTCTACCCCAGGATTCTTGTACAATTTGTTAGATTTTCATCGTGACTATCATAATTTCATTTGTAATTAATTATTGGAAGATTGATCATTGTATAAATATCAAATTCAACCAATTCTATTGTGTAGATTTCAATTGTAGGAGAGAAAGAAATAAGAAAAATAAAATGGGAAAATATTTGTAGGTCTTTATTTTACCTTGCTTGTCACTTGATTACTCGATTGTCATTGTGCTTTCTTTTCTTGGTGGGATTTAAATTTTTTTCATTTGGAAAAAGCGGAGAAATTTTTTATTTAGTGATATTTGTATCTTCACTGGATTGGAGGAATGCTTGTGATGATTGAAAGTGACAATAGTGCTGAACTTGAAGAGAAAATTTGTAAACCTAGACCAAAAAACTTGTAAACTAGTGACACACAATACCTCTATCCCAGAATTCTTGTACAATTAGTTTGATTATCATCGTGACTATCATCATTTCATTTGTAATTAATTATTAGGAAGATTGATCATTGTATAAATGTCAAATTCAACCAATTCTATTATGTGGATTTCAATCATAGGGGAGAAAGAAATAAGAAAAATAGAAAGGAAAAATATTTGTAGGTCTTTTTTTTACATTACTTGTCACTTGGTTTCTCGATTGTCATTGTGCTTTCTTTTGTTGGAGGGATTTAAATTTTTTTCATTTGGAAAAAAAGTTTAGAAATTTTTTATTTAGTGATATTTGTATCTTCACTGAATTGGAGGAGTGCTTATGATGATTGAAAGTGGCAATGGCGCTGAACTTGAAGAGAAAACTTGTAAACCTAGACCAAAAAACTTGTAAACCGTACTATGAAAACTTGTAAACTAGTGACACACAATACCTCTACACCAGGATTCTTGTACAATTTGTTTGATTAGGATCATGACAACCATCATTTTATTTGTAATTAATTTCTAGGAAGTTTGATCATTGTATAAATGTCAAATTCAACCAATACTTTTATGTTGATTTCGATCATAGGCAATAAAGAAATAAGAAAAATAAAAAGTGAAAATAATTGTAGGTCATCTTTTTTAATGCTTGTCGCTTGGTTTCTCAATTGTCATTGTGTTTTCCTTTCTTGGAAGGATTAAAATTTCTTTAATTTGCAAAAAAGGAGAGAAATTTTTTATTTAGTGCAATTGTATCCTCACTTAATAGAGGAGTGCTTTTGATGTTTGAAAGTGACAATGAAGCCAAATTTGAAGAGAAAACTTGTAAACGTAGACCAAAAAACTTGTAAACAATACTATAGAAACTAGTAAACTAGTGACACAATACCTCTACCCCAGGATTCTTGTACAATTTGTTAGATTTTCATCGTGACTATCATAATTTCATTTGTAATTAATTATTGGAAAGATTGATCATTGTATAAATATCAAATTCAACCAATTCTATTGTGTAGATTTCAATTATAGGAGAGAAAGAAATAAGAAAAATAAAATGGGAAAATATTTGTAGGTCTTTATTTTACCTTGCTTGTCACTTGATTACTCGATTGTCATTGTGCTTTCTTTTCTTGGAGGATTTAAATTTTTTTCATTTGGAAAAAAGCGGAGAAATTTTTTATTTAGTGATATTTGTATCTTCACTGTATTGGAGGAGTGCTTGTGATGATTGAAAGTAACAATGGTGCTGAACTTGAAGAGAAAACTTGTAAACCATACTATAAAAACTTGTAAACTAGTGACACACAACAACTACCCTAAGATTCTTGTACAATTTGTTTGATTATCACGTGACCATCATCATTTCATTTGTAATTAATTATTAGGAAGATTGATCATTGTATAAATGTCAAATTCAACCAATTCTATAATGTGGATTTCAATCATAGGAGAGAAAGAAATAAGAAAAATAAAAAGGGAAAATATTTGTAGGTCTTTTTTTTACCTTACTTGTCACTTGGTTTCTCGATTGTCATTGTGCTTTCTTTTCTTGGAGGGATTTAAATTTTTTTTATTTGGAAAAAAAGAGGAGAAATTTTTTATTTAGTGATATTTGTATCTTCACTGAATTGGAGGAGTGCTTATGATGATTGAAAGTGGCAATGACGCTGAATTTGAAAAGAAAACTTGTAAACCTAGACTAAAAAACTTGTAAACCGTACTATGAAAACTTGTAAACTAGTGACACACAATACCTCTACACCAGGATTCTTGTACAATTTGTTTGATTAGGATCGTGACAACCATCATTTTATTTGTAATTAATTTCTAGGAAGATTGATCATTGTATAAATGTCAAATTCAACCAATACTTTTATGTTGATTTCGATCATAGGCAATAAAGAAATAAGAAAAATAAAAAGTGAAAATAATTGTAGGTCATTTTTTTTCATGCTTGTCGCTTGGTTTCTCAATTGTCATTGTGCTTTCCATTCTTGGAAGGATTAAAATTTATTTAATTTGCAAAAAAGGAGAGAAATTTTTTATTTAGTGCAATTGTATCTCACTGGAGAGGAGTGCTTGTGATGTTTGAAAGTGACAGTGGAGCTGAACTTGAAGAGAAAACTTGTAAACCTAGACAAAAAAACTTGTAAACCATACTATAAAAACTTGTAAACTAGTGATACACAACACATCTACCCCAAGATTCTTGTACAATTTGTTTGATTATCATCGTGACCATCATCATTTCATTTGTAATTAATTATTAGGAACATTGATCATTGTATAAATGTCAAATTCAACCAATACTTTTATGTTGATTTCGATCATAGGCAATAAAGAAATAAGAAAAATAAAAAGTGAAAATAATTGTAGGTCATTTTTTTTCATGCTTGTCGCTTGGTTTCTCAATTGTCATTGTGCTTTCCATTCTTGGGAGGATTAAAATTTCTTTAATTTGCAAAAAAGGAGAGAAATTTTTTGTTTAGTGCAATTGTATCCTCACTGATAGAGGAGTGTTGAAAGTGACAGTGGAGTGAACTTGAAGAGAAAACTTGTAAACCTAGACAAAAAAACTTGTAAACAATACTATAAAAACTTGTAAACTAGTGACACACAACACCTCTACCCCAGATTCTTGTACAATTTGTTTGATTATCATCACATCATCATTTCATTTGTAATAAATTATTAGGAACATTGATCATTGTATAAATGTCAAATTCAACCAATTCTATTACATTGATTTCGATCATAGGCAAGAAAGAAATAAGAAAAATAAAAAGGGAAAATATTTATTGGTATTTTTTTCCTTGCTTATAGCTTGGTTTCTCGATTGTCATTGTGCTTTCCTTCCTTCGAGGGATGTCATTTTTTCATTTGGAAAAAAGTGGAGAAATTTTTTATTTAGTGTTATTTGTATCTTCACTGTTTTGGAGGAGTGCTTGTGATGATTGAAAGTGACAATGGTGCTGAACTTGAAGAGAAAACTTTTAAACCTAGACTAAAAAACTTGTAAACCATATTATAAAAACTTGTAAATTAGTGACACACAATACCTCTACCGCAGAATTTTTGTACAATTATTTTGATTATCATCGTGACTATCATCATTTCATTTGTAATTAATAATTTTGAAGATTGATCATTGTATAAATGTCAAATTCAACCAATTATATTATGTTGATTTCAATCATAGGAGAGAAAGAAATAAGAAAAATAACAAGGGAAAATATTTGTAGGTCATTTTTTTTCCTTGCTTGTCGCTTGGTTTCTCGATTGTCATTGTGCTTTCCTTTTTTGGAGGGATTTAAATTTTATTTATTTGCAAAAAATGGGAGAAATTTTTTATGTAGTGCAATTGTATCCTCACTTAATGGAGGAATGCTTGTAATGATTGAAAGTAACAATGGAGCTTAACTTGAAGAAAACTTGTAAACCTACACCAAAAACTTGTAAACCATACTATAGAAACTAGTAAACTAGTGACGCACAATACCTCTAAACCAGCATTCTTGTACAATTTGTTAGATTATCATCGTGGCTATCATCATTTCATTTGTAATTAATTATTAGGAAGATTGATCAGTGTATAAATGTCAAATTCAACCCATTCTATTATGTGGATTTCAATCATAGGAGAGAAAGAAATAAGAAAAATAAAAAGGGAAAATATTTGTAGGTCCTTTTTTTTTTACTTGCTTGTCACTTGGTTTCTCGATTGTCATTGTGCTTTCTTTTCTTGGAGGGATTTAAATATTTTTCATTTGGAAAAAAGTGGAGAAAATTTTTATTTAGTGATATTTGCATCTTCACTGTATTGGAGGAGTGCTTGTGATGATTGAAAGTGACAATGGTGCTAAACTTGAAGAGAAAACTTGTAAACCTAGACAAAAAAACATGTAAAACATACTATTAAAACTTGTAAACTAGTGACACACAATTCCTCTACCTCAGAATTCTTGTACAATTTATTAGATTATCATCATGACTATCATCATTTCATTTGTAATGAATTATTAGGAAGACTAATCATTGTATAAATGTCAAATTCAACCAATTCTATTATGTTGATTTCGATCAAAGGAAAGAAAGAAATAAAAAGGGAAAATATTTGTAGGTCGATTTTTTTGTTTGCTTCTTGGTTTCTCGATTGTCATTGTGCTTTCCTATTTTGAAGGGATTTAAAAATTTTTAATTTGCAAAAAAGGAGAGAAATTTTTTATTTAGTGCAATTGCATCCTCACTATAATAGAGGAGTGTTTGTGATGATTGAAAGGGACAATGGAGCTGAACTTGAAGAGAAAACTTGTAAACATAGACCAAGAAACTTGTAAACCATACTATAAAAACTTCTAAACCTTGACACTCAATACCTCTTCACCAGGATACTTGTAGAATTTCTTTGATGATCATCGTGACTATCATCATTTCATTTGTAATTAATTATTAGGAAGAGTGATCATTGTGTAAATGTCAAATTCAACTAATTCTATTATTTTGATTTCGATCAAAGGAAAGAAAGAATTAAGAAAAATAAAGAGGGAAAATATTAGTAGGTAATTTTTTTCCTTTCATCTGGTTTCTCGATTATCATTGTGCTTTCCTTTTTTGGAGGGATTTAAATATTTTTAATTTGCAAAAAAGGAGAGAAATTTTTTATTTAGTGCAATTTTTTTTTTTGTATAGGTTCGTTGGGTCATCCTCATCATTGCTAAACTGTTAGATTTTTAAAATTATGACTATTAAAGCTTAAATTAATTTTTAAATAAATTTCAGGGTGTTACATTACCACCCTAAAAAGAATTTTGCCCTCAAAATTCATTTGAAAACAATCCCAAAAGACAATTTTCATAAATCAAATAAGAAATTCACACATAGGCAAACAAAAGGGAACAATTGAATCCTAAACGTTCCTACCTTAGGTTGAATTCTTGGGTGGTGACATCCCTTCAGCACTTATGGTGAAGACCCTACTCGTTGTTGTGACTTTGTCATTGGCTTTGAATTTCTATTCGGATACTCTCTCATTATGTATCTTGGCTTTCCAGCGATAGCATACGTTCTCCAAGCCAAGCAAGGTCTACCTCCATGGTTCTTCCCACATTTTGCACAATCTTGGCTCGGGTTGACCATTGTTGTTTATCCTTATATGGTCTTGATTGAAACGGCTTCTTAAAGGGTAGGTCATCCTCATAGTCTTGATCTTCAAGGGCCAGTCTTTTATTAGAAGTTTCTTTAGCAGATTGAGCGGTTGCTAACTTCTTATTAGAGTCCTCTGGACGGCACTTGTTTACCAATGTTGCATAATCTCTGATCTCTAAGAGTCCCACAGCTTCAATGTCTTCATGTAATCCTCCTTCATACTTCACGCACTTCCAAGCTTCATCAGGATTACTCTGAGATAGTGGAAAATTTGCAGAGCTCTTCGAACTTTGCTGTGTAGTTGCTAGACTCATGGGCCCTTGTTTGAGTGCCATGAACTCCAACTCCTTTGCATTTCTCACCGAAGTAGGGAAGTACTTGTGGTAGAAGGCTTCCTTAAAGATATCCCAGGTGACTTCAGTCTAAGAAGCTTCGAACAACCCCTTAGTGCCAACCCACCAAAATTCTCATCTGCCTCCAACATGTAAGTAGCATAAGCCACTTTCTGGACCTCTGCAAGGAAAAACCGAGAAAATTTTCTCCATGGCCTTAATCCATTCTTCTGCTTTACTTGGGTTGAAGGCTCCTCGAAAAGGTGGGGGGTTTGCTTTCCTGAACTCTGCAAACTTCTGGTATTCCACGTCCACTTCTACTTCCAGGATTCCAATTGGATTTCCTTCGGCATGTCGATCCAACCTTTCCATCATCCTGTTGGCGACTTGCTTGTTCTCTCATAGTTGCTGCCATCTCACGAAAGGTGTCCATCATTTCGGCGTTATTTCATGCTCCCCTCCTAGTTTGCCGATTTGAAGTCATCGATTCCTGTCACACCAAACAAGAATTATTGAGTTGATCAGGCTCATTACCAAGCTAAGTGTGGCAGCAATCCACAACATTCCAAACCAGGAGTCATACACATATATAAAATTATAATGCATGACATTTACTAAGGAAGCATAGCCAGTCCATTCCTCAAGGTCCTACAAGGATGAACTTATACCATAATGTAACATCCTCCTAAGTACAACCCCATCCTTAAGTCATGACATCATACTCGAGAGTTGTTACTCATTAATTAGCGAACCTTTCTTAATTATCTATAGCAAGAATCAATCGAATCGTGTAGTAACTAACTCGTGTTTCTATCAAAATATATAGCAAGGAAACAAAGTATATATTTAGTACAAGTCAAGTACAAAAGGAAGCTCTTCTATGAGCTTTAGTACACATATGTTCTTTACTATATTTAGGATACATGTACATATCTAAATACAACAAATACGAGTCTCCACTACTAAGCTACAAATTTCCAATTCAGTCTTTCTTGTAGGGCTTCACTTCTCTGGAACTAACTTGGAGACGACACGAAAACAAACACATAAGGGTGAGAATTATAAAATTCTCAGTAGGCATCCCAAAACATATAATGAAACTCATGCCATCGTTATCATCCCAGCCATTTCGATTTATTAGTAAGATTGTGAGCATGCAACATATATCAAAAGTCATTCTTCCAAAGTGGATTTATTTTAATTACTCCATCACTCAGGATACATATGTCATAATACTCAACAGCATAATAATTCATTTTTAATTTTACGTGCCCTTGGTATATCGAAAAGGGACCTTTTCTTGCCCTTTTTGGACTAAAGGGGACCTCTCCCGTGCCCTTTACACATTCAGGGGACCTTTCCCATGCCCTTTATAGACTAAAGGGACCTTCACGTGCCCTTTTGGACTAAAAGGGACTTATTCTCCACTTAGTACATACATCAACCTCAAGCTCACCTTACTACATACATTAGCATAGTTTCTAAATTTCATAATGTTTCAGATATATATACAGTCAATCACAAGTGATCCCTATTCACTCCTCATAAACCAATCATTAATGACACTAACATGCATCCATATACATCATACTTGAACTAAAGTTCACTTGACTCCTAAATCAAGAGTTTAATTCATTTCCAGGTACAAAGACAGCATTTGGCAGAATTCAGGCTTATGGAGAACGATTTAGTTCACAAATCAAACAATCAATTTAAAGGCTGTGAAAATTTCTTGAGATACCCCAATATGTCCACAAGGCTCCATAAAAATTTCAAGGCAAATGGAGCTCTCTAACTCCTTCAATAAATTGTACAAATTCAGTGGTCAGGGACCACCAATTCACAAGCTTAGACAGAGTTCTCATAATTTTTAACCCTAGAAAATGTTTGAATCAATGAACAATAAAATTTAAGATATACTTAAACACGTTATTAACTTCGTGTAAAAATTTCAAGGCCTAGTTCAATCATTTTCTGTGGTAATAAAATCAGACAACTTTAGTGCTTCAGTTTCAACAATCAAGACAGCATCAGTCTCATTTCGATTTCTGATTTTTTTGAGGCAGTAAAAATTAAATTCAACACCCAAGAAAATCCATGTAATTAGCTCAAGATGTTAAATCCAACATATAATTTTTATAGCTCATGAAACTGCCCACAACTATACCAGAAAATTCGTGAACAACTACTGCCTGCAGGAAAAGAAATTCCAGCAACCTAGTCTAAACTTATTTTGATAAAAACCATTTTCTAACACCATCCAAACACACCACCAAAATTCACACATCAATATCAACATAATATCAACCAATTCAATCAGAAATTTTGGACCTATCTCAACCCAAAATAGATCAGAAAAATTTGACAAAGAAAGGCAACAAAAACCCTACTTTTAGTAACCTAGTGGCTCCTTGGCTCCAAGATGATCCAAGCTTGATCCTTTCCACTCCAAAGCTCCCAAATCACACCCAAAACCTTATGAAATCAGTAAGGAAGCAAGGTATCAATGTGAGGATTGATGAAGATTTGAGATTTTAATCGGTTGGATTGATAGATCATGAGGAGTAGGACAAGTTTTGTGAAAGGATCTTGGTGTTTTAGTGACTTTGAGCTAGGGTTTTGGGGGTTTTGAAACAAGATTAAAGCTTTGAGAGAAGACAACAATGGAGGGCTGTCTTGGGGGCTTGATGCACGAAAAATGATGATGGTGGGGTGATAAGGTCAGTGGCTTATATTTATCTTGGTATAATTGTAGTCAAAGTGTGCAATTTTTTCTTTTTAAAAGGATATAATGAGATGGATGGCTAGGATTTAATCTTGCTTTACAAGATTAAATCTTAGCCTTACACTTAGCTTGAATGGATATACATTATCCATTTATAATGATTAAAATATCTTTCATGTTGGAAATCGCACACGAAATTTTATCGAACGGGTAAACGTACCATTAAACCATATTACCCGAAAATTAATTCTAAATATAAAACTATCATTCCCACCTATTTCTAACCTTATTCCCATGTTTTCCTAATTTCGGTATCTTCAGGCCCAAATCTAGTGTTTTTCCTAACTTTAGGGTAGAGAAATTTTTTATTTAGTACAATTGTATTTCTACTTGTAATAGAGGGTGCTTGTGATGATTGAAAGTGACAATGGAGCTAAACTTGAAGAGAAAACTTGTAAACCTAGACAAAAGAACTTGTAAACCATACTATAAAAACTTGTAAACCTGACACACAATACCTCTACACCAGGATACTTGTACAATTTGTTTGATGATCATCGTGACTATCATCATTTCATTTGTAATTAATTATTAGAAAGATTGATCATTGTATAAATGTCAAATTCAGCCAATTCTATTATGTGGATTCCAATCATAGGAGAGAAGGAAATAAGAAAAATAAAAAGGGAAAATATATGTAGTTTTTTTTTTTTACCTTGCTTGTCGCTTCGTTTCTCGTTTGTCATTGTGCTTTCCTTTCTTGGAGGGATTTAAATTTTTTTAATTTGCAAACAAGGAGAGAAATTTTTTATTTAGTGATATTTGTATCCTCACCTTATTGGAGGAGTGCTTGTGATGATTGAAAATGACAATGGTACTAAACTTGAAGAGAAAACTTGTAAACCTAAACCAAAAAACTTGTGAACCATACTATAAAAACTTGCAAACTAGTGACACACAATACCTCTACCCCAATTCTTGTACAATTTGTTTGATTATTATTGTGACTATCATCATTTCATTTGTAATTAATTATTAGGAAGATTGATCATTGTGTAAATGTCAAATTCAACCAATTCTATTATGTTGATTTCGATCATAGGCAGGAAAGAAATAAGAAAAATAAAAGGTGAAAATATTTGTTGGTCATTTTTTTTCCTTGCTTGTCGCTTGGAAGTGGAGAAATTTTTTATTTGTGATACATGTATCCTCATTCTAATAGAGGAGTGCTTGTGATGATTGAAAACGACAATGTTGCTGAACTTGAGGAGAAAACTTGTAAACCTAAACCAAAAAACTTGTAAACCATACTATAAAAACTTGTAAACTAGTGACACACAATACCTTTACCCTAGGATTCTTGTACAATTTGTTTGATTATCATCGTGACTATCATCATTTCATTTGTAATTGATTCTTTGGAGGATTGATCATTGTATAAATGTCAAATTCAGCCAATTCTATTATGTGGATACCAATCATAGGAGAGAAGGAAATAAGAAAAATAAAAAGGGAAAATATATGTAGTTTTTTTTTTTTAACCTTGCTTGTCGCTTCGTTTCGTTTGTCATTGTGTTTTCCTTTCCTGGAGGGATTTAAATTTTTTTAATTTGCAAACAAGGAGAGAAATTTTTTATTTAGTGATATTTGTATCCTCACCTTATTTGATGAGTGCTTGTGATGATTGAAAGTGACAATGGTACTGAACTTGAAGAGAAAACTTGTAAACCTAAACCAAAAAACTTGTGAACCATACTATAAAAACTTGCAAACTAGTGACACACAATACCTCTACCCAGAATTCTTGTACAATTTGTTTGATTATTATTGTGACTATCATCATTTCATTTGTAATTAATTATTAGGAAGATTGATCATTGTGTAAATGTCAAATTCAACCAATTCTATTATGTTGATTTCGATCATAGGCAGAAAGAAATAAGAAAAATAAAAGGGGAAAATATTTGTTGGTCATTTTTTTTCCTTGCTTGTCGCTTGGAAGTGGAGAAATTTTTTATTTGTGATACATGTATCCTCATTCTAATAGAGGAGTGCTTGTGATGATTGAAAACGACAATGTTGCTGAGGAGAAAACTTGTAAACCTAGACTAAAAAACTTGTAAACTATACTATAAAAACTTGCAAACTAGTGACACACAATACCTCTACCCAGAATTCTTGTACAATTTGTTTGATTATCATCGTGCCTATCATCATTTCATTTGTAATTAATTCTTTGGAGGATTGATCATTGTATAAATGTCAAATGTAGCCAATTCTATTATGCTGATTTTGATCATAGAAAAGAAAGAAATAAGAAAAATAAAAAAGGAAAATAATTGTAGGACATTTTTTTTCCTTACTTATCACTTGGTTTCTCGATTGTCATTGTGCTTTCCTTTTTGGGAGGGATTTAAATTTTTTTAATTTGCAAAACAGGAGAGAAATTTTTTATTTAGTGCCATTGTATCCTCACTGTAATTGAGGAGTACTTGTGATGATTGAAAGTGACAATGGAGCTGAACTTGAAGAGAAAACTTGTAAACCTAGACCAAAAAATTTATAAACCATACTATAAAAACTTGTAAACAAGTGACACACAATATCTCTACACTGAGATACTTGTACAATTTGTTTCATTAGGATCATGACAATCATCATTTTATTTGTTATTAATTACTATAAAGAATGATCATTGTATAAATTTTAAATTCAACCAATACTATTATATTGATTTCGATCATAGGCAATAAAGAAATAAGAAAAATAAAAAGTGAAAATAATTGTGGGTCATTTTTTTTCCTTGCTTGTCGCTTCGCTTCTTGATTGTCATTGTGCTTTCCTTTTTTGGAGGGATTTACATTTTTTTAATTTACAAAAAGGAGAGAAAATTTTATTTAGTACAATTGTATCTTCACTGTAATAGAGGAGTGCTTGTGATGATTGAAAGTGACAATGGAGCTGAACTTGAAGAGAAAACTTGTAAACCTAAACCAAAAAAGTTGTAAACAATACTATAAAAACTTGTAAACTAGTGAGACACAATGCCTCTACCCTAGGATTCTTGTACAATTTGTTTGATTATCATTGTGACTATCGTCATTCCATTTGTCAAATTCAACCAATTCTATTATCTTGATTTCGATCAAAGGAGAGAAAGAAATAAAAAAAAAAAAAGGGAAAATATTTGTAGGTCATTTTTTTTCCTTGCTTGTCGATTGGTTTCTCGATTGACATTGTGCTTTCCTTTTTTGGAGGGATTTAAATATTTTTAATTTGCAAAAAAGGGAGAAATTTTTTATTTAGTCCAATTGTATCCTCACTATAATAGAGGGGTCCTTGTGATGATTGAAAGTGTCAATGGAACTAAACTTGAAGGGAAAACTTGTAAACCTAGACCAAAAAACTTGTAAACCATACTATATAAACTTGTAAACCTGTGACACAATACCTCTACACTAGGATTCTTGTACAATTTGTTTGATGAACATTGTGACTATCCTCATTTCATTTGTAATTAATTATTAGGAAGATTTATCGTTGTATAAATGTCAAATTCGGCCAAGTCTATTATGTGGATTTCAATCGTAGGAGAGAAAGAAATAAGAAAAAAAAAAAGGGAAAATATTTGTAGGTCTTTTTTTTACCTTGCTTGTGTAACATCCGCGCTTTTATGGATTAACGACAGCCCCAAACCAACACGGGTCTTTTCAGTGTGCTTTGTTCTCACTCACACGTTTCCTGGGAAAACCTCCCAGGAGGTCACCCATCCTAAAATTGCCCCAAGTCAAGCACGCTTAACTTGGAGTTCTTTTATGATGGGCTACCGAAAAGAAAAATGCATCTTTTACATCTATCATGCTCAAACATATACATATTAAAATTAAATTTTAGATTTCACAAAATAATTTCCATCATATACCAAGAATTTATTTAGCAAAAATAGTCAAACAATCGCAAGCAATAGACATAGAATCTTTCCTACCTTTCTTCCAAGCTTTTTCCTAAACTTTCTCTAGCTTTTTCTTCTCTAATTCAAGCCTCAAACCCACTTTTCTAGCACCTATTTATGCTGCTGTTTGGGCATATTTGATGTGGAAAAACAAGGTTTTGGCAAGACTATGATGTAGAGAAAGTGTTCTTGAACTAGTTTAAGGATTAATCTAGGTGTATCCTTCAAGAACTTGATAGTTTCATGGAGTTTGAAGAAGAAAAACTTGAAGAAAATAGAGGAAGAAGGAAGAAAACGTGAAGCATCTAAGAGGAGAAAAACCATCTTTTTTCTATTTTTTCTTTATATAAAGAAAACTTACTTGGAGATAAAGTAACTTGTATATTTATTGTCAGATCAATCTGCCTTATTTCGGTATTAGAAATATCTATATTTGTTTGATCGTCCTAAGTAAAAATTATATGAGATCTAATAATATCCATTATTTATACCTGATTCAATGTTTCGATGTACCGTTATTACCATTTCGGTGTACCAATTATTACCATTTCGGTACCCAATTGACATAAAAGAAACTTCATCGGGTTAAGATATTTTTTACCCTTATCCTTATTTTTATCTATGCCATTTTCATCCATAGAGCTTTATATAGAGCTTTATAAGGAGCCATTCGGATACTTACTTGATAGCTGTTGTCATAGGGGAATTCGATTAATGGTTGACAGCTGTCCTAATTGCCATAATGTCCTAGTACATATGCTCTCAACATATCTTCCAATGTTTGAATAGTCCATTTAGCTTGCCTATCAGTCTTGGGATGTTAAATTGTGCTAGACAAGTTTTTCTTCCAAAAACTTTCAGAAAATCTACTAAAAACCTTGAGGTGAAAAGCAAATCTCAGTCCAAGATTATAGTAGAAAGAACACCATGAGTCTCACTAATCCTTCTATATAAAGCTTAACCAATTTCCCAAGAAGCGACGTAACTTTAACTGGTAGAAGATGTGTGGACTTAGTTAGTTTGCCCACTATAATCCAAATAGCACTATATCTTGATAGTGTCTTTGGCAATCCTGTCACAAAGTCCGTCGAAATAGTTTGGGAATCTCCAAGCACTGTAGTGTACCTAGTGACTTCTAATGTTCTATCTTTTTCTTTTGGAAGTTAAACACTTTGAAACCGTTCTTGCTACAACCACCTTTTTCTCTGGTTGTTTGAACATCTTCTCAAGATCTCTATACATTCTTGTAACTCCTGGGGGTACTAAAAATATCATGCTAGGCTTTATCTAGAATATATGACGAACCTCCCTTGCTAAGATATGCACACTTGATCTTGATATCTCCATATCCTATGTTCACCCCATGCAAATCTGTTCCTCAACCTTGAGTTAAGGCTATGGTTTTCTGTAATTTTGGATCTTCTTGCTAAGCTTGTAAAATCTCTTTCTTAATGTCACTTATGATCCTAATCTGATCCAAATATACACTTCTTGGCCTCTCTTTTATTTCCAACTTAAGACTTTGAAAAGAACTCTTCTAGCTCTCTTTTCTTAGTCATCGTCTAAGAAATACCCAAAGCTTTTTCCGCTGAAGGCATCTATTAAGACATTTGTTCTTCCCGGATGGTAGCTCCAGTTGAGCTCCTCGTCTTTAATGAACTCCACCCTTCTCCATTACCTCATGTTTTCATCTTCCTAATCTAAGAAATAGTTGGGATTCTTATGCTTAGAAAACACCTCAAACTTTACTCCACATAGATGGCATCTCTAAATTTCAAAATAAACAATCCTGCTAACTTGAGATGTGGCTTTAGCGTCTTGAATTCTCAGCCACTACCTTTCTATTCTGCATCAAAATTCACCCAAGCTTTTTCCTGATTCATCTCAATAAATCGCAAATAAACCATGTGGGTCTGGCAAGACCACTATAGGTGCAATGGTCAACTTTTACTTGAGGTCCTAAAAACTCCTCTCATATCTTACTATCCATGTGAAAGGTACATTTTTCAGCTCAGCTTGATTAAAGGTAAGGCTTTCTAGGTGAATCCCTTGATACACCTTCGATACAAATCATCTAATTCCAAAACTTCAAATTTCCATGGTAGCAATTAGTCTTTCCCACTTTAGTACTATTTTAATCTTGGCTGGGTCAACTATGACTCCTTTCTATAATACTACATGACCCAAAAATCTTATTTTCTATAGCCAGAAATCATAGTTGGATAGATTGAGATGAAGAATCTATATCACTGTTCTAAGATGCTACTTATGTCCTTTCTTAGTCCTCGAAGATGAGAATAATCATCTATAAAACAATCACGAACTTGTTGAGAAAAGGTTGGAAGATTTGATTCATGTAGTTCATAAATATTATTAGGGCACTAGCTATCTCAAAATACATCACTATTTTCGTAATGCCCTTAACATAGTTTGAAATATCTTCCTTCCGAACTTGAATTTGGTTGTATCTTGATCTCAAATCAATCCTTGAGAATACTAACGCTCCCCTCAAATTATCCATGAGATCACCACTCCTTGGAAGAAGATACTTGTTCTTTGAGTGCCACTTTATTCAGTTGTCTGTAATCAATACATAGCCTCATGCCTTTGTCCTTTTTCCTTTACCACAGGAGCTCCCTATGGTGAGACACTACCGGATAAAATGTTTACTTAACATCTTATCAATCTCTTTGATTATGCCAATTCTAAAGGAAATATCTGGTAAGGAGTTATTGAAATTGGACCTATTTCTGAAACAATTCAATAGAAAACTCTATCTTTCTTTGTACGGAAAACCAGGCATATCTTTCAAAAATACGTAGAGAATCCTCTACCGATATCTATTCTAATTCTTGTTTACCTTTCATTACACTAGGCAACAACAACACGTATCCTTGACTACTAGGCTTTCCACATCCGTCCTCTTGAATGGGTCCCTTCAATAGTAGCATCTTCTCATTCGTAGCAAAACACATCCCGTTGTTGTGGACTAGATAGATGTGGTCCCTAGTTGGACATTTCCTAATATCGTGACCTAGCTTCCTGCATTGATAACAACCATACTGTCCAGCTACACATGGTTTATTGCCATGATTCTTCCCATATTCTAGGCATTTCTTGTTATCAAATGATTTATCTAGCTACTTACTTTTTCCATTCCTGTAAGTAAAATCCCCTTTGTGGTGGTAAAATAGGCTTCGACCTTATGCCATGTGATGCTAGCCTTCCTCAAGCCATTGGTAGTTTCCAGTTGTACTCTTCCACTAGAGCACTCTTGTTCACCAATGCAATGAAGTCCCTAATTTCCATTAGTCCTACCATTGCCAAAAAGTCATCTCTAAGGCCTCCTTCATACTTAACACATTTCCAACTCTTTATTCACTTTATGGAAAGCTCCCAAACTTTGCATTGTACTCTACCACCGTCATGTTCCCCTGTAGCTTTAGGAATTTCCAATCCTTTATCATTTCAGAAGGAGGAAAATACTTCTCGTAGAAAACATCCTTGACCAAAATTCCAAATCATTTTAATATTCACCTCCTCAACTATCGTCCTAGTATCTATCCACTAGTAATCATCGTCCGCATCCAATTCCTAGGTAGCACAACCCATTTTCTAAGAGTCCGTCACTGAATACTTCAAAAATCCTTCTCCATTACTTAACCCCTTTTTCAGCCTTATTGGGTTTAGGTTCCTCAAATTTTGGGTGGTTTTTTTTTCTTTTTGCAATGCCACAAACAATAGGCTTTTCCAGTATTTTCAATGAGCTTACCTCCCAATGGTGCTCATTGTTTAGTTTGTTACCATAGCTTGCTCCCTGATTGCTTAGGTCATATTTCGAAAATCACGCATAACATTTTCAGCTTCCTTCTCAAGCATCCTATCATCATTGCTATTGCTAGTCCTACTACGCCTACCCGAAGTCATTAGTCTCCTATCACACCAAGCAAAAGACATTGAGTTGATCAGGCTCAATACAACGCCAAGCACGATAGTTACTAACTACTTTAAAAGTAAGTCATGCATATAAACTTCTATATTTTTATCTTAGTAGATAAAATCCTACCTGCATGACACTAAAATTTCAGAGTATGCTTTAGAAGCAAGTCAAACCATCCCTAGGCTCTAACAGGATAAACCAGGCTCCAATACCATTTCTATCATCCCTTGCCTTTATGGATTGATGACTGCCCCCACAACTAACACGGGTCTTTCAGTGTGCTTTGTCCTCACTCACACGTTCCTGGGAAAACTTCCAGGAGGTCCCATTCCAAAATTACCCTAAGTCAAACACGCTTACTGTTCTTTTGTGATGGGCTACCGAAAGAAAGATGCATCTTTTACATCTATCAAGCTCAAACATATACATATTAAAATTAAATTTCAGATTTCACAAAATAATTTCCAGCATATACCAAGAATTTACCGGTTATTACCATTTCAGTGTACCGATTATTACCATTTCGGTACCCGATTGACATAAAAGAAACTTTACCGAGTTAAGATATTTATTTACCCTTATCCTTATTTTTATCTAACACCCTAACATTTAATTAAAAATTAATTTGAGCTTTATTAATCGTAATTTCAAAAATCTAAGAGTTTAGCAATGATAAGGCGGCCCAATGGACCTATCAAAAAAATAAAATTAAATTAAAAAAAATTTCGGTCAATGAATAGTAACCTTGCGGCCCTGCCACCAGGAGCTGAAACCCTAGATTTGGGCCAGAGGTGAAATTAAGAAAACATGGGAATAAGGTTAGAAATAGGTGGGAATGATAATTTTATACTTAAAATTAATTTTCGGGCAATATCGGTTCAATTGGTACGGTGTTTACCCGTTCGATAAAATTTCGTGTGCGATTTTAACATCGAAAGATATTTTTAGTCACCACAAATGGTCAAAGCTTATCCTTTTAGGATATGTGGAAGGCCAAGATTTAATCTTGGAATCCAAGATTAAATCTTAGCCATCCATTTTGCTTTACCACAAAATATCTTCAAGCATTCAATACAAAATAAACAAGTCATCAACTTCTCCTTCAAGCCACCTAACCTTATCATTTTCTTCTTTAAAATTTCGTGCAGCCTTCAAGGAGAGAAGAACTAGCCACCATTTTCATCTTCTTGAGCTTGATCTTGAGTTCTAAGCCCAAAAACCCTAGTCTAGAGTTGTGGAAACCTCAAAGTTCCTTCATTAAACTTGTTCTACACATCAATACCTACAAATCTAACCGATTAAAATCTCAAATCTCCATCAACCCTCACCTTGATACCTCACTCCCTTACTGATTTAAGGAGGGTTTGAAGTTGGTTTGGGAGCTTTGGAGTGGAAGTAATCAAGCTTGGATCATCTTGGAGCCAAGGATCCACTAGGTTGCTACAAGTAGGGTTTTTGCTGCCTTTTCTTGTCAAATTTTTCTGATCTATTTTGGGTTGATCTATATCCAAAAATTTTAGTGGTATTGACTGATATGATGTTGATATTGATGTATAAATTTTGGTTGTGTGTTTGGATGTTGTTAAAAAATGGTTTTTATCAAAAGAAATTTGGGCTAGACTTTTTCTTTTTTCTGTGGAGGACTTGTTCACGAATTTTCTGGTATATTTGTGGGTGTTTTCATGAGCTACAAAAATTATATGTTGGATTTAACATCTTAAAATAACTACATGAATTTTCTTGGGTGTTTATTTTAATGTTTACTACCTCCAAAAAATCAGAAATCGAAATGAGACTAATGCTGCCTGAAATGTTGAAACTGAAGCACTAAAGTTACCCGATTTTATTACCATAGCAAATGATTGAATTAGCCCTTGAAAATTTTACATGAAGTTAATAAGTATAACTGTAAATTTTATTTTGCATTTATTCAATCATTTGTTACGGTTAAAAATTATGAGAACTTTGGTCTAAAATTGGTGGTCCTTGACCACTAATTTAGTACAATTTATTGAAAGAGTTAGAGAGCTCCGTTTATGTTGAAATTTTTATGGGACCTTGTGGGCACATTAAAGTGTCTTGAGTAATATTTAGGGCCTTTAAATTGATTGTTTGATGGGCAACTTAATTTGTGGTACAATGGTGTAAATTCTGCCATTTTGCTAGAAATGCCACAATGCTTCAAATTGATGAAGTAATGGCACTTTGGGTTCTAGTATGACATGAGTATTTGATATTAAGTGTTTGACCATGTGATTTGTGACACATAAATGCATGCCATAGACTTTAAAAGATTGAAGTGTGAGAAAAGAATGAGAATTTTACTATAAATGAATGCCTATATATGGCTTGTGCATGCAGTTTAGAAAAGAGAATGTATAAATTTCAATTGTGCATATTCTGACATAAGGACAAAATAGAAACAAGACTTAGATTGAATGGGGAAGGCGAAAGTAGTAACTTCCCAAAATTTATTTTGAGTCGGTAGATATATCTGCTAGGAATAGATCTGTGTGGGATTCGAAATAAAAAAATGAAGTTTGATGACCACGTATAGGAATGCTCAGTCCTGAAAGGTATTTCCCTTGTGTGGTGTGATCCACCATAAATACCCATTGGGTATAAACGGATCTATTGTGGAATTGTCCACTGAAATTACCTGTTGGGTAAACTAAGTCTTTCCTATGTCAATGAAAAGAAAATGCACTGATTTGATCTTTGTGGCCATAAGTGATACCATGTCACCTTGAGATAAATTCATTGCATGTATTATATGCTACTTATCTTATTTTGAATTGTCCACCTTGTGTAACTTAGTAATTGTTGGAATGTGATGAGATATATGCTTGAAGTGACGAAATGCTAAAAGAAACCCACTTTGGAAGAATGGTTTTTGAACATTAAAAATGAATCTTTGATATATGTCGCACGCTCATATTTTCTAATAAACCGAAGTGGCTGAGGCGATGACAATGACATTATGATTGTGAAATTGGGGAGTTTCCCTACTGAGAATTTTAAAAATTCTCACCCCTATGTGTTTGTTTCCGTGTCGCCTCCAGGTTAAGCCAGAGGATGATGATGCTGCTATGCAAAGAAATGTAGGATTGCTGGAGTGTAGTAGTTCCTTTTTATTCTACTATACTTAGTGAAATGAGTATGTATGTAAATGTATTAGAAGGATATGTACTAAGGCTTATAGAGGAGCTTCCTTATGTATTTTAGCTGTATGTTTAATAAACTTGATGTTTACTTGTAATATGTTTTAATAGAATTACGCTTAATTATCTCGTACGTAAATCGAGCTTGCTATAGATAATTAAGAGAGGTCCGCTAATTCACAAGTAACAACTCTCGAGTACGATATCATAGCTTAAGAATGGGGTTGTACTTGGGAGGATGTTACATTATCTATGTCATTATACCAATTATAGGGTTTCTTTTATATCCCAAATTAAAATATTATTATATTAATTTTTAATAATATTAAATTAATTTTTATTTTTATTTTTTTTACAAACTCCTCATATTATTTTGATCGTAACTTATTGCAGAATTTCAAAATTCCTATAGATTATTCACAATTAATCATTTTACAATAATACTAAAAACTGGGTCGCTATAGCTTGTCGCTTGGTGTCTCGATTGACATTGCTTTCCTTTCTTGGAGGGACTTAAATTTTTTAATTTGCAAAAAAGGAGAGAAATTTTTAATTTAGTGTAATTGTATCCTCACTATAATAGAGGAGTGCTTGTGATGATTGAAAGTGACATTGGTGCTGAAGTTGAAGAGAAAACTTGTAAACCTAGGCCAAAAAACTTGTTAACCATACTATAAAAACTTGTAAACAAATGAAACACAATATCTATACACCAAGATACTTGTACAATTTATTTGATTAGGATCGTGACAATCATCATTTTATTTGTAATTAATTACTAGGAAGATTGATCAGTATATAAATGTCAAATTCAACAAATTCTATTATGTTGATTTCAATCATAGGCAAGAAAGAAATAAGAAAAATAAAACGGGAAAATATTTGTAGGTCATTTTTTTTCCTTGTTTGTCACTTGGTTTCTCGATTGTCATTGTGCTTTCCTTTATTTGGAGGCATTTAAATTTTTTTAATTTGCAAAAATGGAGAGAAATTTTTTATTTAGTGCAATTGTATCCTCACTGTAATAGAGGAGTGCTTGTGATGATTGAAAGTGACAATGGAGCTGAACTTGAAGAGAAAACTTGTAAACCTAGACCAAAAAACTTGTAAACCATACTATAAAAACTTGAAAACCTGACACACAATACCTCTACACCAGGATTCTTGTACAATTTGTTTGACAATCATCGTGACTATCATCATTTCATTTGTAATTAATTACTAGGAAGATTGATCATTGTATAAATGTCAAATTCAACCAATTCTATTATGTGGATTTCAATCATAGAGAAAGAAATAAGAAAAATAAAAAGGAAAAATATTTGTAGGTCTTTTTTTTACCTTGCTCGTCGCTTGGTTTCTCGATTGTCATTGTGCTTTCCTTTCTTGGTGGGATTTAAATTTTTTTAATTTGGAAAAAGGAGAAAATTTTTTTTTTAGTGCAATTAAATTCTCACTATAATAAAGGAGTGCTTGTGATGATTGAAAGTGACATTGGTGCTGAAGTTGAAGAGAAAACTTGTAAACCTAGACAAAAAAACTTGTAAACCATACTATAAAAACTTGTAAACTAGTGACACACAATACCAACCCCAGGATTCTTGTACAATTTGTTTGATTGTCATCGTGACTATCATCATTTCATTTGTAATTATTTATTTGGAAGATTGATCATTGTATAAATGTCAAATTCAACCAATTCTATTATGTTGATTTCATCATAAGAGAGAAAGAAATAAGAAAAATAAAATGGAAAAATATTTTAGGTCTTTTTTTCCCTTACATGTCACTTGGTCTCTCGATTGTCATTGTGCTTTCCATTTTTGGAGGGATTTAATCTTTTTCAATTTGGAAAAAAAGAGAAAATTTTTTTATTTAGTGCTATTGTTCTCACTTAAGAGGAGTGCTTGTGATGATTGAAAGTGACAATGGAGCTGAACTTGAAAAAAAAACTTGTAAACCTAGACCAAAAAACTTGGAAACCATACTATAAAAACTTGTAAACAAATGACACACAATATCTCTACACTAGGATACTTGTACAATTTGTTTGATTAGGATCATGACAATCATCATTTTATTTGTAATTAATTACTAGGAAGATTGATCATTGTATAAATGTCAAATTCAAGCAATTCTATTATGTTGATTTCGATCATAGTCAAGAAAGAAATAAGAAAAATAGAAAGGGAAAATATTTGTAGGTCATTTTTTTACCTTGTTTGTCACTTGGTTTCTCGATATTCATTGTGTTTTCCTTTTTTGGAGGAATTTAAATTTTTTTTATTTGTAAAAGTGGAGAGAAATTTTTTATTTAGTGCAATTTGTCCTCAATGTGATATAGGAGTGCTTGTGATGATTGAAAGTGACAATGGAGCTGAACTTGAAGAGAAAACTTGTAAACCTAGACCAAAAAACTTGTAAACCATACTATAAAAACTTATAAACCTGACATACAATACCTCTACCCTAGGATACTTGTACAATTTGTTTGATTATCATCATGACTATCATCATTTCATTTGTAATTAATTATTAGGAAGATTGATCATTGTATAAATGTCAAATTCAACCAATTCTATTATGTGGATTTCAATCATAGAGAGAAAGAAATAAGAAAAATAAAAAGGGAAAATATTTGTAGGTCTTTTTTTTACCTTGCTTGTTGCTTGGTTTCTCGATTGTCATTGTGCTTTCCTTTCTTGGAGGGATTTAAATTTTTTTAATTTGCAAAAAAGGATAGAAATTTTTTATTTAGTGCAATTATATCCTCACTGTAATAGAGGAGTGCTTGTGATGATTGAAAGTGACATTGGTGCTGAACTTGAAGAGAAAACTTGTAAACCTAGACCAAAAAACTTGTAAACCATACTATAAAAACTTGTAAACTAGTGACACACAATACCTACCCAAGGATTCTTGTACAATTTGTTTGATTTTCATCGTGACTATCATCATTTCATTTGTAATTAATTATTTGAAGATTGATCATTGTATAAATGTGAAATTCAAACAATTCTTTTATGTTGATTTTGATCATAGAAGAAAGAAATAAGAAAAATAAAAGGGAAAATATTTGTAGGTTATTTTTTCCATCCTTGTCACTTGGTTTCTCAATTGTCATTGTGCTTTCCTTTTTGGAGGGATTTAAATTTTTTTAAATTTGGAAAAAGGAGAAAAATATTTTATTTAGTGCAATTGTATCCTCACTGATAGAGGAGTGCTTGTGATGATTGAAAGTGACAATGGAACTGAACTTGAAGAAAAAACTTATAAACCTAGACTAAAAAACTTGTAAACCATACTATAAAAACTTATAAACCTGACACACAATACTTCTATCCTAGGATACTTGTACAATTTGTTTGATTATCATCATGACTATCATCATTTCATTTGTAATTAATTATTAGGAAGATTGATCATTGTATAAATGTCAAATTCAACCAATTCTATTATGTTGATTTCAATCATAGGAGAGAAGAAATAAGAAAAATAAAAAGGGAAAATATTTGTAGGTCTTTTTTTTTGCCTTGCTTGCTTTCTCGATTGTCATTGTGTTTTCCTTTCTTGGAGGGATTAAATTTTTTTAATTTGCAAAAAGGAGAAATTTTTTATTTAGTGCAATTATATCCTCATATAATAGAGGAGTGCTTGTCATGATTGAAAGTGACATTAGTGTTGAAGTTGAAGAGAAAACTTGTAAACCTAAACCAAAAAACTTGTAAACCATACTATAAAAACTAGTAAACTAGTGACACACAATACCTAACCCAGGATTCTTGTACAATTTGTTTGATTGTCATCGTGACAATCATCATTTCATTTGTAATTATTTATTTGCAAGATTGATCATTGTATAAATGTTAAATTCAAGCAATTCTATTACATTGATTTCGATCATAAGAGAGTGAAATAAGAAAAATAAAAAGGGAAAATATTTGTAGGTCATTTTTTTTCCTTGCTTCTTATTTGGTTTCTCAATTGTCATTGTGCTTTCCTTTTTTTGGAGAGATTTAATTTTTTTAATTTGGAAAAAAGGAGAGAAATTTTTTATTTAGTGCAATTTGTACCTCACTTGATAGAGGAGTGCTTGTGATTGAAAGTGACAATGGAGCTGAACTTGAAGAGAAAACTTGTAAACCTAGACCAAAAAACTTGTAAACCATGCTATAAAAACATGTAAACAAATGACACACAATATCTCTACACCAGGAATTGTACAATTAGTTTGATTATGATCATGACAATCATCATTTTATTTGTAATTAATTACTAGGAAGATTGATCATTGTATAAATGTCAAATTCAAGCAATTCTATTATGTTGATTTCGATCATAAAAGAGAAATTTTTTCAATTTGGAAAAAAAGAGAAATTTTTTATTTAGTGCTATTGTATCCTCATGGAATAGAGGAGTGCTTGTGATGATTGAAAGTGACAATGGAGCTGAACTTGAATAGAAAATTGTAAACCTAGACCAAAAAACTTGTAAACCATACTATAAAACTTGTAAACTAGTGACACAATACCTACCCAGGATTCTTGTACAATTTGTTTGATTATCATCGTGACTATCATCATTTCATTTGTAATTATTTATTTGGAAGATTGATCATTGTATAAATGTCAAATTCAACCAATTCTATTATTTGATTTCGATCATAAGAGAGTGAAATAAGAAAAATAAAAAGGGAAAATATTTGTAGGTCATTTTTTTTCCTTGCTTCTCATTTTTTTATTTAGTGCTATTTGTATTTAGTCACTGGATAGAGGAGTGCTTGTGATGATTGAAAGTGACAATGGAGCTGAACTTGAAGAAAAAACTTGTAAACCTAAACCAAAAAACTTGTAAACCAACTATAAAAACTTGTAAACTATTGACACAAATCTACACCAGGAATTGTACAATTTGTTTGATTATCATGACTATCATCATTTTATTTGTAATTAATTACTAGGAAGATTGATCATTGTATAAATGTCAAATTCAACCAATTCTATTATGTTGATTTCAATCATAAGAGAAAAAATAAGAAAAATAAAAGGGAAAATATTTGTAGGTCATTTTTTTCTCATTTGGTTTCTCAATTGTCATTGTGCTTTCCTTTTTGGAGGGATTTAATTTTTTTAATTTGGAAAAAAGAAAAAATTTTTTATTTAGTGCTATTGTATCCTCACTGTAATAGAGGAGTGCTTGTGATGATTGAAAGTGACAATGGAGCTGAACTTGAAGAGAAAATTGTAAACCTAGACCAAAAAACTTGTAAACCATACTATAAAAACTTGTAAACTAGTGACACACAATACCTACACCAGGATTCTTGTACAATTTGTTTGATTATCATCGTGACTATCATCATTTCATTTGTAATTAATTATAGGAAGATTGATCATTGTATAAATGTCAAATTCAACCAATTCTATTATGTTGATTTCATCAAAAGAGAAAGAAATAAGAAAAATAAAAAGGGAAAATATTTGTAGGTCTTTTTTTCCTTGCTTGTCGGGTTTCTCGATTGTCATTGTGCTTTTTTTTGGAGGGATTTAATTTTTTTAATTTGCAAAAAAGGAGAGAATTTTTTATTTAGTGCAATTGTATCTCACCATAGAAGGAGTGCTTGTGATGATTGAAAGTGACAATGGAGCTGAACTTGAAGAGAAAACTTGTAAACCTAGACCAAAAAACTTGTAAACCATACTATAAAAACTTGTAAACAAATGACACACAATATCTTACACCAGAATTTGTACAATTTGTTTGATTATCATCATGACTATCATCATTTTATTTGTAATTAATTATTAGGAAGATTGATCATTGTATAAATGTCAAATTCAACCAATTCTATTATGTTGATTTCGATCATAGAAAGAAAGAAATAAGAAAAATAAAAAGGGAAAATATTTGTAGGTCTTTTTTTTCCTTGCTTGTCGCTTGGTTTCTCGATTGTCATTGTGCTTTCCTTTTTGGAGGGATTTAAATTTTTTTAATTTGCAAAAAAGGAGAAATTTTTATTTAGTGCAATTATATCCTCATTGTAATAGAGGAGTGCTTGTGATGATTGAAAGTGACATTAGTGTTGAACTTGAAGAGAAAACTTGTAAACCTAGACCAAAAAACTTGTAAACCATACTATAAAAACTTGTAAACTAGTGACACACAATACTCTACACCTTGTACAATTTGTTTGATTATCATCGTGACAATCATCATTTCATTTGTAATTAATTATTAGGAAGATTGATCATTGTATAAATGTCAAATTCAACCAATTCTATTATGTTGATTTCGATCATAAAAGAGAGAAAATCCTATTTTTTCAATTTGGAAAAAAGATTTAGTAGAGGAGTGCTTGTGATGATTGAAAGTGACAATGGAGCTGAACTTGAAGAGAAAATTGTAAACCTAGACCAAAAAACTTGTAAACCATACTATAAAAACTTTGTACCTTATTATCATGACTATCATCATTTCATTTGTAATTAATTATTAGGAAGATTGATCATTGTATAAATGTCAAATTCAAGCAATTCTATTATGGATTTCAATCATAAGAGAAAGAAATAAGAAAAATAAAAGGGAAAATATTTGTAGGTCTTTTTTTCCTTGCTTGTCGCTTGGTTTCTCGATTGTCATTGTGCTTTCCTTTCTTGGAGGGATTTAATTTTTTTTAATTTGAAAAAAAGAGAAAATTTTTTATTTAGTGCTATTGTATCCTCACCATAATAGAGGAGTGCTTGTGATGATTGAAAGTGACAATGGAGCTGAACTTGAAGAGAAAACTTGTAAACCTAGACCAAAAAACTTGTAAACCATACTATAAAAACTTGTAAACTAGTGACACACAATACCTACAATTCTTGTACAATTTGTTTGATTATCATCGTGACTATCATCATTTCATTTGTAATTAATTATTTGGAAGATTGATCATTGTATAAATGTCAAATTCAACCAATTCTATTATGTTGATTTCGAATCAAAGGAGAGAGAAATAAGAAAAATAAAAAGGGAAAATATTTGTAGGTCTTTTTTTTTCCTTGCTTGTCGCTTGGTTTCTCGATTGTCATTGTGCTTTCCTTTTTGAGGGATTTAATTTTTTTTAATTTGGAAAAAGGAGAGAAATTTTTTATTTAGTGCAATTGTATGTCACCATAATGAGGAGTGCTTGTGATGATTGAAAGTGACAATGGAGCTGAACTTGAAGAGAAAACTTGTAAACCTAGACCAAAAAACTTGTAAACCATACTATAAAAACTTGTAAACAAATGACACACAATATCTCTACACCAGGAATTGTACAATTTGTTTGATTATCATGACTATCATCATTTTATTTGTAATTAATTACTAGGAAGATTGATCATTGTATAAATGTCAAATTCAACCAATTCTATTATGTTGATTTCGATCATAAAAGAAAGAAATAAGAAAAATAAAAAGGGAAAATATTTGTAGGTCATTTTTTTTGCTTGTTACTTGGTTTCTCAATTGTCATTGTGCTTTCCTTTTTGGAGGGATTTAATTTTTTTAATTTGGAAAAAGGAGAAAATTTTTATTTAGTGCTATTGTATCCTCATTGTAATAGAGAGTGCTTGTGATGATTGAAAGTGACAATGGAGCTGAACTTGAAGAGAAAACTTGTAAACCTAGACCAAAAAACTTGTAAACCATACTATAAAAACTTGTAAACTAGTGACACACAATACCTACACCAGGATTCTTGTACAATTTGTTTGATTATCATCGTGACTATCATCATTTCATTTGTAATTAATTATTTGGAAGATTGATCATTGTATAAATGTCAAATTCAACCAATTCTATTATGTTGATTTCAATCATAGGAGAAAGAAATAAGAAAAATAAAAAGGGAAAATATTTGTAGGTCTTTTTTTTCTTCTCATTTGGTTTCTCGATTGTCATTGTGCTTTCCTTTTTTGGAGGGATTTAATTTTTTTAATTTGGAAAAAAAGGGAGAAAAATTTTATTTAGTGCTATTGTATCCTCACTGGATAAGGAGTGCTTGTGATGATTGAAAGTGACAATGGTTGAACTTGAAGAGAAAACTTGTAAACCTAGACCAAAAAACTTGTAAACCATACTATAAAAACTTGTAAACTAGTGACACACAATACTCTACCCAGGATTTGTACAATTTGTTTGATTATCATCGTGACTATCATCATTTCATTTGTAATTAATTATTAGGAAGATTGATCATTGTATAAATGTCAAATTCAACCAATTCTATTATGTTGATTTCGATCATAAGAGAAAGAAATAAGAAAAATAAAAAGGAAAAATATTTGTAGGTCATTTTTTTTCCTTGCTTGTCGCTTGGTTTCTCGATTGTCATTGTGCTTTCCTTTTTGGAGGGATTTAATTTTTTTTTTGGAAAAAAGGAGAGAAATTTTTTATTTAGTGCATTTGTACTCATAATAGAGAGTGCTTGTGATGATTGAAAGTGACAATGGAGCTGAACTTGAAGAGAAAACTTGTAAACCTAGACCAAAAAACTTGTAAACCATACTATAAAAACTTGTAAACTAGTGACACACAATACCTACCCCAGGATTCTTGTACAATTTGTTTGATTATCATCGTGACTATCATCATTTCATTTGTAATTAATTATTTGGAAGATTGATCATTGTATAAATGTCAAATTCAACCAATTCTATTATGTTGATTTCGATCATAGGAGAGAGAAATAAGAAAAATAAAAAGGGAAAATATTTGTAGGTCATTTTTTTTCTTGCTTGTCGCTTGGTTTCTCGATTGTCATTGTGCTTTCCTTTTTGGAGGGATTTAATTTTTTTAATTTGGAAAAAAGGAGAGAAATTTTTTATTTAGTGCAATGTGTCCTCACTATAATAGAGGAGTGCTTGTGATGATTGAAAGTGACAATGGAGCTGAACTTGAAGAGAAAACTTGTAAACCTAGACCAAAAAACTTGTAAACCATAAACTATAAAAACATGTAAACTAGTGACACACAATACTCTACAAGGATTCTTGTACAATTTGTTTGATTATCATCATGACAATCATCATTTCATTTGTAATTAATTACTAGGAAGATTGATCATTGTATAAATGTCAAATTCAACCAATTCTATTATGTTGATTTCAATCATAAAAGAGAAGAAATAAGAAAAATAAAAGGGAAAATATTTGTAGGTCATTTTTTTTCCTTGCTTGTTGGTTTCTCGATTGTCATTGTGCTTTCCTTTTTTGGAGGGATTTAATTTTTTTAATTTGGAAAAAAGAGAGAAATTTTTTATTTAGTGCAATTGTATCCTCACATAATAGAGAGTGCTTGTGATGATTGAAAGTGACAATGGAGCTGAACTTGAAGAGAAAACTTGTAAACCTAGACCAAAAAACTTGTAAACCATACTATAAAAACTTGTAAACTAGTGACACACAATACCTACACCAGGATTCTTGTACAATTTGTTTGATTATCATCGTGACTATCATCATTTCATTTGTAATTAATTATTAGGAAGATTGATCATTGTATAAATGTCAAATTCAACCAATTCTATTATGTTGATTTCAATCATAGGAGAGAAAGAAATAAGAAAAATAAAAAGGGAAAATATTTGTAGGTCATTTGCTTCTTGGTTTCTCATTGTCATTGTGCTTTCCTTTTTGAGGGATTTAATTTTTTTAATTTGGAAAAAAGGAGAGAATTTTTTATTTAGTGCAATTGTATCCTCATATAGAGGAGTGCTTGTGATGATTGAAAGTGACAATGCTGAACTTGAAGAGAAAACTTGTAAACCTAGACCAAAAAACTTGTAAACCATACTATAAAAACTTGTAAACAAGTGACACACAATACCTCTACACCAGGAATTGTACAATTTGTTTGATTATCATCGTGACTATCATCATTTCATTTGTAATTAATTACTAGGAAGATTGATCATTGTATAAATGTCAAATTCAACCAATTCTATTATGTTGATTTCGATCATAAAGAGAAAGAAATAAGAAAAATAAAAGGGAAAATATTTGTAGGTCATTTTTTTTCCTTGCTTGTTCTTGGTTTCTCGATTGTCATTGTGCTTTCCTTTTTTGGAGGGATTTAATTTTTTAATTTGGAAAAAAAGAGAAATTTTTTATTTAGTGCTATTGTATCCTCACTAATATAGAGAGTGCTTGTGATGATTGAAAGTGACAATGGAGCTGAACTTGAAAAGAAAACTTGTAAACCTAGACCAAAAAACTTGTAAACCATACTATAAAAACTTGTAAACTAGTGACACACAATACCTACACCAGGATACTTGTACAATTTGTTTGATTATCATCGTGACTATCATCATTTCATTTGTAATTAATTATTTGGAAGATTGATCATTGTATAAATGTCAAATTCAACCAATTCTATTATGTTGATTTCGATCATAGGAGAAAGAAATAAGAAAAATAAAAAGGGAAAATATTTGTAGGTCTTTTTTTTCCTTGCTTGTCGCTTGGTTTCTCGATTGTCATTGTGCTTTCCTTTTTTGGAGGGATTTAAATTTTTTTTAATTTGCAAAAAGGAGAGAAATTTTTTATTTAGTGCAATTGTATCCTCACCATAATAGGAGTGCTTGTGATGATTGAAAGTGACAATGGAGCTGAACTTGAAGAGAAAACTTGTAAACCTAGACCAAAAAACTTGTAAACCATACTATAAAAACTTGTAAACTAGTGACACACAATACTTACAGGATTCTTGTACAATTTGTTTGATTATCATGACTATCATCATTTCATTTGTAATTAATTATTTGGAAGATTGATCATTGTATAAATGTCAAATTCAACCAATTCTATTATGTTGATTTCGATCATAAGAGAGAAGAAATAAGAAAAATAAAAAGGGAAAATATTTGTAGGTCATTTTTTTCCTTGCTTGTCGCTTGGTTTCTCGATTGTCATTGTGCTTTCCTTTTTTGGAGGGATTTAATTTTTTTAATTTGGAAAAAGGAGAGAAATTTTTTATTTAGTGCAATTGTATCCTCATTGATAGAGGAGTGCTTGTGATGATTGAAAGTGACAATGGAGCTGAACTTGAAGAGAAAACTTGTAAACCTAGACCAAAAAACTTGTAAACCATACTATAAAAACTTGTAAACAAGTGACACACAATATCTCTACACCAGGAATTGTACAATTTGTTTGATTATGATCATGACAATCATCATTTTATTTGTAATTAATTACTAGGAAGATTGATCATTGTATAAATGTCAAATTCAACCAATTCTATTATGTTGATTTCGATCATATAAGAGAAAGAAATAAGAAAAATAAAAGGGAAAATATTTGTAGGTCATTTTTTTCCTTGCTTGTTACTTGGTTTCTCGATTGTCATTGTGCTTTCCTTTTTGAGGGATTTAATTTTTTTAATTTGGAAAAAGTGAAAATTTTTTATTTAGTGCTATTGTATCCTCAGAATAGAGGAGTGCTTGTGATGATTGAAAGTGACAATGGAGCTGAACTTGAAGAGAAAACTTGTAAACCTAGACCAAAAAACTTGTAAACCATACTATAAAAACTTGTAAACTAGTGACACACAATACCTACCCCAGGATTCTTGTACAATTTTTTGATTATCATCGTGACTATCATCATTTCATTTGTAATTAATTATTAGGAAGATTGATCATTGTATAAATGTCAAATTCAACCAATTCTATTATGTGATTTCGATCATAGGAGAAGAAAGAAATAAGAAAAATAAAAATGGAAAATATTTGTAGGTCTTTTTTTCCTTGCTTGTCGCTTGGTTTCTCGATTGTCATTGTGCTTTCCTTTTTGGAGGGATTTAATTTTTTTTAATTTGCAAAAAAGGAGAAATTTTTATTTAGTGCAATTGTATCCTCACCATAATAGAGGATTGTGATGATTGAAAGTGACATGGAGCTGAACTTGAAGAGAAACTTGTAAACCTAGACCAAAAAACTTGTAAACCATACTATAAAAACTTGTAAACATGACACACAATATCTCTACAGGATTTTGTACAATTTGTTTGATTATCATCATGACAATCATCATTTTATTTGTAATTAATTACTTGGAAGATTGATCATTGTATAAATGTCAAATTCAACCAATTCTATTATGTTGATTTCGATCATAAAGAGAAATAAGAAAAATAAAAGGGAAAATATTTGTAGGTCATTTTTTTCCTTGCTTGTCGCTTGGTTTCCCAATTGTCATTGTGCTTTCCTTTTTTGGAGGGATTTAAATTTTTTTAATTTGGAAAAAAGGAGAGAAATTTTTTATTTAGTGCAATTGTATCCTCACTTGAAATAGGAGAGTGCTTGTGATGATTGAAAGTGACAATGGAGCTGAACTTGAAGAGAAAACTTGTAAACCTAGACCAAAAAACTTGTAAACCATACTATAAAAACTTGTAAACTAATGACACACAATATCTCTACACCAGGATTGTACAATTTGTTTGATTATGATCATGACTATCATCATTTTATTTGTAATTAATTACTAGGAAGATTGATCATTGTATAAATGTCAAATTCAACCAATTCTATTATGTTGATTTCGATCATAAGAAAGAAAGAAATAAGAAAAATAAAAAGGGAAAATATTTGTAGGTCATTTTTTTTCCTTGCTTGTCGCTTGGTTTCTCGATTGTCATTGTGCTTTCCTTTTTTGGAGGGATTTAATTTTTTTAATTTGGAAAAAGGGAGAGAAATTTTTTTATTGTATCCTCACTGGAATAGAGGAGTGCTTGTGATGATTGAAAGTGACAATGGAGCTGAACTTGAAGAGAAAACTTGTAAACCTAGACCAAAAAACTTGTAAACCATACTATAAAAACTTGTAAACTAGTGACACACAATACCTACCCAGGATTGTACAATTTGTTTGATTATCATCGTGACTATCATCATTTCATTTGTAATTAATTATTAGGAAGATTGATCATTGTATAAATGTCAAATTCAACCAATTCTATTATGTTGATTTCGATCATAGAGAGAGAAAAAAGAAAAATAAAAAGGGAAAATATTTGTAGGTCATTTTTTTTCCTTGCTTGTCATTTGGTTTCTCAATTGTCATTGTGCTTTCCTTTTTGGAGGGATTTAATTTTTTTAATTTGGAAAAAAGAGAGAAATTTTTTATTTAGTGCAATTGTATCCTCATAGAGAGGAGTGCTTGTGATGATTGAAAGTGACAATGGAGCTGAACTTGAAGAGAACTTGTAAACCTAGACCAAAAAACTTGTAAACCATACTATAAAAACTTGTAAACAAATGACACACAATATTCTACCAGGAATTGTACAATTAGTTTGATTATGATCATGACAATCATCATTTTATTTGTAATTAATTACTAGGAAGATTGATCATTGTATAAATGTCAAATTCAAGCAATTCTATTATGTTGATTTCGATCATAAAGAGAAAATTTTTTTCAATTTGGAAAAAAAGAGAGAAATTTTTTATTTAGTGCTATTGTATCCTCACTTGGAGAGGAGTGCTTGTGATGATTGAAAGTGACAATGGAGCTGAACTTGAATAGAAAACTTGTAAACCTAGACCAAAAAACTTGTAAACCATACTATAAAAACTTGTAAACTAGTGACACACAATACCTACCCAGGATTCTTGTACAATTTGTTTGATTATCATCGTGACTATCATCATTTCATTTGTAATTAATTATTAGGAAGATTGATCATTGTATAAATGTCAAATTCAACCAATTCTATTATGTTGATTTCGATCATAGGAGAGAAAGAAATAAGAAAAATAAAAAGGGAAAATATTTGTAGGTCTTTTTTTTCCTTGCTTGTCATTTGGTTTCTCGATTGTCATTGTGCTTTCCTTTTTGGAGGGATTTAATTTTTTTAATTTGGAAAAAAGGAGAGAAATTTTTTATTTAGTGCTATTGTATCCTCACTAATAAGAGGAGTGCTTGTGATGATTGAAAGTGACAATGGAGCTGAACTTGAAGAGAAAACTTGTAAACCTAGACCAAAAAACTTGTAAACCATACTATAAAAACTTGTAAACTAGTGACACACAATATCTCTACACCAGGAATTTGTACAATTTGTTTGATTATGATCGTGACAATCATCATTTCATTTGTAATTAATTATTAGGAAGATTGATCATTGTATAAATGTCAAATTCAACCAATTCTATTATGTTGATTTCGATCATAGGAGAGAAAGAAATAAGAAAAATAAAAAGGGAAAATATTTGTAGGTCTTTTTTTTTGCTTGTCTTTTTTCTCGATTGTCATTGTGCTTTTTTCCTTTGGAGGGATTTAATTTTTTTAATTTGGAAAAAAAGAGAAAATTTTTTATTTAGTGCTATTGTATCCTCATGTAATAGAGGAGTGCTTGTGATGATTGAAAGTGACAATGGAGCTGAACTTGAAGAGAAAACTTGTAAACCTAGACCAAAAAACTTGTAAACCATACTATAAAAACTTGTAAACTAGTGACACACAATACCTACCAGGATTCTTGTACAATTTGTTTGATTATCATCGTGACTATCATCATTTCATTTGTAATTAATTATTTGGAAGATTGATCATTGTATAAATGTCAAATTCAACCAATTCTATTATGTTGATTTCAATCATAGGAAGAAAGAAATAAGAAAAATAAAAAGGGAAAATATTTGTAGGTCTTTTTTTACCTTGCTTGTCGCTTGGTTTCTCGATTGTCATTGTGCTTTCCTTTTTGGAGGGATTTAATTTTTTTTAATTTGCAAAAAAGGAGAGAAATTTTTTATTTAGTGCAATTGTATCCTCATATAATAGGAGTGCTTGTGATGATTGAAAGTGACAATGGAGCTGAACTTGAAGAGAAAACTTGTAAACCTAGACCAAAAAACTTGTAAACCATACTATAAAAACTTGTAAACTAGTGACACACAATATCTCTACACCATTCTTGTACAATTTGTTTGATTATCATCGTGACTATCATCATTTCATTTGTAATTAATTATTAGGAAGATTGATCATTGTATAAATGTCAAATTCAACCAATTCTATTATGTTGATTTCGATCATAGGAAAGAAAGAAATAAGAAAAATAAAAAGGGAAAATATTTGTAGGTCTTTTTTTCCTTGCTTGTCGCTTGGTTTCTCATTGTCATTGTGCTTTCCTTTCTTGGAGGGATTTAAATTTTTTTAATTTGGAAAAAAGAGAGAAATTTTTATTTAGTGCAATTGTATCCTCATATTGTAAGGAGTGCTTGTGATGATTGAAAGTGACATTGGTGCTGAACTTGAAGAGAAAACTTGTAAACCTAGACCAAAAAACTTGTAAACCATACTATAAAAACTTGTAAACTAGTGACACACAATACCTACCCAGGATTCTTGTACAATTTGTTTGATTATCATCGTGACTATCATCATTTCATTTGTAATTAATTATTTGAAGATTGATCATTGTATAAATGTCAAATTCAACCAATTCTATTATGTTGATTTCGATCATAGGAGAGAAAGAAATAAGAAAAATAAAAAGGGAAAATATTTGTAGGTCTTTTTTTCCTTGCTTGTCATTTGGTTTCTCGATTGTCATTGTGCTTTCCTTTTTGGAGGGATTTAATTTTTTTAATTTGGAAAAAGGAAAAAATTTTTTATTTAGTGCTATTGTATCCTCACTGATAGAGGAGTGCTTGTGATGATTGAAAGTGACAATGGAGCTGAACTTGAAGAGAAAACTTGTAAACCTAGACCAAAAAACTTGTAAACCATACTATAAAAACTTGTAAACTAGTGACACACAATACCTACCCAGGATACTTGTACAATTTGTTTGATTATCATCGTGACTATCATCATTTCATTTGTAATTAATTATTAGGAAGATTGATCATTGTATAAATGTCAAATTCAACCAATTCTATTATGTTGATTTCGATCATAGGAAGAAAAGAAATAAGAAAAATAAAAAGGGAAAATATTTGTAGGTCATTTTTTTCCTTGCTTGTCGCTTGGTTTCTCGATTGTCATTGTGCTTTCCTTTCTTGGAGGGATTTAAATTTTTTTTAATTTGAAAAAAGGGAGAAATTTTTTATTTAGTGCAATTGTATCCTCACTATAATAGAGGAGTGCTTGTGATGATTGAAAGTGACAATGGTGCTGAACTTGAAGAGAAAACTTGTAAACCTAGACCAAAAAACTTGTAAACCATACTATAAAAACTTGTAAACTAGTGACACACAATACCTACCCAGGAGACTTGTACAATTTGTTTGATTATCATCGTGACTATCATCATTTCATTTGTAATTAATTATTTGGAAGATTGATCATTGTATAAATGTCAAATTCAAGCAATTCTATTATGTTGATTTCGATCATAAGAGAAAGAAATAAGAAAAATAAAAAAAAAGAAAAATTTGGAAAAAGGAAAATTTTTTAATTAGTATCCTCACCATAATAGAGGAGTGCTTGTGATGATTGAAAGTGACAATGGAACTGAACTTGAAGAGAAAACTTGTAAACCTAGACCAAAAAACTTGTAAACCATACTATAAAAACTTGTAAACTAGTGACACACAATATCTCTACACCAGGAATTGTACAATTTGTTTGATTATCATCATGACTATCATCATTTCATTTGTAATTAATTACTAGGAAGATTGATCATTGTATAAATGTCAAATTCAACCAATTCTATTATGTTGATTTCGATCATAAAAGAGAAATAAGAAAAATAAAAAGGGAAAATATTTGTAGGTCATTTTTTTCCTTGCTTGTTTCTTGGTTTCTCGATTGTCATTTGCTTTCCTTTTTGGAGGGATTTAATTTTTTTAATTTGGAAAAAAGAGTTTTTTATTTAGTGCTATTGTATCCTCACTGTAATAGAGGAGTGCTTGTGATGATTGAAAGTGACAATGGAGCTGAACTTGAAGGAAAACTTGTAAACCTAGACCAAAAAACTTGTAAACCATACTATAAAAACTTGTAAACTAGTGACACACAATACCTACCCAGGATTCTTGTACAATTTGTTTGATTTCATCGTGACTATCATCATTTCATTTGTAATTAATTATTTGGAAGATTGATCATTGTATAAATGTCAAATTCAACCAATTCTATTATGTTGATTTCGATCATAAGAGAGAAAGAAATAAGAAAAATAAAAAGGAAAATATTTGTAGGTCATTTTTTTTCCTTGCTTCTTATTTCTTTCTCGATTGTCATTGTGCTTTCCTTTTTTGGAGGGATTTAATTTTTTTAATTTGGAAAAAAGGAGAGAAATTTTTATTTAGTGCATTTGTATCCTCACTGTGATAGAGGAGTGCTTGTGATGATTGAAAGTGACAATGGAGCTGAACTTGAAGAGAAAACTTGTAAACCTAGACCAAAAAACTTGTAAACCATACTATAAAAACTTGTAAACAAATGACACACAATACCTCTACCCAGGATACTTGTACAATTTGTTTGATTATCATCATGACTATCATCATTTCATTTGTAATTAATTACTAGGAAGATTGATCATTGTATAAATGTCAAATTCAACCAATTCTATTATGTTGATTTCAATCATAAGAGAAAGAAATAAGAAAAATAAAAGGGAAAATATTTGTAGGTCTTTTTTTTCCTTGCTTGTTGCTTGGTTTCTCGATTGTCATTGTGCTTTCCTTTCTTGGAATTTAATTTTTTTAATTTGCAAAAAGAGAAAATTTTTTATTTAGTGCTATTGTATCCTCACTGTAATAGAGAGTGCTTGTGATGATTGAAAGTGACAATGGTGCTGAACTTGAAGAGAAAACTTGTAAACCTAGACCAAAAAACTTGTAAACCATACTATAAAAACTTGTAAACTAGTGACACACAATACCTAACCCAGGATTCTTGTACAATTTGTTTGATTATCATCGTGACTATCATCATTTCATTTGTAATTATTTATTTGGAAGATTGATCATTGTATAAATGTCAAATTCAACCAATTCTATTATGTTGATTTCGATCATAAGAGAGAAAAATAAGAAAAATAAAAAGGGAAAATATTTGTAGGTCATTTTTTTTCCTTGCTTCTTGGTTTCTCGATTGTCATTGTGCTTTCCTTTTTTGGAGATTTAATTTTTTTAATTTGGAAAAAGGAGAGAAATTTTTTATTTAGTGCAATTGTACCCTCATGAGTGCTTGATGATTGAAAGTGACAATTGAGCTAACTTGAAGAGAAAACTTGTAAACCTAGACCAAAAAACTTGTAAACCTATATAAAACATGTAAACAAATGACACACAATATCTCTACACCAGGAAATTGTACAATTAGTTTGATTATGATCATGACAATCATCATTTTATTTGTAATTAATTACTAGGAAGATTGATCATTGTATAAATGTCAAATTCAAGCAATTCTATTATGTTGATTTCGATCAAAAGAGAAATTTTTTTAATTTGGAAAAAAGAGAAATTTTTTATTTAGTGCTATTGTAGGATAGAGGAGTGCTTGTGATGATTGAAAGTGACAATGGAGCTGAACTTGAAGAGAAATTGTAAACCTAGACCAAAAAACTTGTAAACCATACTATAAAAACTTGTAAACTAGTGACACACAATACCTACCCAGAATCTTGTACAATTTGTTTGATTATCATCGTGACTATCATCATTTTCATTTGTAATTAATTATTAGGAAGATTGATCATTGTATAAATGTCAAATTCAACCAATTCTATTATGTTGATTTCGATCATAAGAAAGAGAAATAAGAAAAATAAAAAGGGAAAATATTTGTAGGTCATTTTTTTCCTTGCTTCTATTTTTTATTTAGTGCTATTGTATCCTCATAATAGAGGAGTGCTTGTGATGATTGAAAGTGACAATGGAGCTGAACTTGAAGAGAAAAATTGTAAACCTAGACCAAAAAACTTGTAAACCATACTATAAAAACTTGTAAACTAGTGACACAATACCTACCCAGGATTCTTGTACAATTTTTTTGATTATCATCGTGACTATCATCATTTCATTTGTAATTAATTATTTGGAAGATTGATCATTGTATAAATGTCAAATTCAACCAATTCTATTATATGGATTTCAATCATAGGAAGAAAGAAATAAGAAAAATAAAAGGGAAAATATTTGTAGGTCACTTGCTTCTCATTTGGTTTCTCGTTGTCATTGTGCTTTCCTTTTTTGAGGGATTTAATTTTTTTAATTTGGAAAAAGGAGAGAAATTTTTTATTTAGTGCAATGTATCCTCACTGTGATAGAGGAGTGCTTGTGATGATTGAAAGTGACAATGGATCTGAACTTGAAGAGAAAACTTGTAAACCTAGACCAAAAAACTTGTAAACCAACTATAAAAACATGTAAACAAATGACACACAATATCTCTACACCAGGAATTGTACAATTAGTTTGATTATGATCATGACAATCATCATTTTATTTGTAATTAATTACTAGGAAGGTTGATCATTGTATAAATGTCAAATTCAAGCAATTCTATTATGTTGATTTCGATCATAAAGAGAGAAATAAGAAAAATAAAAGGGAAAATATTTGTAGGTCATTTTTTTTCCCCTTGTTACTTGGTTTCTCGATTGTCATTGTGCTTTCCTTTTTTGGAGGGATTTAATTTTTTTCAATTTGGAAAAAAAGAGAAAATTTTTTATTTAGTGCTATTGTATCTCACTATAATAGAGGAGTGCTTGTGATGATTGAAAGTGACAATGGAGCTGAACTTGAAGAGAAAAATTGTAAACCTAGACCAAAAAACTTATAAACCATACTATAAAAACTTGTAAACTAGTGACACACAATACCTACCCCAGGATTCTTGTACAATTTGTTTGATTATCATCGTGACTATCATCATTTCATTTGTAATTAATTTGGAAGATTGATCATTGTATAAATGTCAAATTCAACCAATTCTATTATATGGATTTCGATCATAGGAGAGAAAGAAATAAGAAAAATAAAAAGGAAAATATTTGTAGGTCTTTTTTTTACCTTGCTTGTCGCTTTTTCTCGATTGTCATTGTGCTTTCCTTTTTTGGAGGGATTTAAATTTTTTTAATTTGCAAAAAAAGGAGAAATTTTTTATTAAGTGCAATTGTATCCTCACCATAATTGAGGAGTGCTTGTGATGATTGAAAGTGACAATGGAGCTGAACTTGAAGAGAAAACTTGTAAACCTAGACCAAAAAACTTGTAAACCATACTATAAAAACTTGTAAACAAATGACACACAATATCTCTACACCAGGAATTGTACAATTTGTTTGATTATGATCATGACAATCATCATTTTATTTGTAATTAATTACTAGGAAGATTGATCATTGTATAAATGTCAAATTCAAGCAATTCTATTATGTTGATTTCGATCATAAAAGAGAGAAATTTTTTTCAATTTGGAAAAAAAGAGAAAATTTTTTATTTAGTGCTATTGTATCCTCACTGTAATAGAGGAGTGCTTGTGATGATTGAAAGTGACAATGGAGCTGAACTTGAAGAGAAAATTGTAAACCTAGACCAAAAAACTTGTAAACCATACTATAAAACTAGGAAGGAATTGTACAATTAGTTTGATTATGATCATGACAATCATCATTTTATTTGTAATTAATTACTAGGAAGATTGATCATTGTATAAATGTCAAATTCAACCAATTCTATTATGTTGATTTCGATCATAAAAGAAAGAAATAAGAAAAATAAAAGGGAAAATATTTGTAGGTCATTTTTTTCCTGCTTGTTACTTGGTTTCTCGATTGTCATTGTGCTTTCCTTTTTGGAGGGATTTAATTTTTTTAATTTGAAAAAAAGAGAAAATTTTTTATTTAGTGCTATTGTATCCTCACTTAATAGAGGAGTGCTTGTGATGATTGAAAGTGACAATGGAGCTGAACTTGAAGAGAAAAATTGTAAACCTAGACCAAAAAACTTGTAAACCATACTATAAAAACTTGTAAACTAGTGACACACAATACCTACCCCAGGATCTTGTACAATTTGTTTGATTATCATCGTGACTATCATCATTTCATTTGTAATTAATTATTTTGAAGATTGATCATTGTATAAATGTCAAATTCAACCAATTCTATTATGTTGATTTCGATCATAAGAGAGAGTGAAATAAGAAAAATAAAAAGGGAAAATATTTGTAGGTCATTTTTTTTCCTTGCTTGTCATTTGGTTTCTCGATTGTCATTGTGCTTTCCTTTTTTGGAGGGATTTAATTTTTTTAATTTGGAAAAAGGAGAGAAATTTTTTATTTAGTGCATTTGTATCCTACTGTGATAGAGGAGTGCTTGTGATGATTGAAAGTGACAATGGAGCTGAACTTGAAGAGAAAACTTGTAAACCTAGACCAAAAAACTTGTAAACCAACTATAAAAACATGTAAACTAGTGACACACAATATCTCTACACCAAGAATTGTACAATTAGTTTGATTATGATCATGACAATCATCATTTTATTTGTAATTAATTACTAGGAAGATTGATCATTGTATAAATGTCAAATTCAACCAATTCTATTATGTTGATTTCGATCATAAACAGAAAGAAATAAGAAAAATAAAAGGGAAAATATTTGTAGGTCATTTTTTTCCCTCTTGTTACTTGGTTTCTCATTGTCATTGTGCTTTCCTTTTTTGGAGGGATTTAATTTTTTTAATTTGGAAAAAAGAGAAAATTTTTTATTTAGTGCTATTGTATCCTCACTAATAGAGGAGTGCTTGTGATGATTGAAAGTGACAATGGAGCTGAACTTGAAGAGAAAAATTGTAAACCTAGACCAAAAAACTTATAAACCATACTATAAAAACTTGTAAACTAGTGACACACAATACCTACCCAGGATTCTTGTACAATTTTTTGATTATCATCGTGACTATCATCATTTCATTTGTAATTATTTATTTGGAAGATTGATCATTGTATAAATGTCAAATTCAACCAATTCTATTATATGGATTTCAATCATAGGAGAGAAAGAAATAAGAAAAATAAAAAGGGAAAATATTTGTAGGTCTTTTTTTTCCTTGCTTGTCGCTTGGTTTCTCGATTGTCATTGTGCTTTCCTTTCTTGGAGGGATTTAATTTTTTTTAATTTGCAAAAAAGGAGAGAAATTTTTTATTTAGTGCAATAGTATCCTCACCATAATGAGGAGTGCTTGTGATGATTGAAAGTGACAATGGAGCTGAACTTGAAGAGAAAACTTGTAAACCTAGACCAAAAAACTTGTAAACCATACTATAAAAACTTGTAAACTAGTGACACACAATACCTACCCCAGGATTCTTGTACAATTTGTTTGATTGTCATCATGACAATCATCATTTCATTTGTAATTAATTATTTGGAAGATTGATCATTGTATAAATGTCAAATTCAAGCAATTCTATTATGTTGATTTCGATCATAGGAGAAAGAAATAAGAAAAATAAAAAGGGAAAATATTTGTAGGTCCTTTTTTTTTCCTTGCTTTGTTTCTCAATTGTCATTGTGCTTTCCTTTTTGGAGGGATTTAATTTTTTTAATTTGGAAAAAAAGGGAAAATTTTTTATTTAGTGCTATTGTATCCTCACTGAATAGAGGAGTGCTTGTGATGATTGAAAGTGACAATGGAGCTGAACTTGAAGAGAAAAATTGTAAACCTAGACCAAAAAACTTGTAAACCATACTATAAAAACTTGTAAACTAGTGACACACAATACCTACCCAGGATTCTTGTACAATTTTTTTATTATCATCGTGACTATCATCATTTCATTTGTAATTATTTATTTGGAAGATTGATCATTGTATAAATGTCAAATTCAACCAATTCTATTATGTGGATTTCAATCATAGGAGAGAAAGAAATAAGAAAAATAAAAAGGGAAAATATTTGTAGGTCTTTTTTTACCTTGCTTGTCGCTTGGTTTCTCGATTGTCATTGTGCTTTCCTTTCTTGGAGGGATTTAAATTTTTTTTAATTTCAAAAAAGGTGAGAAATTTTTTATTTAGTGCAATTGTATCCTCACCATAATGAGGAGTGCTTGTGATGATTGAAAGTGACAATGGAGCTGAACTTGAAGAGAAAACTTGTAAACCTAGACCAAAAAACTTGTAAACCATACTATAAAAATTGTAAACTAGTGACACACAATACCTACCCAGGATTCTTGTACAATTTGTTTGATTATCATCGTGACAATCATCATTTCATTTGTAATTATTTATTTGGAAGATTGATCATTGTATAAATGTCAAATTCAAGCAATTCTATTATGTTGATTTCGATCATAAGAGAGAAAGAAATAAGAAAAATAAAAAGGGAAAATATTTGTAGGTCATTTTTTTCCTTGCTTCTCATTTGGTTTCTCGATTGTCATTGTGCTTTCCTTTTTTGAGGGATTTAATTTTTTTAATTTCAAAAAAGGAGAGAAATTTTTTATTTAGTGCAATTGTATTCCCACTGTGATAGAGGAGTGCTTGTGATGATTGAAAGTGACAATGGAGCTGAACTTGAAGAGAAAACTTGTAAACCTAGACCAAAAAACTTGTAAACCAACTATAAAAACATGTAAACAAATGACACACAATATCTCTACACCAGGATATTGTACAATTAGTTTGATTATGATCATGACAATCATCATTTTATTTGTAATTAATTACTAGGAAGATTGATCATTGTATAAATGTCAAATTCAACCAATTCTATTATGTTGATTTCGATCATAAAAGAGAAAGAAATAAGAAAAATAAAAGGGAAAATATTTGTAGGTCATTTTTTTCCTTGCTTGTTACTTGGTTTCTCAATTGTCATTGTGCTTTCCTTTTTGGAGGGATTTAATTTTTTTCAATTTGGAAAAAAAGAAAATTTTTTATTTAGTGCTATTGTATCCTCACTGTAATAGAGGAGTGCTTGTGATGATTGAAAGTGACAATGGAGCTGAACTTGAAGAGAAAATTGTAAACCTAGACCAAAAAACTTGTAAACCATACTATAAAAACTTGTAAACTAGTGACATACAATACCTACCCCAGGATTCTTGTACAATTTGTTTGATTATCATCGTGACTATCATCATTTCATTTGTAATTATTTATTTGGAAGATTGATCATTGTATAAATGTCAAATTCAACCAATTCTATTATGTGGATTTCAATCATAGGAGAAAAGAAATAAGAAAAATAAAAAGGGAAAATATTTGTAGGTCTTTTTTTTCCTTGCTTGTCGCTTGGTTTCTCGATTGTCATTGTGCTTTCCTTTTTGGATTTAAATTTTTTTAATTTGCAAAAAAGGAGAAATTTTTTATTTAGTGCAATTGTATCCTCACCATAATTGAGGAGTGCTTGTGATGATTGAAAGTGACAATGGAGCTGAACTTGAAGAGAAAACTTGTAAACCTAGACCAAAAAACTTGTAAACCATACTATAAAAACTTGTAAACTAGTGACACACAATACCTCTACACCAGGATTCTTGTACAATTTGTTTGATTATCATCGTGACTATCATCATTTCATTTGTAATTAATTATTAGGAAGATTGATCATTGTATAAATGTCAAATTCAACCAATTCTATTATGTTGATTTCGATCATAGGCAAGAAAGAAATAAGAAAAATAAAAGGGAAAATATTTGTAGGTCATTTTTTTCCTTGCTTGTCGCTTGGTTTCTCGATTGTCATTGTGCTTTCCTTTTTTGGAGGGATTTAATTTTTTTAATTTGGAAAAAGGAGAGAAATTTTTTATTTAGTGCAATTGTATCCTACTGAATAGAGGAGTGCTTGTGATGATTGAAAGTGACAATGGAGCTGAACTTGAAGAGAAAACTTGTAAACCTAGACCAAAAAACTTGTAAACCATACTATAAAAACTTGTAAACAAGTGACACACAATATCTCTACACCAGGAATTGTACAATTTGTTTGATTATCATCATGACAATCATCATTTTATTTGTAATTAATTACTAGGAAGATTGATCATTGTATAAATGTCAAATTCAACCAATTCTATTATGTTGATTTCGATCATAGGAAAGAAAGAAATAAGAAAAATAAAAGGGAAAATATTTGTAGGTCATTTTTTTCCTTGCTTGTCGCTTGGTTTCTCGATTGTCATTGTGCTTTCCTTTTTTGGAGGGATTTAATTTTTTTAATTTGGAAAAAAGGAGAAAATTTTTTATTTAGTGCTATTGTATCCTCACTATAATAGAGGAGTGCTTGTGATGATTGAAAGTGACAATGGTGCTGAACTTGAAGAGAAAACTTGTAAACCTAGACCAAAAAACTTGTAAACCATACTATAAAAACTTGTAAACTAGTGACACACAATACCTACCCAGGATTCTTGTACAATTTGTTTGATTATCATCGTGACTATCATCATTTCATTTGTAATTAATTATTAGGAAGATTGATCATTGTATAAATGTCAAATTCAACCAATTCTATTATGTTGATTTCGATCATAAGAGAGAAAGAAATAAGAAAAATAAAAATGGAAAATATTTGTAGGTCATTTTTTTTCCTTGCTTGTCATTTGGTTTCTCGATTGTCATTGTGCTTTCCTTTTTGGAGGGATTTAATTTTTTTAATTTGGAAAAAAGGAGAGAAATTTTTTATTTAGTGCAATTTGTATCCTCACTTGATAGAGGAGTGCTTGTGATGATTGAAAGTGACAATGGAGCTGAACTTGAAGAGAAAACTTGTAAACCTAGACCAAAAAACTTGTAAACCATACTATAAAAACTTGTAAACTAGTGACACACAATACCTCTACACCAGGAATTGTACAATTTGTTTGATTATCATCATGACTATCATCATTTTATTTGTAATTAATTACTAGGAAGATTGATCATTGTATAAATGTCAAATTCAACCAATTCTATTATGTTGATTTCGATCATAAAGAAAGAAAGAAATAAAATAAAAGGGAAAATATTTGTAGGTCATTTTTTTCCTTGCTTGTTACTTGGTTTCTCGATTGTCATTGTGCTTTCCTTTTTTAGGGATTTAATTTTTTTCAATTTGGAAAAAAGAGAAATTTTTTATTTAGTGCTATTTGTATCCTCACTGTAATAGAGGAGTGCTTGTGATGATTGAAAGTGACAATGGAGCTGAACTTGAAGAGAAAACTTGTAAACCTAGACCAAAAAACTTGTAAACCATACTATAAAAACTTGTAAACTAGTGACACACAATACCTACACCAGGATTCTTGTACAATTTGTTTGATTATCATCGTGACTATCATCATTTCATTTGTAATTAATTATTTGGAAGATTGATCATTGTATAAATGTCAAATTCAACCAATTCTATTATGTTGATTTCAATCATAGGAGAGAAAGAAATAAGAAAAATAAAAAGGGAAAATATTTGTAGGTCTTTTTTTTCCTTGCTTGTCGCTTGGTTTCTTTGTCATTGTGCTTTCCTTTCTTGGAGGGATTTAAATTTTTTTAATTTGCAAAAAAGGAGAAAATTTTTTATTTAGTGCATTGTATCCTCACCATAATGAGGAGTGCTTGTGATGATTGAAAGTGACAATGGAGCTGAACTTGAAGAGAAAACTTGTAAACCTAGACCAAAAAACTTGTAAACCATACTATAAAAACTTGTAAACTAGTGACACACAATATCTCTACACCAGGATACTTGTACAATTTGTTTGATTATCATCATGACTCATCATTTCATTTGTAATTAATTATTAGGAAGATTGATCATTGTATAAATGTCAAATTCAACAATTCTATTATGTTGATTTCGATCATAGGAAGAAAGAAATAAGAAAAATAAAGGGAAAATATTTGTAGGTCATTTTTTTCCTTGCTTGTTTTGGTTTCTCAATTGTCATTGTGCTTTCCTTTTTTGGAGGGATTTAATTTTTTTAATTTGGAAAAGGGAGAAATTTTTTATTTAGTGCTATTGTATCCTCATTGAATAGAGGAGTGCTTGTGATGATTGAAAGTGACAATGGAGCTGAACTTGAAGAGAAAAATTGTAAACCTAGACCAAAAAACTTGTAAACCATACTATAAAAACTTGTAAACTAGTGACACACAATACCTACCCCAGGATTTGTACAATTTGTTTGATTATCATCGTGACTATCATCATTTCATTTGTAATTAATTATTTGGAAGATTGATCATTGTATAAATGTCAAATTCAACCAATTCTATTATGTGGATTTCAATCATAGGAAGAAAAAGAAAAATAAGAAAATAAAAGGGAAAATCATTTTTTTCCTTGCTTGTCGCTTGGTTTCTCGATTGTCATTGTGCTTTCCTTTCTTGGAGGGATTTAAATTTTTTTAATTTGGAAAAAAGGGAGAAATTTTTTATTTAGTGCAATTTGTATCCTCACCATGATAGAGGAGTGCTTGTGATGATTGAAAGTGACAATGGAGCTGAACTTGAAGAAAAACTTGTAAACCTAGACCAAAAAACTTGTAAACCATACTATAAAAACTTGTAAACAAGTGACACACAATACCTACACCAGGATTTTGTACAATTTGTTTGATTATCATCGTGACAATCATCATTTCATTTGTAATTAATTATAGGAAGATTGATCATTGTATAAATGTCAAATTCAACCAATTCTATTATGTTGATTTCGATCATAAGAGAAAGAAATAAGAAAAATAAAAAGGGAAAATATTTGTAGGTCATTTTTTTCCTTGCTTGTCACTTGGTTTCTCAATTGTCATTGTGCTTTCCTTTTTTGAGGGATTTAATTTTTTTAATTTCAAAAAGGAGAGAAATTTTTTATTTAGTGCAATTGTATCCTCACTATAGAGGAGTGCTTGTGATGATTGAAAGTGACAATGGAGCTGAACTTGAAAGAAAACTTGTAAACCTAGACCAAAAAACTTGTAAACCATACTATAAAAACTTGTAAACAAATGACACACAATATCTCTACACCAGGAATTGTACAATTTGTTTGATTATGATCATGACAATCATCATTTTATTTGTAATTAATTACTAGGAAGATTGATCATTGTATAAATGTCAAATTCAACCAATTCTATTATGTTGATTTCGATCATAGGAAGAAAGAAATAAGAAAAATAAAAGGGAAAATATTTGTAGGTCATTTTTTTCCTTGCTTGTCTTGGTTTCATTGTCATTGTGCTTTCCTTTTTTGGAGGGATTTAAATTTTTTTAATTTGCAAAAAAGAGAGAAATTTTTTATTTAGTGCAATTGTATCCTCACTTAATAGAGGAGTGCTTGTGATGATTGAAAGTGACAATGGAGCTGAACTTGAAGAGAAAACTTGTAAACCTAGACCAAAAAACTTGTAAACCATACTATAAAAACTTGTAAACTAGTGACACAATATCTACCCAGGATTGTACAATTTGTTTGATTATCATCGTGACTATCATCATTTCATTTGTAATTAATTATTTGGAAGATTGATCATTGTATAAATGTCAAATTCAAGCAATTCTATTATGTTGATTTCAATCATAGGAGAAAGAAATAAGAAAAATAAAAAGGGAAAATATTTGTAGGTCTTTTTTTTACCTTGCTTGTCGCTTTTTTCTCATTGTCATTGTGCTTTCCTTTCTTGGAGGGATTTAATTTTTTTTAATTTGGAAAAAAGGTGAGAAATTTTTTATTTAGTGCAATTGTATCCTCACCATAATAGAGGAGTGCTTGTGATGATTGAAAGTGACAATGGAGCTGAACTTGAAGAGAAAACTTGTAAACCTAGACCAAAAAACTTGTAAACCATACTATAAAAACTTGTAAACTAGTGACACACAATACCTACAGGATTCTTGTACAATTTGTTTGATTATCATCGTGACTATCATCATTTCATTTGTAATTAATTATTTGGAAGATTGATCATTGTATAAATGTCAAATTCAAGCAATTCTATTATGTTGATTTCGATCATAAGAAGAAAGAAATAAGAAAAATAAAAAGGGAAAATATTTGTAGGTCATTTTTTTCCTTGCTTGTCACTTGGTTTCTCAATTGTCATTGTGCTTTCCTTTTTTGGAGGGATTTAATTTTTTTAATTTGGAAAAAAGAGAAAATTTTATTTAGTGCAATTGTATCCTCATGGAATAGAGTGCTTGTGATGATTGAAAGTGACAATGGAGCTGAACTTGAAGAGAAAACTTGTAAACCTAGACCAAAAAACTTGTAAACCATACTATAAAAACTTGTAAACAATGACACACAATACCTCTACACCATCTTGTACAATTTGTTTGATTATGATCATGACAATCATCATTTTATTTGTAATTAATTACTAGGAAGATTGATCATTGTATAAATGTCAAATTCAACCAATTCTATTATGTTGATTTCATCATAAAAGAGAGAAAATAAGAAAAATAAAAGGGAAAATATTTGTAGGTCATTTTTTTTCCTTGCTTGTTGGTTTCTCAATTGTCATTCCTTTTTTGGAGGGATTTAATTTTTTTAATTTGGAAAAAAAGAGAAAATTTTTTATTTAGTGCAATTGTATCCTCACTAATAGAGGAGTGCTTGTGATGATTGAAAGTGACAATGGAGCTGAACTTGAAGAGAAAACTTGTAAACCTAGACCAAAAAACTTGTAAACCATACTATAAAAACTTGTAAACTAGTGACACACAATACCTACACCAGGATTCTTGTACAATTTGTTTGATTATCATCGTGACTATCATCATTTCATTTGTAATTAATTATTAGGAAGATTGATCATTGTATAAATGTCAAATTCAACCAATTCTATTATGTTGATTTCAATCAAAGAAAGAAATAAGAAAAATAAAAAGGGAAAATATTTGTAGGTCTTTTTTTTCCTTGCTTGTCGCTTGGTTTCTCGATTGTCATTGTGCTTTCCTTTTTGGAGGGATTTAAATTTTTTTTAATTTGCAAAAAAGGAGAAATTTTTTATTTAGTGCAATTGTATCCTCACTGAGGAGTGCTTGTGATGATTGAAAGTGACAATGGAGCTGAACTTGAAGAGAAAACTTGTAAACCTAGACCAAAAAACTTGTAAACCATACTATAAAAACTTGTAAACTAGTGACACACAATACTCTACACAGGATACTTGTACAATTTGTTTGATTATCATCATGACTATCATCATTTTATTTGTAATTAATTACTAGGAAGATTGATCATTGTATAAATGTCAAATTCAACAATTCTATTATGTTGATTTCGATCATAGGCAAGAAAGAAATAAGAAAAATAAAGGGAAAATATTTGTAGGTCATTTTTTTCCTTGCTTGTCGCTTGTTTCTCAATTGTCATTGTGCTTTCCTTTTTGGAGGGATTTAAATTTTTTTTAATTTCAAAAAGGGAGAGAAATTTTTTATTTAGTGCAATTGTATCCTCACTAATAGAGGAGTGCTTGTGATGATTGAAAGTGACAATGGAGCTGAACTTGAAGAGAAAACTTGTAAACCTAGACCAAAAAACTTGTAAACCATACTATAAAAACATGTAAACAAATGACACACAATATCTTTACACCAGGATTTGTACAATTTGTTTGATTATCATCATGACAATCATCATTTTATTTGTAATTAATTAGGAAAATTGATCATTGTATAAATGTCAAATTCAACCAATTCTATTATGTTGATTTCGATCATAGGAAAGAAAGAAATAAGAAAAATAAAAAGGGAAAATATTTGTAGGTCTTTTTTTTCCTTGCTTGTCGCTTGGTTTCTTGATTGTCATTGTGCTTTCCTTTCTTGGAGGGATTTAAATTTTTTTAATTTGCAAAAAAGGAGTGAAATTTTTTATTTAGTGCAATTGTATCCTCATTGTAATAGAGGAGTGCTTGTGATGATTGAAAGTGACAATGGTGCTGAACTTGAAGAGAAAACTTGTAAACCTAGACCAAAAAACTTTAAACCATACTATAAAAACTTGTAAACTAGTGACACACAATACCTACCCTAGGATTCTTGTACAATTTGTTTGATTATCATCGTGACTATCATCATTTCATTTGTAATTAATTATTTGGAAGATTGATCATTGTATAAATGTCAAATTCAAGCAATTCTATTATGTTGATTTCGATCATAAGAGAGAAAAAAAAAATAAAAGGGAAAATATTTGTAGGTCATTTTTTTCCTTGCTTGTCATTTGGTTTCTCGATTGTCATTGTGCTTTCCTTTCTGGAGGGATTTAATTTTTTTAATTTGGAAAAAAGGAGAGAAATTTTTTATTTAGTGCAATTGTATCCTCACCATAGAGGAGTGCTTGTGATGATTGAAAGTGACAATGGAGCTGAACTTGAAGAGAAAACTTGTAAACCTAGACCAAAAAACTTGTAAACCATACTATAAAAACTTGTAAACAAATGACACACAATATCTCTACACTAGGAATTGTACAATTTGTTTGATTATTATCATGACAATCATCATTTCATTTGTAATTAATTACTAGGAAGATTGATCATTGTATAAATGTCAAATTCAAGCAATTCTATTATGTTGATTTCGATCATAAAAAGAAAGAAATAAAAAAAATAAAAAGGGAAAATATTTGTAGGTCATTTTTTTCCTTGCTTGTTTCTTGGTTTCTCGATTGTCATTGTGCTTTCCTTTTTTGAGGGATTTAATTTTTTTTAATTTGGAAAAAAGAGAAATTTTTTTATTTAGTGCTATTGTATCCTCACTTGTAATAGAGGAGTGCTTGTGATGATTGAAAGTGACAATGGAGCTGAACTTGAAGAGAAAACTTGTAAACCTAGACCAAAAAACTTGTAAACCATGCTATAAAAACTTGTAAACTAGTGACACACAATACCTACACCAGGATTCTTGTACAATTTGTTTGATTATCATCGTGACTATCATCATTTCATTTGTAATTAATTATTAGGAAGATTGATCATTGTATAAATGTCAAATTCAAGCAATTCTATTATGTGGATTTCAATCATAGGAGAGAAAGAAATAAGAAAAATAAAAGGGAAAATATTTGTAGGTCTTTTTTTTCCTTGCTTGTCGCTTGGTTTCTCAATTGTCATTGTGCTTTCCTTTCTTGGAGGGATTTAAATTTTTTTAATTTGCAAAAAAGGAGAGAAATTTTTTATTTAGTGCAATTGTATCCTCACCATAATAGAAGAGTGCTTGTGATGATTGAAAGTGACAATGGAGCTGAACTTGAAGAGAAAACTTGTAAACCTAGACCAAAAAACTTGTAAACCATACTATAAAAACTTGTAAACAAATGACACACAATATCTCTACACCAGGATACTTGTACAATTTGTTTAATTATGATCATGACTATCATCATTTTATTTGTAATTAATTACTTGGAAGATTGATCATTGTATAAATGTCAAATTCAACCAATTCTATTATGTTGATTTCGATCATAAGCAAGAAAGAAATAAGAAAAATAAAAGGGAAAATATTTGTAGGTCATTTTTTTCCTTGCTTGTCGCTTGGTTTCTCGATTGTCATTGTGCTTTCCTTTTTTAGAGGGATTTAAATTTTTTTAATTTGCAAAAGGAGAGAAATTTTTTATTTAGTGCAATTGTATCCTCACTTAATAGAGGAGTCTTGTGATGATTGAAAGTGACAATGGAGTTGAACTTGAAGAGAAAACTTGTAAACCTAGACCAAAAAACTTGTAAACCATACTATAAAAACTTGTAAACAAATGACACACAATATCTCTACACCAGGATTTGTACAATTTGTTTGATTATGATCATGACAATCATCATTTTATTTGTAATTAATTACTAGGAAGATTGATCATTGTATAAATGTCAAATTCAACCAATTCTATTATGTTGATTTCGATCATAGGCAAGAAAGAAATAAGAAAAATAAAAGGGAAAATATTTGTAGGTCATTTTTTTCCTTATTTGTCACTTGGTTTCTCATTGTCATTGTGCTTTCCTTTCTTGGAGGGATTTAAATTTTTTTTAATTTGGAAAAAAGGGGAGAAATTTTTTATTTAGTGCAATTGTATCCTCTGTATAGAGGAGTGCTTGTGATGATTGAAAGTGACAATGGAGCTGAACTTGAAGAGAAAACTTGTAAACCTAGACCAAAAAACTTGTAAACCAACTATAAAAACATGTAAACAAATGACACACAATATCTCTACACCAGGATTTGTACAATTTGTTTGATTATGATCATGACAATCATCATTTTATTTGTAATTAATTACTAGGAAGATTGATCATTGTATAAATGTCAAATTCAACCAATTCTATTATGTTGATTTCGATCATAGGCAAGAAAGAAATAAGAAAAATAAAAGGGAAAATATTTGTAGGTCATTTTTTTCCTTGCTTGTCACTTGGTTTCTCGATTGTCATTGTGCTTTCCTTTTTTGGAGGGATTTAAATTTTTTTAATTTGCAAAAAGGAGAGAAATTTTTTATTTAGTGCAATTGTATCCTCACTTGTAATAGAGGAGTGCTTGTGATGATTGAAAGTGACAATGGAGCTGAACTTGAAGAGAAAACTTGTAAACCTAGACCAAAAAACTTGTAAACCATACTATAAAAACTTGTAAAGAAATGACACACAATATCTCTAACCAGGATACTTGTACAATTTGTTTGATTATGATCATGACAATCATCATTTCATTTGTAATTAATTACTAGGAAGATTGATCATTGTATAAATGTCAAATTCAACCAATTCTATTATGTTGATTTCAATCATAGGCAAGAAAGAAATAAGAAAAATAAAAGGGAAAATATTTGTAGGTCATTTTTTTTCTTTATTTGTCGTTGGTTTCTCGATTGTCATTGTGCTTTCCTTTTTTGGAGGGATTTAAATTTTTTTAATTTGGAAAAAGGAGAGAAATTTTTTATTTAGTGCAATTGTATCCTCACTATAATAGAAGAGTGCTTGTGATGATTGAAAGTGACAATGGAGCTGAACTTGAAAGGAAAACTTGTAAACCTAGACCAAAAAACTTGTAAACCATACTATAAAAACTTGTAAACTAGTGACACACAATACCTACCCCAGGAATTCTTGTACAATTTGTTTGATTGTCATCGTGACAATCATCATTTCATTTGTAATTAATTATTTGGAAGATTGATCATTGTATAAATGTCAAATTCAAGCAATTCTATTATTTGATTTCGATCATAAGAGAGAGTGAAATAAGAAAAATAAAAAGGGAAAATATTTGTAGGTCATTTTTTTTCCTTGCTTGTCATTTGGTTTCTCGATTGTCATTGTGCTTTCCTTTTTGAGGGATTTAATTTTTTTAATTTGGAAAAAAGAGAAATTTTTTATTTAGTGCAATTGTATCCCACTGGATAGAGGAGTGCTTGTGATGATTGAAAGTGACAATGGAGCTGAACTTGAAGAGAAAACTTGTAAACCTAGACCAAAAAACTTGTAAACCAACTATAAAAACTTGTAAACAAGTGACACACAATATCTACCCAGGAATTGTACAATTTGTTTGATTATGATCATGACAATCATCATTTTATTTGTAATTAATTACTAGGAAGATTGATCATTGTATAAATGTCAAATTCAAGCAATTCTATTATGTTGATTTCGATCATAAAAGAGAAAGAAATAAGAAAAATAAAAGGGAAAATATTTGTAGGTCATTTTTTTTCCTTGCTTGTTACTTGGTTTCTCGAATGTCATTGTGCTTTCCTTTTTGGAGGGATTTAATTTTTTTAATTTGGAAAAAAGAGAAAATTTTTTATTTAGTGCTATTGTATCCTCACTGTAATAGAGGAGTGCTTGTGATGATTGAAAGTGACAATGGAGCTGAACTTGAAGAGAAAACTTGTAAACCTAGACCAAAAAACTTGTAAACCATACTATAAAAACTTGTAAACTAGTGACATACAATACCTACCCAGGATTCTTGTACAATTTGTTTGATTATCATCGTGACTATCATCATTTCATTTGTAATTAATTATTTGGAAGATTGATCATTGTATAAATGTCAAATTCAACCAATTCTATTATGTGGATTTCAATCATAGGAGAGAAAGAAATAAGAAAAATAAAAAGGGAAAATATTTGTAGGTCTTTTTTTCCTTGCTTGTCGCTTGGTTTCTCGATTGTCATTGTGCTTTCCTTTCTTGGAGGGATTTAAATTTTTTTAATTGTAAAAATGGTGAGAAATTTTTTATTTAGTGCAATTGTATCCTCACTAAAGGAGTGCTTGTGATGATTGAAAGTGACAATGGACCTGAACTTGAAGAGAAAACTTGTAAACCTAGACCAAAAAACTTGTAAACCATACTATAAAAATTGTAAACTAGTGACACACAATACTTACACAGGATTCTTGTACAATTTGTTTGATTATCATCGTGACAATCATCATTTCATTTGTAATTAATTATTAGGAAGATTGATCATTGTATAAATGTCAAATTCAACCAATTCTATTATGTTGATTTCGATCATAAGAGAGAAAGAAATAAGAAAAATAAAAAGGGAAAATATTTGTAGGTCATTTTTTTCCTTGCTTGTCACTTGGTTTCTCGATTGTCATTGTGCTTTCCTTTTTTGGAGGGATTTAATTTTTTTAATTTGGAAAAAAGGGGGAAATTTTTTATTTAGTGCAATTGTATCCTCACTGTGATAGAGGAGTGCTTGTGATGATTGAAAGTGACAATGGAGCTGAACTTGAAGAGAAAACTTGTAAACCTAGAACAAAAAACTTGTTAACCAAGCTATAAAAACATGTAAACAAATGACACACAATATCTCTACACCAGGATTTGTACAATAAGTTTGATTATGATCATGACAATCATCATTTTATTTGTAATTAATTACTAGGAAGATTGATCATTGTATAAATGTCAAATTCAACCAATTCTATTATGTTGATTTCGATCATAGGCAAGAAAAAATAAGAAAAATAAAAGGGAAAATATTTGTCATTTTTTTCCTTATTTGTCACTTGGTTTCTCGATTGTCATTGTGCTTTCCTTTTTTTGAGGGATTTAAATTTTTTTAATTTGCAAAAAGGGAGAGAAATTTTTTATTTAGTGCAATTGTATCCTCACTGTAATAGAGAAGTCCTTGTGATGATTGAAAGTGACAATGGAGCTGAACTTGAAGAGAAAACTTGTAAACCTAGACCAAAAAACATGTAAACCATACTATAAAAACTTGTAAAGAAATGACACACAATATCTCTAGACCAGGATACTTGTACAATTAGTTTGATTATGATCATAACAATCATGATTGTATTTGTAATTAATTACTAGGAAGATTGATCATTATATAAATGTCAAATTTTACCAATTCTATTATGTTGATTTCGATCATAGGCAAGAAAGAAATAAGAAAAATAAAAGGGAAAATATTTGTAGGTCATTTTTTTTCTTTATTTGTCTGTTGCTTTCTCGATTGTCATTGTGTTTTCCTTTTTTGGTGGGATTTAAATTTTTTTTAATTTACAAAAAGGGAGAGAAATTTTTTATTTCGTGCAATTGTATCCTCATGTAATAGAAGAGTGCTTGTGATGATTGAAAGTGACAATGGAGCTGAACTTGAAGGGAAAACTTGTAAACCTAGGCCAAAAAACTTTTAAACCATACTATAAAAACTTGTAAACTAGTGACACAATATCTACCCTAGGATTCTTGGACAATTTGTTTGATTATCATCGTGACTATCACTATTTCATTTGTAATTATTTATTTGGAAGATTGATCATTGTATAAATATCAAATTCAAGCAATTCTATTAAGTTGATTTCAATCATAAGAGAGAAAGAAATAAGAAAAATAAAAAAGGAAAATATTTTTAGGTCATTTTTTTCCTTGCTTGTCACTTTGTTTCTCGATTGTCACAATGCTTTCCTTTCTTAGATGGACTTAATTTTTTTTAATTTGGAAAAAGGGAGAGAAATTTTTTATTTAGTGCAATTGTATCCTCACTGGAATAGAGGAGTGCTTGTGATGATTGAAAGTGACAATGGAGCTGAACTTGAAGAGAAAACTTGTAAACATTGACCAAAAAACTTGTAAAACATATTATGAAAACTTGTAAACTAGTGACACACAATACCTACCTCAGGATTCTTGTACAATTTGTTTGATTATCATCGTGATTATCATCATTTCATTTGTAATTATTTATTTGGAAGATTGATCATTGTATAAATGTCAAATTCAAGTAATTATATTATGTTGATTTCGATCATAAGAGAGAAAGAAATAAGAAAAATAAAAATAGAAAATATTTGTAGGTCATTTTTTTTCCTTGTTTGTCACTTGGTTTCTCGATTGTCATCTGCTTTCCTTTTTGGAGGGATTTAATTTTTTAAATTTGTAAAAAAGGAGAGAAATTTTTTATTTAGTGCAATTGTATCCTCACTATAATAGAGGAGTGCTTGTGATGATTGAAATTGACAATGGAGGTGAACTTGAAGAGAAAACTTGTGAACCTAGACCAAAAGAATTGTAAACCATACTATAAAAACTTGTAAACTAGTGACACACAATACCTCTACACCAGGATTCTTGTACAATTTTTTTGATTAGGATCATGACAATCATCATTTTATTTGTAATTAATTACTAGGAAGATTTATCATTGTATAAATTTTAAATTCAACCTATACAATTATGTTGATTTCGATCATAGGCAAGAGAGAAATAAGAAAAATAAAAAGTGAAAATAATTGTAGGTTATTTTTTTTCCTTGCTTGCCGCCTGGTTTCTCAAATGTCATTCCTTTTTTGGAGGGATTTAAATTTTTTTAATTTGAAAAAAAGGAGAGAAATTTTTTATTTAGTGCAATTGTATCCTCACAATAATAGAGGAGTGCTTGTGATGATTGACAATGACAATGGAGCTGAACTTGAAGAGAAAACTTGTAAATCTAGGCCAAAAAACTTGTAAACCATACTAAAAAAGCTTGTAAACTAGTTACACACAATACCTCTACACAGGATTCTTGTACAATTTGTTTGATTATCGTCGTGACTATCATCATTTCATTTGTAGTTAATTATTAGGAATACTAATCCTTGTATAAATGTCAAATTCAACCAATTCTATTATGTTGATTTCGATCATAGGCAAGAAAGAAATAAGAAAAATAAAAAGGGAAAATATTTGTAGGTCATTTTTTTTCCTTTCTTGTCGCTTGGTTTCTCGATTGTCATTGTGCTTTCCTTTCTTGGAGCGATTTAACTTTTTTTAATTTGGAAAAAAGTGGAGAAATTTTTTATTTAGTGATATTTGTATCCTCACTGGAATAGAGGAGTGCTTGTGATGATTGAAAAAGACAATGGTGTTGAACTTGAAGAGAAAAATTTTAAACCTAGACCAAAAACCTTGTAAACCATACTATAAAAACTTGTAAACTAGTGACACACAATATCTACCCCAAGATTCTTGTACAATTTGTTTGATTATCATCGTGACTTAACAGCCTATTATTTAACCTAACACGCCTAAGACGTATTGAGATTAATTATTAGTTATTATTCTTTTGTTTCGTTCTTTAAATTCATTTTTATTAAAATACTTAGCGGAAAATATGGGTAAAATTTTCTTTTTGAAAACATAAAGCAAAACGTGAGCTGCGCATGCTAGCTTAACTAACGTTAAGCACCATCAAAGTAAACGAGGGATATATAAACCATGCATATATACATTTCAAGCACAGAATTCATGACAGGAAACAAACTTATATTACATATCACAAGGAACATAGTTCACAATACATGAGAATTAAAAAGGACAGAGTCACACCCACACATAATGGGCTAAGCTTTCAATACACAAGTAAATAACAGAAAGAAAATATAGGAAAGCAAGAAATACATAGAAATGCAAAACACTAAAAACTAACTACAGTTCCCTCCTAACCCGCGAGTGCTTAACCAAAAAGTCACCCCTATCAAAAGGTGCAGCAAGAAAAAGGGATCCTCGTGACAGGCTCGGCACTCCTACGAGTCCTCTGTCATGGTCTCCTGGAGAGCTGATCCTCCGGCAAGGGGGGTATATACCCAATGAACTGGGCAAGTTCCTCGGGTGTATACAAATGGAATGGGGACGAACATGGCCTCCGCGACACGGACGCATCTCGTCGTCCGGCTAGCCTGGGCTGGTCACCGTGTCCTCTGTCTCTACCCATGTCCACGGGTGCCGTAGGTGTAGAACCCTCCGAGTAGATGTGTGGGGAGTCCTCGGATAGGTCGGTCTCTAAATGCCTCATACGGGGTACGTACTCGGGTAGTCACGAACCGCTGAAGCCGAAGGGCGAGCATGCCGAGTCTGCTCGTCGCGGGGTCGAGAGCGCTCGAAGATCAAATCATCACCATAGGGGGATGTGGGGGTGAACCTGAAGCTAGAGACTAGATAAGTAAAGGGGCATCCCATGTATACGAAAATACGGATGGCACAGCGACCCTCGAAGTGGTAAGAACGGTGGTCCAGGTCGTAGTGCACCTTCCACACCGATGTGTCAATGAAGACCACGAATGTCATCATTAGCCTCTAAAGACGTAACGGAAAGAAAGAAAGGAGGGGGAGTGAGAATCTTGATAAAGAAACTCAGAAGGGAAAACCTCTTATCCTAGTGTCATCATCTACGTCCTCAAGAACCTCGGGTTTTCTTTATAAAAAATGAACATGCATAAGTCCTAATTTTTAAGGTTCTAAAGTGTATTTTATCGAGGCCCATCCATTTTAGTATGCATCTTGGATATGAATGCAACATACTTTATCATGAAATGCATGTCCATACTATATGCAAGATAGAAGTGAGAAAACAACATAATCACAACATATCTCAACATAACTCATTCTTTAGGTGACTTAAACGTTTATTCTCTTTTCCTTGGGGCCACCCTAATACTCTCCCTTTTGAGAGTTCTAGGTTATGAGCTCATACCTCACTAATCGTCACTAGCATAATCTTATCCTTTTTGATAAGTTAAATTCCCAGCTTCTAAAGTACGGGTTAGGGGGCATTAGGATCACCTTTCATAACCTTTAATTCAGGAGTCCAAAGGAACACTTCCTATTTGGATCACCTCTCATAACCTTTAATTCGAGGAATCCAAAGGATGATTTCCGTATCTTTTATGTCACCTTTATATTAGCGTATCATTTGTGCAATATGAGCATGAAATCATAGATTATCATCAAACATATCATCTTAAGATGCAAGGCCACAACCATATCATATACTTTACTTTTGCTTACATGCAACTTTACAATATTTCAAGTAAGATCATAACATGCCATATCCATTCAATAATCAAATAACTCAAACATGTAAGACCTCAATTCCACATAACTCCTCAAGTATATGGAAAACTATAACATTCTTTAGTAACTAGTCATTTCACATCTTGTAACTCTAACTTGTCCTTATAAATAATTTTTCATCACCTTGGCATGATAACTAATCTTTAGCAAAAATAAAATATATCATTATTTGATAACATATATATATGTTCCAAGAGTCGAAGTTTCTTATGTAAGTTGAAACAGCGAGTCTTGAGCACTAGGTTAATTTTAGTGATGACATAATTGTAAACATGTAATGCAAGCTTCATTTTTAGTCTTGGCATTATAGAGTGATGGCAAGAAAACATAAATATGCTATGCAAAGCTTAAATTTAAATATAAGAATGCAAGCTCTAGTTTTTACATCTTTAAGTTTTAGGTGATGGCTTGAAAAGTAAATATGCTAGACAAGAATCGTCAACATGAATGCATGTTCAATTCTTTATTTTAGTACTCTAGGCCCCTTAGAGTATTTACTCTAAATCACATTTCAACTTTAAGGTTGAAATAGGTAGGCTTTGAGATTAATCATTTAGGTGGTATGAAAATGCAAGCTCTTGTTTTAATCTTTAAGTTTAGGTGATAACTTGAAAAATAAATATGCTAGGCAAGGAAATATAAATATGAATATAAGTTCAATTCTTTACTTTAGTGCTCTAGGCCCCATAGAGTTTTTGCTCTAAATCACATTTCAACTTTAAGGTTGAAATAGGCAGGCTTCAAGTTAATTAATTAGATGATAATGTAAACATGAAAGTGCAAGGCTTAAATATAAATATGTTATGCAAGGACTTGAAATATAGATATGAATGCATTTCTTTGAGTCCTAGGCTCAAGATTACCACTTTAACAACATAACATTAACACTTGCTAAAAACTTTCTTAAAAGTGGAACCTTCAAGCTTCAGAGGTCAAATAAATGATGGTTTTGCAACTAACACCCAAGATCCTCATCATCATGCCATGGCTCCTTCATGATATAGGCCACTAAGGCCAAAATCCAAGAGAAAGGAAAAGGAAAGGAAGAAACCGAAATGTAGAGGAAAAGGAAGATTTCAACATTGTAACATCTTAAAACAAAGAAAAGAAAAGCAAACTTTAAAAGAACTCCCTACCAAAAATGGTTTTTCTTGCAAGAAGGAAAGAAAGCTTGGTTCTTGAAATAAGAAGAACAAATCCTCCTTGGTGTCAAAGAGGTTTTCAGCCAAGAAGAGAAAGAAAGGAAGAAAGATTGGTCTTGTGTTTTTTATCTTGGAAATGGAGGGGTTATGTGTTTAGAGGAATATCTATGGTGATTGTGTGGTGGCTTGTGTTTAGGAAATGGTGGAGGATGGTGGTTCTTGGAAGAATGAGGAAGAAGAAGAAGAAGAAGAAGAAAGAGAATTCTTTGAGCTTGAGAAAGAAAACTTGGAAGTTGTGAAAATGAGCAAAATGTTACAAGCTTTCCTTGGATGCCTATTTATAGAAAATAAAACACATGGAGGTGCATTTGGGGAAGGAGGGCCGATGGCCTTTTAGGGAGAAAAAGAGAGAAAATATCTCTTTGCATGGTATGGCTTTGGGTGTGGCTAAGTATGGTTCAAGGTATGGGCAAGCATGATTCTTTAAGCATATTTTTATTGAATTTCAACATGTGATGGATGAATTTTGTGGGGGGTGGGAAGTGGCCGGTTCTATTAAGGAAAATGGGGAGAAAATCTCATTTTAATGATGGTTTATGTATGTGTTTAGAAGTTGATTTGGTTAAGTTATGGGTTAGGAGTTGTAAGTAAGTGTTTAGGTAAGGTAATGGATGATTAAGGATGTCAAGACATGATTAAGGAATGGTCTTGCTTCATTAGTGAAATCAAAACTCATTTTATATTAAAACCATTCACAAACATAATTCCTTAATTTAAGGAATTGAAGAGAGAAATACTATTCAAGATTCCATGACATGGAATCTTGACTTTTAAGACAAAGATTAAAGTGTATCTAAGCAATCTTAGGTTCTAATAAACCTTAATAAATCATTTTGACTCTAGATTAATTACTGAAATTAATTAATCTTCGATTAGAGCCTAATATTGCTTAGGTTTCCTTAATTACGTCGTTAGGCCCGTCATGCACTATTTCAGGGCAAAATGGTAATTTTGCACAAACACTCCCGGGATCACCCGAGCTTATACAATCATCACTAGTCACTTATAATTAGCATTCTGAACTTCCAGAGAAGTTCGGGCTCAACGGCACTTATACCCGTGTAAAACGCTATAGGGTATTTTGGTCATTTTAAGCCGAAAGTTCGGAAAAAATGAGATTTTCACCTCTGCTATCAATCACAACATGTTTAATCCCCTTCAACCATTGAGTTGACCCTTCGAGGATTGCCGAGCCAGCCATCCTCAAATTTGGGTGAAATGACCTTAGGGCATTTCATTTATGCTCAAACAGAAAAATCTGGGAATTACATTACTCCCCTCCTTAAAAAGAATTTCGCCCTCAAAATTCGTTACCTGAAAGAGCTCAGGGTACTTCATCCTCATGTCTTACTCTAACTCCCATGTGAAATCTTCTCATTCCCTCGCCACTATGCTACCTTCACCAAGGGTATTGTCTTGTTCCTCAACTATTTGACTCCCTTGTCCATAATCCTCGTAGGTGGGAGGTTAAAAGTCAAGTCCTCCCTTAATTGTACTTGTTTCGGCTTTAACACATGATTAGGGTTAGATTGGTATTTTCTTAGTTGCGAGACATGAAAGACATCATGAAGGTTAGACAGGTTGGGTGGTAAAACTATTTTGTATGCTCCTGGTCCTATTCTATTAAGAATTTCAAAAGGGCCAAGGAATCTAGGACTCGACTTTTTGACTTTCATGGCTCATCCTATACCGGTCATAAGGGTGATCCTAAGGAAAACATGTTCTCCTTCTTGGAATTCCAACGGCTTTCGCCGTTTGTCGCATAGCTTTTCTATCAACTTTGAGCGTTTAGGATTTTATCCTTGATTCTCTTGATTTTCTTTGTCATTTCCCTCACCACATCGGGTCCTAACATACTTTGTTCGCCGGTTCATACCAACACAAAGGTGATTGGCACTTCCTTCCATATAATGCCTCGTACGATGCCATACCGATGCTTACGTGATAACTATTATTATACGCAAACTCGATCAATGGCAGGTACCTATCCCAGCTACCCTTCTTGTCCAAAATGCACGCCCTCAACATATCTTCCAGGGCTTGTATAGTCCTTTGACTGACCATCCGTTGAGGGTGGTAAGTCGTGCTTAGGCACGTTTTGAACCGAGCGCTTTGGAAGGCTCCCCAAAATGTGACGTAAATCGCGGATCTCGATCCGAGATTATCATCTATGGCACACCATGTAACCATACGATCTCCTAGATATACAACTGGGCCAACCTATCTAAGGAATAGGTTACCCTAATAGGTAAGAAGTGGGCCGACTTAGTCAGTCGATCTATTACCACCCAGATAGCATCATGGCCGGCTTGGGTCCTAGGTAGGCCGGTCACGAAATCCATAGAGATCTATCCCACTTCCACTCAGGGATAGACAAAGGTTGCAACATTCCGAAGGGCTTTTGGTGCTCAATCTTCACCTTTTAATAGACTAAGCACCTACTTACCCACGCAACTACATCTCTCTTTAAATCAGGCCACCAAACATCTTCTTCAAATCTTGATGCATCTTGGTTGTACTAGGGTGGATGGTAAAATGGCTTTTGTGAGCCTCCTCTAAATTTCCTTCGGAGGTCTCCACATGCCGACACGCAAATCCGTCCTTCAAACCTCCACAGCCCATCTCTTCCTTGGCTAAAACCCTTCATCTTTCCAGCTCTTACCACCTCCAAGATCCCCTTAAATTCCTTGTCCTCTAACTGGGTTCGAGTAACTTTCCCTTTAAAGTCACTCGTCACACTGAGATGGCACATTCTCATACCCTCAGTGGTCAAAGCCATCCCTAAGTTCATGTCTCTAAACTTCTCAATTAGCTCTGCCTCCTTGACCATTATCTAAGACATGTGCAATGACTTTTGACTCAAATCATCGACCACCACGTTGGCCTTGCCGGGATGATATTTCAACCTAAAGTCATAGTCCTTCAGGAACTCCATTCACCTTCTTTGTCTCATATTCAACTCCTTCTGATCAAAAAGGTACTTGAGATTCTTATGATCAGAACACCTCAAACTTTATCCCATACAGGTGGTGCCTCCACACTTTCAAAGTAAACACTACTGCCGCTAGCTTTAGGTCATGGGTGGGGATTAGCTTCATGAGGCTTGAGTTGTCTAGATGCATAGGCTACTACTTGCCTATTCTCATCAATACACACCCTAAACTTTCCCTTAAGCATCGCAATACACCTCGTAAGGCGCATTGGGATCAAGTAAAACTAGTCCTGGGGTGGTGGTCAACTTTACCTTCACTCTTGGAAGCTCTTCTCACAGTCCGGGGTCCACTCAAAGGGGGCATTCTTCCTAGTTAGCTTGGTTAGAGGTAAGGAGATGTGGGAAAATCCTCGAATAAACTTATGGTAGTAGCCAGCTAAACCCAAAAAGCTCCGTATTTCCATTACGGTGGTTGGTTTCTCCCAACTCATCATAGCTTCAATCTTACTAGGATCTACGGCGATACCTCCTTTTGAAACTACATGCCCTAAAAACTTTACTTCCTCCAACAGAATTCACACTTAGATAGCTTGGCATATAGTTTTTTTTCTCTTAAGATCATTAGTACTATCTTTAGATGACGCTCATGCTCCTCTTGGGTCTTTGAATAAATGAGTATGTCATCTTTAAAGACAACCACAAATTGGTCCAAATAGGGTCTAAAGATCCTATTCGTGTAATCCATAAATCCGGAGCATTTGTCAGTCCAAAAGACATGACCGTGAACTCAAAGTGGCCATACCGAGACCTAAACGCGTCTTAGGTATGTCCTCCTCCTTAACCATTATGGTGATATCCTGATCTTAAGTCAATCTTTGAGAATACCACCGCCCCCTCAATTGATCCATTAGATCAATCCTGGGTAAAGGGTACTTATTCTTTCCTGTCACTCGGTTAAGCTACCGATAATCTATACAAAGCCTCATACTACCATCTTTCTTTTTGACAAACAAAACCGGTACTCCCCATGGTGATGCACTTGGCCTCACAAACTTCTTCTCCAACAGCTCCTCAACTGTCTTAACTCGGCCAGCTCTGGGGCGACATCCTATAAGGTGCTATGGATATCGGCCCAGCTCCTGGAACCAACTCAAGAGAACTCAACCTCCCTTTCAGGGAAAATCTAGGTATCTCATTGGGAAACACTTCAGGGTAATCTCTTACTCCAGGCATATCATTAATGTTCTACTCAAGGTCTACATCGCTAACGACAAGGAGAACATATCCCTTACTCTTAGCCCCATGACAGTTAACCTCTCCTGTGTTTAAATAGAATTTGAAAGACCTACTAGGTTCACTAGGGACAGGAAGGAAAACAACAGACTTTGTATAACAATCTAACATTACACGGTTGGCATAAAGCCAATCCATGCCAAGAATTACATCTAGGTTTTTCATGGGCAAACAAATCATGTCTAAAATGAAAGGTCTACCCTCAGCAAAAAATGAAGTCTAAAAGCATTTAAAAGTCCTAACGGGTCTACTAGTGGGTGTGGAAATAGTTAAGTCAAAAGGAAGTTCTGTCTCACGCAATTCAGGGATCTAACACTATCATGTGAGATGAAAGAATGTGTCACGCCGGAATCATATAGTACAATTAAGGTCCTACCATTAATTTCACACGTACCTTCTATGAGGCTTCTGGACTTTGCTGAATCTTCTACGTTGAGAGTGAAGACTCTCCCTTGGAGTTGTGGACGGGGGTTTATGGCCCTCAGATTCCGCTCCATGCATTCCCTCGCAAAATGGCTGGGCTTCCCACACTTGTAGCAAACTCCTTGCCCAGCCAAGTAGAGGCGCTCTGTGCGGTTTCCCACACTTCGAGTACTCAGAGCTAGTGTGGGTCTAAGAAAAGTGGCAGGGCTCCTTAAGGTGCCTTGTTCTGGATCTACTTGATTCTTCTTGATGATGGTTGTTCTGATGTCCGTTGTGCTTGAATGGTGGTCCAACTGTGGTTTGGATTGCAAGTTGAAGTGCATCCTCTGTTGTTGTTGTTGTGACCTACACTGCTGGTTGTAATGCGATTTGAAGTGGGTCCTAGAGATTCTGGTGTTGCGGCTTAAACCTCGGGGCTTGAGGTCCTAGCCCTCTGGCACGCTCCGTTCTTGTGGCGCTCAACTTCTTGTGTCCTTCCTCAATGATGCGACACTTGTTGACCAAGATAGGGAAATCCCTAATCTCCATGTGCGCAACGCGACATTAAGTTCGACCTTCAGTCTAGCCTCGTATTTAACGCACTTCCAAATCTCATCGGATTCACTTGGAAAACTAGTGAGAACTTGATCAGCTCCTCAAACCTTGCCATGTCCTGGGCGACAGTTGACCTCCCTGGGTCAATTGCATGAACTCAATGTCCTTAGCATTCCTCATCATTCAGGGAAGTACTTCTCATAGAAGTACGTCTTGAACAACTCCTAGTTAATGGCGGAGGATGCCTTGCAAGTCGTCGGGTCCGGTCCACCAGAACTTAGTGTCTAACTCTATCATGTAAGCAGCAAGGTGACCTTCTACTCCTAGGAGACAACGGAGTAAATCTTCTCTAGCTTCTTGATCCACTCATCAGCTTGTCTGGGTTCATGGTGCCTCTGAAAGTTGGTGGACTCGCCTTCCAGAACTCTCCAAACCGAGCTTGCTCCACTGCTTCGGAAGGAGGACCTTGTCCAATACCCCTTGTTGGTTTATCCATTCAAACATGCATTCCATGGCTCTCGCCATCTCTCTAATGGCTGTCGCGGTCTCGTCACCTTGGTTCCCCTCACTCACGGCTCTATTCTGTCGTCTGGGTGCCATTGGTCCCTAAACACATAAGTCAATAAACACTGAGGTGATCAGGCTCAACATTTCATGCTAGATGAGCTAGTTACCATGGCACTTGCAAACAAACAGGAGTCATGCATATCTATCCTATAGCTTATCTCTATTATCTAAGCTCAACACATGATAGAACTATCGCATCATGCTTAAAGATCATGGTCAGTCCAATCCTCAAGCTAGATAAGAATCGAACTACTCTGATACCAAAATGTAACACCCTAATATTTAACCTAACATGCCTAGGATGTATTGAGATTAATTATTAGTTATTACTCTTTTGTTTCGTTCTTTAAATTCATTTTTATTAAAATACTTAGCGGAAAATATGGGTAAAATTTTTTTTGAAAACATAAAGCAAAATGTGAGCTGCGCATGCTAGCTTAAACTAACGTTAAGCACCATCAAAGTAAACGAGGGATATATAAACCATGCATATATACATTTCAAGCACATAATTCATGAATAGGAAACAAACTTATATTACATATCACAAGGAACATAGTTCACAATACACGAGAATTAAAAGGGACAGAGTCACACCCACACATAATAGGCTAAGCTTTCAGTACACAAGTAAATAACAGAAAGAAAATACAGGAAAGCAAGAAATACATGGAAATGCAAAACACTAAAAGCCAACCATAGCTCCCCTCCCTAGACCCACGAGTGCTTAACCAAAAAGTCACCCCTATCAAAAGGTGCAGCAAGAAAAGGGGATCCTCGACAGGCTCAACACTCCTATGGGTCCTCTTTTATGGTCTACTAGCGGAACTGATCCTCTCGAGGGGGTACATACCTAATAAATTGGGCAAGCTCCTCAAGGGTATGCAGAGATGGGGGATGAACATGGCTTCCACGGTGTGAATGCATCTCCAGTCATCGGGCAAGCCTGGGCTGGGTCACGTGTCCTTGCCCCTCTACCCAGGTGCCGTAAGTTCAGAACCCTCCGAGTAAATGTGTGTGGGGGGGTCCTCGGATGGGTTGATCTCTGAATGCCTTGTACGGGGTACACCTGAGGGTAGTCACAAACCGCCAAAGCCGAAGGGTGACCACGCGAGTCTCCTCCTCGCGAGGTCAAGAGCGCTCGAAGATCAGATCGTCAGGGTCAGGGGATGTGAGGGTAAACCCGAAGCTGGAGACTAGATAAGCAAAGGGGCGTCCTATGTATGCAAAAATACGGATGGCACAATGACCCTCGAAGTGGTAAGAACGATGGTTCGGGTCGTAGTGCACCTTCCACACCGGCATGTCAATAAAGACCACGAATGTTGCCATCGGCCTCTAAAGACGTAACGGAAAGAAAGAAAGGTAGGGGGAGTGAGAATCTTTATAAAGAAACTCAGGAGGAAAAACCTCCTATCCTAGTGTCATCTTCTACATCCTCAGGAACCTTGGGTTTTCTTTATAAAAAGCGAACATGCATAAGTTCCAATTTTTAAGGTTCTAAAGTGTATTTTACCGAGGCCCATCCATTTTAGTATGCATCTTGGATATGAATGCAACATACTTTATCATGAAATGCATGTCCATACTGTATGCAAGATAGAAGTGAGAAAACAACATAATCACAACATATCTCAACATAACTCATTCTTTAGGTGACTTAAACTTTTATTCTCTTTTCCTTGGGGCCACCCTAATACTCTCCCTTTTGAGAGTTCTAGGTTATGAGCTCATACCTCACTAATCGTCACTAGTGTAATCTTATCCTTTTTGATAAGTTAAATTCCTGACTTCTAGAGTGTAGGTTAGGGGGCATTAGGATCACCTTTCATAACCTTTAATTTGGAGTCCAAAGGATCACTTCTTATTTGGATCACCTCTCATAACTTTTAATTCAAGAGTCTAGAGGATGATTTCCGCATCTTTTATGTTACCTTTATATTAGCATATCATTTGTGCAATATGAGCATGAAATCATAGATTATCATCAAACATATCATGTTACGATGCAAGGCCACAACCATATCATATACTTTACTTTTGCTCACATGCAACTTTACAATATTTCAGGTAAGATCATAACATGTCATATGTAGCGCCCAGGGACAGGGAGTGATTGCCGGTGCGAGAAGGCACGGACAAGAAGCGGCTCCTGCCTCCAAGTGGAGGGGTACTTGAATGAACCGATTACACACCCGAATAAGAGGGATCCTGAGTTTGTATAGGTATGGGACTATACAGTTGAAGAAGGCTTACATGAATTGATTGGTACTACCTATGCCACAAAGATGCATCTTTCTTTTCAGTAGCTCATCACAAAAGAACTCTACAATTAAGTATGATTGACTTGAGGTAATTTTGGGATGGGTGACCTCCTGGGAAGTTTTCCAGGAAGCGTGTGAGTGAGAACAAAGAGCACTGTAAAGACCAGTGTTAGTTTGTGGAGACGGTCGTCAATCCATAAGCGGAGGGGATGTTACACGTTGACTTTAGGAACAAAGAACATACTCTTCTTTATGAGTTCATATGTATCAGAGAACTTGATTTCGAGGATATTGAGAGATCCAAGAAGAGAATTCTTAACAAGAGTTTGAAGAACTTGATATTAGTGATGGCTATTACTTTGACGGTCATCTTTCTTGAAAGCTTTTCAGTATTTTTTAACCATTTCTGAGTTAGAATACTTTTCGTCAAGATTTTCAAGCAGCATGTGTAAATATTCCATATATCCTTTGCTTGGCCAAACCAGGAGTCTTATTAGAAAAAAAGGTCCGTAGGTATAGTGATCTTCCATAGATCTATGCTATTCTTTCCCTCGGATCTTTATCCTCTACAACCATTAGACTACTCAACCCTTCAAAGGCCTGGCTCTGATACCACTTGTAGGTATAAAAGTGCACGAGAAGAGGGGTTAAATCGTGTTTTACCTCTTTCACATCTGAAACATTTAACAAAAGAACTATCAAGCATTAAGCTTGAAATGCAAAGGAAAAAGGATTAGTTGTTTTGTAAAGTAGATTTCTAGAGCCTTTAAAATATAACAAAAACGCTAAAAGGATATAAGAGTAGATAAAATAACATAATAAATAAAGTAAAGAGATCGGAAGAAAAAGATATGACATAACAAAGTTTATACCTGGTTCGGTCAAAATTGCCAACATCCAATACTCAACACACGTTGAGGTTCCACTAAAACATCTTTCTCAAACTAGAGAAAGAACATAGATAGTCTTTACATTAGCCTTCCCAAGCTCTCTCATGTGACCAGGAGACATCCCCTACTATCACAACCTGAGTAGTTATTCACCAGCCTTTCCAAGCTGAACCTTGAATAGTCTTGTACTAGCCTCTCCAAGCTAATCCCGTGACAAGTAGACAACCCTTCCTGTCACTTTGAAAGTAGTTATTTACTAGCCTCTCCAAGCTAAACCGAGTAGTCTTTCCCAGCCTCTCCAAGATGAACCGAGAGTAGCAAGAACACCTTCCTGTCACGTTGCAAGTAGTTTTACATTAGCCTATCCAAGTTATCTCACACCGACCACTCCTGGAATGAAGATACAAAGGTTTTGTGTTTGGGTTTCCACTTAAACTAACCTACACTCAAGTTTCCTTAAAAAAATACATGAATAACCTGGGATAACTTGAATGACTTCTTTCCATAACTCTTCCTAGGAAGAGCATATAACTATTCGAGAATGTGGAAAGAAGATTTTTACAAGCAAGGAGACTGATTACATGATGATATGATTAACCTTGCTGGACATGAAGCAAGATTTGCCCAAAGTTTCCTCTCTTGTGCAGCCTTAGTCTCTTAAATATTGAAGGATAGCATCTCTATTATAGACGGTCTTCCATTGTGACTGTTGCCCTTGATCAGATCTCTAAGTGACATGTGTTGATCATCCATTTGTGTCTTAGACAAGCAATCTAGAAGAGTAGCATGTTTGTTTGTCAAAGCTTTCGTAGAAGCCGTTGTGAAATTGAGGTTTCTGGTGTTACTTCAGAAACTACTCTTACTTTCTAACGTGGTTCTGAACTATTCCTTCTAGAAGCTGAGGTTGTTGACCAAGTTAGTAGAAGAGATGACTCGCAGGTTGAAACTGGTTTTGACTTTAAATTTGAATTTCAAAAATTCAAATTTCTCTCCTTTCAGTAACGTTCAACGCTCCATAAGGAAGTGAGCTTTTTGAAGTGCGAAATCAGTCCCTTGATTAATCTTTGGTCTTCAGATCTTCAATCCAAGCTTTATGATTTTGAAAGAGTTGTGATCACGATGATTAAAGCTAGTAGAACACATTGGCTTCAGCATTTGATGGAAATCTTCATTTCAGGGTATACTTTCTAAAGTCTCGTGCTACTTTCTAAAGTCCCATATCTTAGTTTCTTGTACTTGTCTTGACATCTTTTTATCCAAAAGGCATGTATGCATAATATAATATTCACTTCTATTAAGTTTAATCTCTTTATATAAGATAAATCATGTTTGCACATGCAAAGTGAAATTATTCTCGCAATTCTGGAAATAACATGTATGCTATGTTAAGAAACTCAAGGAAGACATTAGTCATTCTTCAAACTATTTTCTTTAAATTGATTTTGTTGTCATTCAAAACATATTGCCTTAAAGCTTTCTAAAGGGTTTTGGAGCCAACATTAAGGCCTTAGCTTCCCCAAGCTCAAACCAAAATGGGAGATCTGCATCGTCTCCCATACAATACCTCAAAATGGTGCCATCTAGATGATGGCTTGGTAACTGTTATTGTATGAGAACTCTATCAGCGGCAAGTGGTCACACTAACTTTCACTAAAATCCACAACACAAGTTTGGAGCATGTCTTCTAAGGTCTGATCATCCTCTCTGACTGGCCATATGTCTGTGGGTGAAATGTTGTGCTCAAGTCCACATGAGTCCCAAGAGCTTCTTGAATTGCTCTCCAGAACCACGAGGTGAACTGAGACCCTCTATCTGATATGATGGACATGGCACACTATGGAGTCTAAAAATTACATCAAAGTAGAGCTAGGCATACTAAGCTGCACTAAAGGTCGTCTTTACTGCTAGGAGGTGGACTAACTTACTCATTCTATACACAATCACCTATATAGAGTCAAAGCCTTTACTGGTTCGAGGTAACCCGACTACGAAGTCCATGGTTATCATCTCTCATTTCCACTCTGGATCTCTATCCTCTTAAGCAAGCCCGTCGGCCTTGGATGTTCAGCTTAACTTGGACACACCAAACATGGGCCACGAAGTCACACATATTTCTCTTCATGCCTTCCTACTAGTATAGCTGTATGAGATCTTGATACATCCTTGTTGAACCTGGGTGAACGGAGTATGCTGCACTATAAGACTCCTTTATCACTATGTTCTTCAACTCACCCTTATCGAGTACACATAAGCGATTTCCAAAGTGCAACACACCTTCCACATCAACTAAAAGCTCATGGTTCTCTCCTTAGCGCACATCCTTCATAAGTTTCACTAACTTGGGATCTTCCCTCTTACTACACCTTAATTTGCTCCACTAGGGTTAATTAGGCCCTAATGTGAGCAAGAAAAGCTTCAGAATCACCCATGCCAAACTGAATTCCCTCAGCCTCTAATGCATGGATATCCCCTATCAACGATCGTCTCAAGGGTGCTATGTAGGCCAAACTGCCCATAGACTTCCTGCTTAAAGCATCATTGCCTTGCCTGGGTGATAAGAGATCGTGTAGTTGTAGTCTTTCAACAACTCTAGCCATCCGTGCTCCTGAGATTCAAATCTTTTTGCTAGAAGATGTACTTCAAGCTCTTGTGATCTGTGAAGATCTCACAAGTTTCTTCGTACAAGTAGTGCCTCCAAGTCTTCAAGGCAAAGACCACCACCGCAATCTCAAAATCATGTGTTTGGTAGTTATGCTCATGCCTCTTGAGTTGCCTATAAGCATATGCCATAACTCTACCATGCTACATAAGGACTCAGCCGAGCCTTACTCTCGAGGCATCACAGTACACAGAAAAACCACCAGTGCCTAAAGGTAACACCAACACTAAGGCTGTGGTCAACAGGTCTTCAACCTTTGGAAACTTTCTTCCCAAGCATCTGACCATTGAAACCTAACACCCTTCTAAGTTAGCTTGGTCAACGGTGCCACTATCCTTGAAAAGTCCTTAACAAACCTCCGATAATAACCCGCTAATCCAAGAAACTATAGATCTTTAACACTTAGAAGGCCTTGGCCACTATTGAACAGCCTCAATGTATGGCAAGGGGTACCAATTCTTAACCATTACTTTATTCAACTACCGATAGTCTATGTACATCCTCATAGACACATCCTTCTTCTTCACAAATAGGATCGGAGCACCTAAGGCGAGGTACTCGGTTAGATGAGTCCTTTTTAACCAACTCTTGCAACTACTCCTTTAGCTTTTTCAACTCTATAAGAGCCATCCGATATGGGGGTATAGAGATAGGCCTCACTCCGAGCTCAAGCTCTATCCCAAACTCTACTTGTCTATCCTGTATCCTGTAATTCCTCCAGGAACACATTCAATAACTCACACACGACTTGGAACCGATTCTAAGCTCGATACTAGCACGTCTACATCTCTAACCGAAGCTAAGAACCCATAACTGCCCTTATCCATAAGTCGCATGACGCTCATGGCCGAGATCAAACTGGTAGGAACCAAACAGGTAGAACCCTTGAACTCTAGTAGCTAACATTCAAGAACCTCAATCTTCGTTAACTTGCTATAACAATCCACCATGGCATGGCATGAAGCTAGCTAGTCCATGCCCAAGTTGACGTCAAAGTCACATGTCCAACACATGAGGTCCGCTAGTGTCTCCATATCCACAACCTTGACCTTACACTCCTTATAAACTGACTAGACATACTAGGGCTTTCCAGAAGGTATCCTAATGTAGAAAGGCTCCTCTAAACTGATAGGGGACCTCCCAAACCGTACAACAAAGAATGGGCACACATAAAATTATGTGGACCCCGGGTTGATCCAACATAAGGCCTCTAAGGTAGAACTGCCATAGTACCTGTATAACTCATTGACGCGCCGTATCCTGATATGTCATGGCAAAGTGACGGGGTTGTCCCTTGTTGCTTTGACCTCTGGCATCTAATCCTCTGCCTCCTTGGCCTCTGGCGCCTAATCCCGCCTCCAACTCCCCTGCCTCCTGAAGTAACAAAGCCCTCATGGGTAGCTGACTAATATGACAGTGTTGGAGTGTAGGGGTTTGCCAACCCCTAGCTAGAAGCTCTCCCTGACAAAGGGCAATCTCTCCTAAAATGGCCCTGTTGGTCACAGACATAGCATGTTGTCGATCTTTACATACACTAGCCCAGTGCCTCTTCTCGCACCTCTACGGTCTGGGTAAGTATGAATAGAACCTTGCCAGCTAGGCTAACGCCTTCCCGCTTTGACCTTGAGAGGCAGGAGGTTGAGTCGATGTAGACTCTGGAAAGGCTACCCTATTCTATTGTTCTTTCTACCGGCCCTACCCTCTATTGGACTCAGCTCCACCAGAAAAGAAGCCATAGGTCTTGGCCTTCTTGGCCTTAGTTGTAGCTCTCCTCTCAGCCAAACCACATTCCAACCTAATGGCTGTGTCCACTACCTAAGCATAGTCCATATTCTCCACATACGACTGCAAACTACGGAACATGTCCTTAGGCGTCCCTGATGAACCACCTCACCCTATTGGTCTTTGATAGAAGTAAGCCCGATGATGCCTAGCCTAAGTAGGTAAATCTCTCATCATACTCAGCCACGATCATGTCAGGAGTCATACAAAGCCTTAGAAACTCCTCCAATATCTATGCCTCGGCTCTCCAAAAGGAATCTCTTCAAGAAAGCTGCTCGAAATTCCTCCTAGGTTGGTGGCTCAGAGTTGCCACGTCCCTAGAGGAACTCCTCGTACCATATACCAGCCTGGCCTCCAGCTAGAAGCCATCCAACTCCACTACTTTCTCAGATAAATAGTGGATGACTCAGGTGATCTTCTTTACCTCTTAAAAGAACTCCTACGGATTCTCCTTCATCAAATGCCTGTGAAAACTAGGCGGGTCTATCCTCCTGAACCACTTGAGTGCTGAGTCATCGTGATCTCTAGCTAGTATCTGAACTAGGCTGGCTACCTGTATCCTTGCCTTAGCCTGTGGCCAACATTGTAATATCCCCTACCGCTTTATGGATTAATGACTTGTCCTCACAAACCAATACGAGTCTTTTCAGCGTGCTTTGTCCTCGTTCACACACTTCCTGGAAAACTTCCAGGAGGTCACCCATCCTAAAATTACTCCAAGTCAAGCACGCTAACCGTGGAGTTCTTCGTGATAGGCTACCATAAAAAAGAAGCATCTTTGTTGGAATAGGTAGTACCAATCAATTCATATAAGCCATCATCAACGTATAGTCCCATATTTATACAACCTTAGGATCCCTCTCATTCTGGTGTAATTGGTTCATTCATGTACCTTTCCACTTAGAAGCCTGGCAGGAGCCGCTCATTGTTTGTTCCTTCTTGCACCAATGATCACTCCCCGCCTTCATCACCGAGCATTACATGCCCACCAGCTTCCACTTGGTTCGTCCCCAAGCCACACCATACTAAGAGAGGTGCAAGCTCGATACCATCTGTGTAATATCCTTCCTACCATAAAGCCATGCTTAAGCCATAACCTTATAGTGAGCAGTTATTACTTGTTAATTTTAGTTGACCTTAGAGGTGTATATATAGCACTTAAATATGAGCCTACTTTTGAGACAAACATAAACCGTTTTCTCTCTGTGTTGCTAAGTTTGAACATATAGTAAAGGTTGTAATCAAATAGCAATACAATATAATTGTATTATATAATGGCAAAACAATCATATATATAGCTATGTCAACCCATACCCTGGTTCACGTAGAAACCCTCTAGCTAGGTAAGGTACTACTCAAAAATTCATTAAAAGAAAAAATAAATCAAGACTGACTAAATTTCCTATCATCGGCTCATCAAACGGTCTCGACCATGATGCCAAAAACAGCTAAGGATCCCACTACATAATCACCATCATCGTAATCTATGTAAAAATATGATAATAGTAGGAATGAAAATCAAAGATTCCCAGGAGGAAAAATACTAGTCTACTACAGTGACATTTGGCATAGCATTAGAATAATTAACATATCTTCGGTTTCTTTTGAAATAACTAGCTTGCTTATTCACTTTCTTGGTTAACATAGTATTATAAGTACATTTATGCTTAAGAACAAAAAGATCATAGGATTTGCAAAATAATTACTCGGTATTCTGGTTGTTTACATAATAATTAGTTTGTTTGTTTCATTACTTCTTTGACATAACTTATTAGTAAACTTGATGCTTGAGAATATAACTCATAGGATTCTTGATATACTTTTCATCTGATGTATTACTAACGATGTAACACCATCATGTTACAACCTTATATAGTTCAAACGATGTAGTACATCTACTACAACCTTATATAGATCACATCATGATAGCATGCTATTCTAAATACATCACTTTCCTCATAACGATGTAACACCATCGTGTTACAATCTTATATAGTTCAATCGACGTAGTACGTCTACTACAACGCCTTTGAATGCATGAGCTTATAATCAAGCAATTAATATTACATAAAGCTTATTTCTTAAGTTTTCTCTTTTTATAAGGATCTTTAATATTTGTTTAAGAAATCTTATGATTCTCAAGTAAAATCTCTTCTTAATAGTTCTACTTCTCATGTTTTTGCTTTGAGATTTTCTTAAAATCTCCTTACCTCTAATGAGATTTTCTCTATTAAGTCTCCTAAATTACTATGAGACTTTTCTCTTGAAAATCTCCTGAATTTTTTATGAAATATTCTCTTAGAATCTTCTGAATTCTTATGAGATTTTCTGTCAAAATATCCTAACTTCTTATGAAGCTTCTTTGCAAAACTTCTCTTCAATTTTTATAAGATTTATCAGTAAGATCTACTAAACTTCTAGGAAATTTCTCTGAAAGAAAACAGCTAAACATTTTATGAGATTTCTTCACGACAGAGACTTATAGGATTACTCATGTGATAATTCTTAAAACTTTCAGGAAAATAAACCAAGTGTATTACTTAGATTTCAGAGTTTTTCTATAGATCAAAATCTTATCCTTTTCATGAAACTTTAGCATCATACTTCAAAATGCCAATCTTTCAAATTTTACAAAACTATTTCTAAAAAATTTCTAGTAAAATTTCTAGATATCTCATTCTTTTTAAAAAAACTAAAAATCTCTTTATTTACTTAGTAAATCTCTTACACCAATTCAATCTATACACAAGACTCTTATCTATTGTATCCTTTTACATCTATCAAGTTCATATACATATGCATCTTGAAATAATTTCAAATTTTAGAAATATAATTCCAAACATATCTTGAGTTTATATTAGAAAAATAGCCAAACAATCACAAAGCAATAGACTACAATCTTTCCTACCTTTCTTCTAAGCCATTTGCTAAACTTTTCTCTAGCTTTTTCTCCTCTAACTAAAGCTTTAAACCCATGTTCCAACCTTTCTATAAGCTCCTGGTTGGACATCTTTGAAGAGGAAAAGAAGGTTCTATCTTGAGTTTGATGTAGAAGGCGTGTTGTTCAACTAGTTCAAGTGTTGAACTAAGAATGGAGTTCAAGATTTTGGTGAATTTGTGGTGTTTGAGAATTGAAAATGGAGATGGAGAACAAGGGAGAGAAAGTGACATGAAGAAGGCTGCCCAACAGAGAAGAAAGGCCATTTGTTTTTCTTTTTCCTTTATATAATAAAACATACTTGGAGATAAAGTAAGGAATAAAATGTTTTCGGATCGATTTGCCTTGTATCAGTATTAGAAATGTCTATTTTTATTTGATTGTCCTAAGTAAAAATTATATGAGGCATGATAATATCCATTATTTATACCAGCTTTAGTGTTTCAGTATATCAGTTATTACCATTTTGGTGTCCGATTATTACCATTTTGGTACCCGATTGACATAAAAAAAAAATTTACCAAGTTAAAAGTATTTATTTAATCTTATCTTTATTTTTATCTGTCATTATACTAATTATAGGGTCTTATACTAAATCTCCAATTAAAATATTATTATATTAAATTTTTAATAATTTTAATTTTTTTTACAAAATCCTCGTATTGTTGTGACCATAACTTGTCTTCGGCATTTTCAAAATTCCTATAGATTAATCACATTTAATTATTTTATTACAAACAATACTAAAAAAAAACGAGTCGTTACATTCTACCTCCCTTAAAAAATTTCGCCCTCAAAATCAAGTACCTATGAAAAATGTGAGATAATCCTATCACATATTTAACTCTAATTCCTACGCAAACTCCTTTGATCCTTCTCTAATGCAACTTTTACAAAAGAGGATCTTCCTGAAGTTGTTTCATGTTTCTTTCTACTATTTGTATAGGTGGTAATTCGAACTTCAAGTTATCCCGTAGTCGTAATCATAGTTGTATTTCTGAAGTTATGGTACATCGAATACATCATGAATCTTTGAGAGACGTGGAGGTAAAGCTATCTAGTATACTAACATACACGACCTTGGATGCAAAAAGGACCTATAAAACGAGGATTTAGTTTCTAGACTTTAATGATGTAACACCTAAAAATTATTTAAAAAATAATTTGAGCTTTATTAGTTGTAATTTCAAAAATCTGACAGTTTAGCAATGATGATGATGGTCCAACGACTTGTCAAAAAGAAATTCGGCCGAGGAGAATAGTAACCTTGCGGGCCCCGGCCCATCAAGACGCTGAAACCCAGATCCTGACCAGGAAATGCCCAGGACTGAGAAAGAGAGGGTTGAAGTTAGAAATAGTTAGAAAAGAATTTTATACCTGAATTTAATTTTCAGGCAATGTTTGATTACGGGTATGGTATTTTACCCGTTCATAAAATTTCGTTGTACAATTTTTAACATGAAAGATAGTTTAATCTCTACAAAAGGGTAATGTATATCCATTTTGACTTAGTGAATGGCTAAGATTTAATCTTGCTTTACAAGATTAAATCCTAGCCATCCATTTGTTTTTCTTTTCTTTAAAAAATTATACATTACCATTACATAAATGCTACTTTATCCTAAGATAAATAAACACCACCAAACTTCTCCATCAAGCTATGCATTCTGGACCAAACACAAAGGGAACTAGCATCCTCCATTGCCAAGAGCTCAAACTTTCATTCAAAGCCCAAAAATACTAGCCCAGAGTTGTTAAAGCTTCAAAGTTCCTTTACTAAACTTGTTCCACTCCTCAATATCTATCAAACTAACCGATTAGAATTTGAATCCATCAACCTTTCTACTTTGAGAGCTCACCATCTACTGTTTAAGGAAGGGTTTAATGTTGATTTGGTGGCCTTGAAGTGAGAAAGATCATTCTTGGAACATCCTTGAAGCTAAGATCCTTAAAGCTACGAAAGAGGGCATTTTAAACCTCTTTTGCTTTCAAATCCATTTTTCTGTTTTAACTACTGATTTGATTTGATGTTTTTGGTAGTATTGGTTGATAATATATTGATATTGATATGTTAATTTTGGTGAAGTCTTTGGATGATATTAGAAGTCATTTTTGTGAAAAGAGATTTTGAGTCATGCTATTGGATTTTTAGTTTTTAGCAAATGATTGAATTTTTCTTCGAAATTTTCAGAATGTTGACAACACGTTGAAGTGTAACTTTGATTTTTCTTTTGAATTGATTCAATCGATTGCTAGAGTTAAAAATTATGAGATTTTGGTTCTAAGCCGAGGTTAATTGGTTTTGAGCACCAAATTTATCTAATTTTGTTAACATAGTTAGAGAACTCTTTTTGCTCTGAAAATATAATGGAACCTTGTGGACACATTGAAGTGTTTTGGGTAATTTTTATAGCCTCTGAATTGATTGTTTGATGAGAAAATAAATTCGTGCTACAATGGTGTGAAATCTGCCAATTGCTAGAAATCAACCCAAGACTTGAATTGATAATGTAATGCCATTTTGGGTTCTAGTATGACATGAATAATTGATGTTAACTATTTTGCCATGTGACTTGTGACATATAAATGCATGCTAGAGGAAGTAAAGAGTGGTTTATGAGGCATGATTAAAATTGTATTGCGAATGAATGTCTACATGTGTTTTATGCATGCATTTGGAAAAGCAAAGAGAATTATAGACTTCAATCGTGCAAGTTTTGACATAAGGAAAAAACGAAACAAGACTTAGGTTGAATGAAGGGAAGGCAAAAAGAGGAACTGCCCTAGATATACTATAAGGGAAAGCAAAAAGAGGAACTTCCCCAAAGATATTTTGAGGCGGTAGACATATCGGCTAGGAATAGATCTGTGTGATTCGAAATGGAAGAAAATGAAGTCCGATGATCATGTATAGGAATGAGCTTAGTCCTGATAAGCAATCTATTTCCCTTGTGTGGTGTGATTCACTATAAATATCATTTAGTATAAACTATCTATGGTGGAGTTATCTATAGTAAATCCCTATTGGGTATAAACTAAGTCTTTCCTATGTCGATAAAAAGAGAAAAATGCACTAATTTAATTTCTATGGCTATACATGAAACTAGGTTACTTTAGGATAATTTCCCTGCATTTAGCATATGAATAATAATATCATATGTAATCTCTTAATTAGAATTACTTACTATGTATTTGACCTTCATGATATATGTGCACGAAGTGATTGATTGTTAAAAACTACCTACTTCGGAGGGACAATTTTAGAACTTTAAAATGAATATTTAGTCTATATTGCATGATCATATTTTCTTGACAAATCGAAGTGGTTGGGGCGATGATGATGACATTATGTTTATGTAACTTGGGAGTTGCCCTACTGAGAATTGTATAATTCTCACCCTTATATGTTTATGTTTCCGTGTCGCCTCCAGGTTAATCCAGAGAACAATAGGGCCGCTACGTGAAGAGCTCGGGATTATAGTAGCTTAGCAATTAATATTTTTATTTTACTATACTTTGTTGGAGTTATATGTATGTAAACGTAATAGGGGACATATATGTATTAAAGCTCATAGAAGAGCTTCCTGTTGTACTTAACTATGTATTCGATAAATGTCATATTTCTTTGTTATACATTTTAATAAAATTACGCCTAGTTATTCCACACATTAATTGAGCTTGCTATAGATATTTAAGAAAGGTCCACTAATTAATAAGTAACAACTCTCGAGTACGATGTCATGACTTAAGGATGAGGTTATACTTGGGAGGATGTCACATTATGGTATCAGAGGTTCATCCTTGTAGAACCTTGAGGAATGGACTAGCTATGCTTCCTTAGTAAATGTCATGCATTATAATTTTATATATGTGTATGATTGCTGGTTGGGAATGTTGTGGGTTGTTACCACACTTAACTTGGTATTGAGCCTGATCAACTCAATAATTCTTGTTTGGTATGGCAGAAACCGATGACTTCAAATCGATGTACTAGGAATGGTGCAGAGACGAAGCGGGTATGATGGACATTTTTCGTGAGATGGTGGCTACCATGAAAGAACAAGCTGCAGTAGCCAATAGGATGATGGAAGGTTGGATCGACATGCCGAAGGAAATCCAGTTGGAATCCTAGGGGAGTAGAAGTGGACATGGAATACCAAAAGTTTGCAGAGTTCAGGAAAGTAAACCCTCCGCCTTTTCAATGACCCTTCAACCCAAGTAAAGTAGAAGAATGGATTATGGCCATGGAGAAAATTTTCTCAGTTCTTCCTTGTACAGAAATCCAAAAGGTGGCTTTTGCTACCTATATGCTAGAAACAGATGTCGAATCTGTAGGTTGGCACCAAGGGATTATTTGAAGAGTCCTAAACTGAAGTTACCTGGGATATCTTCAACAAAGCTTTCTACCACAAGTATTTTCCTGTTTCCCTAGGAATGCAAAGGAGCTAGAATTTATGGCGCTTAAGCAAGGATCAATGAGCATAGTAGAGTATACGACTAAGTTCGAAGAGCTCTACAAGTTTTCTACTATCTATCAACGTAATCCTGATAAAGTTTGGAAGTGCATGAAGTACAAAGGAAGGTTACGTGAGGATATTGAGGCAGCTGTGAGTCTTTTGGAGATCAGGGATTATGCGACTTTGGTAAACAAGTGCAGGCGTCAGAGGATTCTAACAAGAAACTAGCAATCATCCAATCTGCTAATAACACTTCTAATAAGAGACTGGCACTGCAAACCAAGATTATGATGAGGCCCTGCCCAAAAGGAAGCCATTTCAGCCCAGTCTATATGAGGATAAACAACAACAACAACAACAACAGTCAGCCACAAGGCAAGATTGTCCAAAATGTAGAAAGAACCATGGGGGTAAACCTTGCTTGGCTAAACAATACATATGCTACTGTTGTGAAAGGGGCATAAGATATGGGAGTGTCAGGAAGATATTCAAAGCCTTTGAGAAGCCACCACAGGGGCACCACAACCTAAGCAAGCCTCACCCCCTAATAATCTAATCCGAGGTAGGGATGTTTAAGGATTCAGTGCTGCCTTTTGTTTGCCTGTGTGTGAATTCCTTGTTTGGCTTACGACATTGTCTTTTAAAATTGTTTTCAAATGAATTTTGAGGACAAAATTCTTTTTAAGATGGATGGTAATGTAACACCCTAAAATTTATTTAAAAATTAATTGGAGCTTTGTCAACTAACTTCAAAAATCGCAGTTTAGCAATGATGAGGATGGCCCAATGGACCTAAAAAAATTGGGCCGGGCTGAATAGTAACCTTGCAGGCCACGGACCCATCATGACAGCCAAAACTCCAGATCTGGGACCAGGAAATGCCTGGGACTAGAAAGAGATGGTTGAGGTTTGAAATAGTTAGAAAACAGAATTTTATACCTTAATTTAATTTTCGGACAATGTTTGATTACCCGTATGGTATTTTACCCGTTCGATAAGATTTTAGTGTGCGATTTTTAACACCGAAAGATAGTTTAATCTCTACAAAAGGGTAATGTATATCCATTTTGACTTAGTGAATGGCTAAGATTTAATCTTGCTTTACAAGATTAAATCCTAGCCATCCATTTGTTTTTCTTTTCTTTAAAAAATTTTACATTACTATTACATAAATGCTACTTTATCGTAAGATAAATAAACACCACCAAAATTCTCCATCAAGTTATGCATTCACAGCCAAACACAAAGGGAACCAGCATCCTCCATTGCCAAGAGCTCAAACTTTCATTCAAAGCTCAAAAACACTAGCCTAGAGTTGTTAAAGCTTCAAAGTTCCTTTACTAAACTTGTTCCACTCCTCAATATCTACCAAACTAATTGATTAGAATTTGAATCCATCAACCTTTCTACTTTGAGAGCTCACCATCTGCTGTTTAGGAAGGGTTTAATGTTGATTTGGTAGCCTTGAAGTGAGCAAGATCACTCTTGGAACATCCTTGAAGCCAAGATCCTTAAAGCCACCAAAGTAGGGCATTTTAAACCTCTTTTGCTTTCAAATCCATTTCTCTAATTTAACTACTGATTTAATTTGATATTTTTAGTTGTATTGGTTGATAATATATTGATATTGATGTGTTTATTTTGGTGGAGTGTTTGGATGTTGTTAGAAGTCATTTTTGTGAAAAGAAATTTTGAGTCATGCTGCTGATTTTCAGTTTTACATAGGCAGCCAAAACTCAAATTTTCTGTTGTGGGCATTTTCATGAGCTAGAAAAAATATATGTTGAAGCTAATATCCTAGGATAGTTCTACAAATTTTCTTGGGCTTTGATTTTGACTCCTAAGGCTTTAAACAAATCAAGAACCAAAAGTGTATCTATGCTGCCTAGATTATTGGAATGAAGCTGTGAATTTGTCTAATTTTTTTACCAGCAAATGATTGAATTTTCCTTTGAAATTTTTATAGATTGTTGACAACACTTGAAGTTTAACTTTGATTTTTATTTTGAATTGATGAAAATATTTGCTAGGGTTAAAAATTATGATATTTCAGTTCTAAGCTGAGGTTAATTGGTTTTGAACACCAAATTTATCTAATTTTGTTAACAAAGTTAGAGAACTCTTTTTGCTCTGAATATTTTATGGAACCTTGTGGACACATTGAAGTGTCTTGTGTAGTTTTTATAGCCTCTGAATTGATTGTTTGATAAGCAAATAAATTGTGCTACAATGGTATGAAATCTGCCCATTGCTGGAAATGAACCCAAGACTTGAATTGATAATGTAATGGCAATTTGGGTTCTAGTATGACAAGAATACTTGATGTTAACTATTTGGCTATGTGACTTGTGACTTATAAATACATGGTAGAGGAAGTAAAGATTGGTTTATGCGGCATGATTGAAATTGTATTGTGAATGAATGCCTACATGTGCTTTATGCATGCATTTGAAAAAGCAAAGAAAATGTATAAACTTCAATCGTACAAGTTATGACATATGGACAAAACATAAACAAGACTTAGGTTGAATGAGGGGAAAGCAAAAAGAAGAATTTCCCTAGATATACCATAAGGGAAAACAAAGAGGAACTTCCTCAAAGATATTTTGAGTCAGTAGACGTATCAGCTAGGAATAGATCTGTGTGATTCGGAAATGGAAGAAAATGAAGTTGAATGATCACGTATAGGAATGAGCTTAGTCCTGATAAGTAGTATATTTCCCTTGTGTGGTGTGATCCACTATAAATACCATTTGGTATAAACTATCTATTGTGGAGTTGTCCACGGCGGATACCGTTGAGTATAAACTAAGTCATTCCTATATCAATAAAAAGAGAATAATGCACTGATTTGATTTTTATGGTTCTAAGTGAAACCAGGTTACTTTGGATAATTTCCCTCATTTAGCATATGCATAATAATATCATATGTAACCTCTTGATTAGAATTACTTACTATGTATTTGAGCCACATGATATATGTGCACTAAGTGATTAATTGTTAAAAACTACCCACTTCGAAGGGACAATTTTAGAACTTTAAAATGAATCTTTAGTCTATATTGCATGATCACATTTTCTTGATAAACTGAAGTGGCTGGGGCGATGACGTTGACATTATGATTGTGCAACTAGGGAGTTGCCCTACTGAGAATTGTATAATTCTGACCCCTATATGTTTGTGTTTCCATGTCGCCTCCAAGTTAATCTAAAGAACAATGGGGCCTTACGTGAAGAGCTCGAGATTGTAGTAGCTTAGTAGTTAATATTTTTATTTTATTGTACTTAGTTGGAGTTATATGTATGTAAACGTAATAGTGGATATATATGTATTAAAGCTCATAGAAGAGCTTCCTGTTGTACTTAACTATGTATTTGATAAATGTTGTATTTCTTTGTTGTATATTTTAATAGAATTATGCCTAGTTATTCCACACGTTAATCAAACATGCTATAGATATTTAAGAAAGGTCCACTAATTAATAAGTAACAACTCTCGAGTACGATGTTGTGACTTAAGGATGAGGTTGTACTTGGGAGGATATTACATTATGGTATCAGAGTCATCCTTGTAGGACCTCGAGGAATGGACTAGCTATGCTTCCTTAGTAAATGTCAGGCATTATAATTTTATATATGTGTATGACGTTGGTTTGGAATGTTGTGGGTTGTTGCCACACTTAGCTTAGAATTGAGCCTGATCAACTCAATAATTCTTGTTTGGTGTGATAAGAACAGATTACTTTAAATCGGCATTAGTAGGAACGGTGCGAAGACGAAACAGGTATGATGGACACTTTCGGTAAGATGGCGGCTACCATGAAAGAACAAGCTGCAGGCCAATAGGATGATGGAAAGGTTGGATCGACATGCTGAAGGAAATCTAGTTGGGAATCTTGGGGGAGTAGAAGTGGACATGGAATACCAAAAGTTAGCAGAGTTCAGGAAAGAAAACCCCCCACCTTTTTGAGGAGCCTTCAACCCAAGTAAAGCAGAAGAATGGATTAAGGCCATGGAGAAAACTTTCTCAGTTCTTCCTTGTAGAGATCCAAACGGTGGCTTTTGCTACCTATATGCCATAAATAGATGCCGAATTCTGGTGGGTTGGCACCAAGGGATTATTTGTAGCCTTCCAAACTGAAGTTACCTGTGATATCTTCAAAGAAGCTTTCTACCACAAGTATTTCCCTGTTTCGGTAAGGAATACAAAGGAAATGGAATTCATGGTGCTTAAGCAAGGATCTATGAGCATAGTAGAGTATACGGCCAAGTTCAAGGAGCTCTGCAAGTTTTCTACTATCTATCAGTGTAATCCTGATGAAGTTTGGAAGTGTGTGAAGTACGAAGGAGGGTTATGTGAGGACATTGAGGCAGCTATGAGTCTTTTGGAGATCAGGGATTATGCGACTTTGGTAAACAAGTGAGACGTGTAGAGGATTCCAACAAGAAACTAACAATCATCCAATCTGCTAATAACACTTCTAATAAGAGACTTGGCACCTGCAAATCATGATTATGAGGAGGCCTTGCCCCAAAGGAAGTCGTTTCAACCCAATCTGGATAAGGATAAACAACAACAGTCAACCACGAGGCAAGATTGTCCAAAATGTGGAAAGAACCATGGAGGTAGACCTTGCTTGGCTTGACAATACATATGCTACCGTTGTGGAAAATCGGGAGAAGATATGGGAGTGTCTAGAAAGATATCCAAAGCCTGTTGAAAGCCACCACACAGGCACACAAGCTAAGTAAGCCTCACAACCTAATAATCTAATACGAGGTAGGGACGTTTAGGGATTCTGCTGCCTTTTGTTTGCCTGTGTGTGAATTCCTTGTTTGGCTTACGACATTGTCTTTTAAAATTGTTTTCAAATGAATTTTGACAACAAAATTCTTTTTAAGGTGGATGGTAATGTAACACCCTAAAAAATATTTAAAAATTAATTTGAGTTTTATTAGTCATAATTTCAAAAATATGATAGTTTAGCAATGATAAGGATGACCCAACAGACTTGTCAAAAAAAAATTCGGGCCGGGGTGAATAGTAATCTTGCGGGCCCATAAGCCTATCGGAAAGTCATAACCCCAAATCCAGGACCAAAAAATGCCTGGGACTGAGAAAAGAGAGGGTTGAGGTTAGAAATAGTTAGAAAAAAGAATTTTATACCTGAATTTAATTTTCAAGCAATGTTTGATTACCCAAGTACTGTATTTACCAATTCGATAAGATTTCTGTGTGTGATTTTTAACACGAAAGATAGTTTAATCTCTACAAAAGGGTAATGTATATCCATTTTGACTTAGTGAATGGCTAAGATTTAATCTTGTTTTACAAGATTAAATCCTAGCCATCCATTTGTTTTTTTTCTTTAACAAATTATACATTACTATTACATAAATGCTACTTTATCCTAAGATAAATAAACACCACCAAACTTCTCCTTCAAGCTATGCATTCTCGGCCAAACACAAAGGGAACCAGCATCCTCCATTGCCAAGAGCTCAAACTTTCATTCAAAGCCCAAAAACACTAAGGATGTTATACAAACACAAATGTATAATTTTAATAAAATTATTTAAGAAAGATCCGCTAATTAATAAGTAACAACTCTCGAGTACGATGTCGTGACTTAAGGTTGAGGTTGTACTTAAGAGGATGTTACACTATGGTATCAGAGTTCATCCTTGTAGGATCTTAAGGAATGGACTGGCTATGCTTCCTTAGTAAATGTCAGGCATTATAATTTTATATATGTATATGTCTGTTGGTTCGGAAAATTGTGGGTTGTAGCCACACTTAGCTTGGAATTGAGCCTGATCAACTCAATAATTCTTGTTTGGTGTGACAAGAACCGATGACTTCAAATCAGCATATTAGGAACGGTCCGAAGATGAAACAGGTATGATGGACACTTTCTGTGAGATGGCGACTACCATGAGAGAACAAGCTCCAGCGGCCAAAGGATGATGGAAAGGTTGGATCGACATGCTGAAGGAAATCTAGTTGGGAATCCTAGGGGAGTAGTAGTGGACATGGAACACCAAAAGTTAGCAGAGTTTAGGAAAGCAAACCCCCCGCCTTTTCGAGGAGCCTTCAACCTAAGTAAAACAAAATAATGGAATAAGGCCATGGAGAAAATTTTCTCAGTTCTTCCTTGTACAAAGATCCAAACGGTGGCTTTTTCTACCTATATGCTAGAAGCAGATGATGAATTCTAGTGAGTTGGCACCAAGGGATTATTTGAAGTATTCTAAACTGAAGTTACCTGGATATCTTGAAGGAATCTTTCTACCATAAGTATTTCCTTGTTTCGGTGAGGGATACAAAGGAGCTGGAATTCATGGCACTTAAGCAAGGACCTATGAGCATAGCAGAGTATACGGCCAAGTTCGAGGAGCTCTGCAAGTTTTTTACTATCTATCAGTGTAATCCTGATGAAGTTTGGAAGTGTGTGAAGTACGAAGAAGGGTTACGTGAGGACATTAAGGCAGCTTGAGTCTTTTGGAGATCGGGATTATGAAACTTTGGTAAATAAGTGCAAACATGTAGTGGATTCCAACAAGAAACTAGCAATCATCCAATCTGCTAAGAACACGTCTAATAAGAGACTGGCACCTGCGAGGCCCCGCCCCAAAGGAAGCCGTTTCAACCCAATCTGTATGAGGATAAACAACAACAATCAATCACGAGGCAAGATTGTCCAAAATGTGGAAAGAACCATGGAGGTAGACCTTGCTTGGCTGGACAATACATATGCTACCGTTATGGAAAACCGAGGTACAAGATATGGGAGTGTCAAAGATATCCAAAGCCTCTTGAGAAGCCACTACACAGGGGCACCACAAGCTACGCAGGCCTCACCACCTAATAAACTTATCCGAGGTAGGGACGTTTAGGGATTCAGTTGCTGCCTTTTGTTTGCCTGTGTGTGAATTCCTTATTTGGCTTACGAAATTGTCTTTTGAAATTGTTTTCACATAAATTTTGACGACAAAATTCTTTTTAAGGTGGACGGTAATGTAACACCCTAAAAATTATTTAAAACTTAATTAGAGCTTTATTAGTCGTAATTTCAAAAATCCGACAGTTTAACAATGATGAGGATAGCCCAAGAGACCTGTCAAAAAAAAAAATTGGGCCGAGGTCAATAGTAACCTTATCTGCCATAGGCCTTTCGAGACAATCAAAACCCAAGATCCGAGGCTAGGAAATGCCTAGGACTGAAAAGAGAGGGTTAAGGTTAAAAATTAGTTAGAAAAAGAATTTTATACCTGAATTTAATTTTCGGGCAATATTTGATTACCCGGTATGGTATTTTACCCATTCATAAGATTTCTGTGCAATTTTTAACACGAAAGATAATTTAATCTCTACAAAAGGGTAATGTATATCCATTTTGACTTAGTGAATAGCTAAGATTTAATCTTGCTTTACAAGATTAAATACTAGCCATCCATTTGTTTTTCTTTTCTTTAAAAAATTATACCTTACTATTACATTAATGCTACTTTATCCTAAGATAAATAAACACCACCAAACTTCTCCATCAAGCTATGCATTCTGGGCCAAACACAAAGGGAACCAGCATCCTCCATTGCCAGGAGCTCAAACTTTCATTCAAAGCCCAAAAACACTAGCCTAATGTTGATTTGGTGGCCTTGAAGTGAGCAAGATCACTTTTGGAACATCCTTGAAGCCAAGATCCTTAAAGCCACCAAAGTAGGGCATTTTAAACCTCTTTTGCTTTCAAATCCATTTTTCTATTTTAACTACTGATTTAATTTAATGTTTTAGTTTTATTGGTTGCTAATATATTGATATTGATGTGTTTATTTTGGGAGAGTATTTGCATGATGTTAGAAGTCATTGTTGTGACAAGTGTTTTTGAGTCATGCTGCTGGATTTTCAATTTTTACATAGGCAGCCACTAAACTGAATTTTCTGGTACTATTATGGGTATTTTCATGAGCTACAAAAAATATATGTTGAAGCTAACATCCTAGGATAGTTCTACAAATTTTCTTGGGCTCTGATTTTGACTTAGAAGGCTTTAAAAAAATCAAGAACCAAAAGTGTATCTATACTGCCAGATTATTGAACTGAAGCTGTGAATTTGTTTAATTTTTTTACCATAGCAAATGATTGAATTTTCCTTTGAAATTTTTATAGATTGTTGACAACACCTTGAAGTGTAACTTTGATTTTTATTTTGAATTAATGCAATCATTTGTAGGGTTAAAAATTATGATAGTTCAGTTTGAAGCTAAGGTTAAGTGTTTTCTGAGCACCAAATTTTTTGTTAACATAGTTAGAGAACTCCTTTTTGCTCTGAAAATTTTATGGAACTGGGTAATTTTTATAGGCTCTAAATTGATTGTTTGATGAGATAAATTCGTGCTACAATGGTGTGAAATCTGCCCAATTGCTGGAAATGAACCGAAACTTGAATTGATAATGTAATGGCAATTTGGGCTATAGTATGACATGAATACTTGATGTTAACTATTTGGCCATGTGACTTGTGACATATAAATGCATGCTAGAGGAAGTAAAGAGTGGTTTATGAAGCATGATTGAAATTGTATTATGAATGAATGCCTACATGTGCTTTATGCATGCATTTGGGAAAGCAAAGAGAATGTATAAACTTTAATCGTAGGTTTTGACATATGGATAAAACAGAAACAAGACTTAGGTTGAATGAAGGGAAAGGAAAGAGGAATTTCCCTAGATATACCATAAGGGAAAACAAAAAGAGGAACTTCCCCAAAGATATTTTGAGTCGGTAGACATATTGGCTAGGTAGATCTGTATGTGATTCGAAAATGGAAGAAAATGAAGTCGATGATCACGTATAGGAATGAGCTTAGTCCTGACAATCTATTTCCCTTGTGTGGTGTGATCTACTACATATACCATTTGGTATAAACTATCTATTGTGGAGTTATCCACAGCAAATGCCCGTTGGGTATAAACTAAGTCTTTCCTATATTGATAAAAAGAGAAAATGCGCTGATTTGATTTCTATGGCGATAAGTGAAACCAGATTACTTTGGGATAATTTCCCTCCATTTAGCATATGCATAATAATATCATATGTAACCTCTTGATTAGAATTACTTACTACATAGTTGAGCCTCATGATATATGTGCACTAAGTGATTGATTGTTAAAAGCTACCCACTTCAGAGGGACAATTTTAGAACTTTAAAATGAATCTTTAGTCTATATTGCATGATCACATTTTCTTGATAAACCGAAGTGGCTAGGGCAATGACGATGACATTATGATTGTGCAACAGGGAATTACCCTACTGAGAATTGTATAATTCTCACCCCTATATGTTTGTGTTTTCATGTCGCCTCCAGGTTGATCTAGAGAACAATAGGGCTGCTACGTAAAGAGCTTGGGATTGTAGTAGCTTAGTAGTTAATATTTTTATTTCCTACTTAGTTGGAGTTATATGTATATAAACGTAATAGGGGACATATATGTATTAAAGCTCATAGAAGAGCTTCCTATTGTACTTAACTATGTATTAGATAAATGTTATGTTTCTTTGTAATATATTTTAATAGAATTACGCCTTGTTATTCCACACGTTAATCGAGCTTGCTATAGATATTTAAGAAAGGTTCGCTAATTAATAAGTAACAACTCTTGAGTACGATGTCGTGACTTAAGGATGAGGTTGTACTTTGGAGGATGTTACATTATGGTATCAGAAGTTCATCCTTGTAGGATCTTGAATAATGGACGACTATGCTTCCTTAGTAAATGTCAGGCATTATAATTTTATATATGTGTATGACTATTAGTTCGGAATGTTGTAGGTTGTTGCCACACTTAGCTTGGAATTGAGCCTGATTAACTCAATAATTCTTGTTTAGTGTGACAAGAACCGATGACTTCAAATCGGCATACTAGGAATGGTGCCAGATGAAGCAGGTATGATGGACACTATCCGTGAAATGGCGAAGAGAGAACAAGCTGAGCAGCCAACAGGATGATGGAAAGGTTGGATCGACATGTTGAACAAAATCCAGTTGGGAATCCTAGGGGAGTAGAAGTGGACATGGAATACCAAAAGTTAGCAGAGTTTAGGAAAGCAAACCCCCTGCCTTTTCGAGGAGCCTTCAACCCAAGTAAAGTAGAAGAATGGATTAAGGCCATGGAGGAAATTTTCTCAGTTCTTCCTTGTACAGAGATCCAAACGGTGGCTTTTGCTACCTATGTGCTAGAAGCAGATGATAAATTCTGGTGGGTTGGCACCAAGGGATTATTTGAAGCATCCCAAACTGAAGTTTCCTGGGATATCTTGAAGGAAGCTTTCTACCATAAGTATTTCCCTGTTTCGTGAGGAATACAAAGGAGCTGGAATTCATAGCACTTAAGCAAGGATCTATGAGCATAGTAGAGTATACGGCCAAGTTCAAGGAGCTCTGCAAGTTTTTTACTATCTATCAGTGTAATCCTGATGAAGTTTGGAAGTGTGTGAAGTACGAAGGAGGGTTACATGAGGACATTAAGGCAGCGTGAGTCTTTTGGAGATCAGGGATTATGCGACTTTGGTAAACAAGTGCAGACGTGTAGAGGATTCCAACAAGAAACTAGCAATCATCCAATCTGCTAAGAACACTTCTAATAAGAGACTGACACTTGCAAACCAAGATTATGAGGAGACCCCACCCCAAAGGAAGCCGTTTCAACCCAATCTGGATGAGGATAAACAACAACAACAGTTAACCACGAGGCAAGATTGTCCAAAATGTGGAAAGAACCATGGAGGTAGACCTTGCTTGGCTAGATAATACATATGCTACCGTTGTGAAAAATTGGGGCATAAGATATGGGATTGTCAGAAAGAAATCTAATGCCTCTTGATAAGCCACCACAGGGGCACCACAAGCTAAGAGACCTCACCACCTAATAATCTAATCCGAGGTAAGGACATTTAGGGATTCATTGCCTTTTGTTTGTCTATGTGTGAATTCCTTATTTGGCTTACGAAATTGTCTTTTGAAATTATTTTCAAATGAATTTTGAGGACAAAATTCTTTTAAGATGGATGGTAATATAACACCCTAAAAATTATTTAAAAATTAATTGGAGCTTTATTAGCCGTAATTTCAAAAATCTAGTTTAACAATGATGAGGATGGCCTAATGGACCTCAAAAAAAAATTCGGGCCAAGGTGAATAGTAACCTTGCGGGCCCGAGCCCATCGGGATAGTCAAAACCCCAGATTCGGGACAGGAAATGCCAGGACTGAAAAAGAGAGGGTTGAGGTTAGAAATAGTTAGAAAAAAGAATTTTATACCTGAATTTAATTTTCGGGCAATGTTTGATTACCCTGTACGGTATTTTACCCGTTCAATAAGATTTCGTGCGATTTTTAACATCAAAAGATAGTTTAATCTCTACAAAAAGGTAATATATATCCATTTTGACTTAGTGAATGGCTAAGATTTAATCTTGCTTTACAAGATTAAATCCTAGCCATCTATTTATTTTTCTTTTCTTTAAAAAATTATACATTACTATTACATAAATGCTACTTTATCCTAAGATAAATAAACACCACCAAACTTCTCCATCAAGCTATGCATTCTCGGCCAAACACAAAGAGAACCAGCATCCTCCATTGCCAAGAGCTCAAAATTTTATTCAAGCCCAAAAACACTAGCTTAGAGTTGTTAAAGCTTCAAAGTTCATTTACTAAACTTGTCCCACTTCTCAATATCTACCAAACTAACCAATTAGAATTTGAATCCATCAACCTTTCTACTTTGAGAGCTCACCATCTGCTGTTTAGGGAAGGGTTTAATGTTGATTTGGTGGCCATGAAGTGTGCAAGATCACTCTTGGAACATCCTTGAAGCCAAGATCCTTAAAGCCACCAAAGTAGGGCATTTTAAACCTATTTTGCTTTCAAATCCATTTTTCTATTTTAACTACTAATTTAATTTGATGTTTTTAGTTGTATTGGTTGATAATATATTGATATTGATGTGTTAATTTTCGTGGAGTATTTGGATGATGTTTGAAGTTATTTTTGTGAAAGGAGATTTTGAGTCATGCAACTGGATTTTCGATTTTTACATAGGCAGGAACTGAATTTTCTGGTACTATTATGGATATTTTCATGAGCTAGAAAAAATATATTTTGAAGTTAACATCCTAGGATAGTTCTATAAATTTTCTTAGGCTCTGATTTTGACTCCTAAGGCTTTAAAAAAATCAAGAACTAAAAGTATATCTATGCTGCCTAGATTATTGGAACTAAAGCTATGAATTTATTTAATATTTTCACCATAGCAAATGATTAAATTTTCCTTCGAAATTTTTAGGTTGTTGACAACACTTGAAATGTAACTGTGATTTTTCTTTTGAATTGATTCAATCATTTGCTAGGGTTAAAAATTATGACATTTCGGTTCTAGCTGTGGTTAAGTGGTTTCTTAGCACCAAATTTATCTAATTTTGTTAACATAGTTAGAGAACTCTTTTTACTCTAAAAATTTAATGAAACATTGTGGACACATTGAAGTGTCTTGGGTAATGTTTATAGCCTCTGAATTGATTGTTTGATGAGCAAATAAATTCGTGCTACAATGGTGTGAAATCTGTCCAATTGCTGGAAATGAACCCAAGACTTGAATTGATAATATAATGGCATTTTGGGTTCTATTATGACATGAATACTTGATGTTAACTATTTGGCCATATGACTTGTGACATAAAAATGCATGCTAGAGGAAGTAAAGAGTGGTTTATGAGGCATGATTGAAATTGTATTGTGAATGAATGCCTACATGTGCTTTATGCATGCATTTGGAAAAGCAAAGAGAATGTATAAACTTCAATCGTGCATGTTTTGACATATGGACAAAATAGAAACAAGACTTAGATTGAATAAAGGGAAGGAAAAAAGAGGAACTTCCCTAGATATACCATAAGAGAAGGCAAAAGAGGAACTTCCCCAAAGATATTTTGAGTCAGGAGACGTATGGCTAAGAATATATTTGTGTGTGATTCAGAAATGGAAGAAAATGAAGTCGATGATCACGTATAGGAATGAGCTCAGTCCTTATAAGCAATCTATTTTTTATGTAGTGTAATCCACTATAAATACCATTTGGTATAAACTATCTATTGTGGAGCTGTCCATAGCAGATACTCGTTAGGTATAAACTAAGTCTTTCTTATGCTAGAAATAGAGGAAAATGCACTGATTTGATTTCTATGGCTTTAAGTGAAACCATGTTACTTTGGGATAATTTCCCTCCATTTAGCATATGCATAATAATATCATATGTAATCTCTTGATTAGAATTACTTGCTATGTATTTGATCTTCATGATATATGTGCACTAAGTGATTGATTGTTAAAAGCTACCCACTTCGGAGGGACCATTTAGAACTTTAAAATAAATCTTTAGCCTATATTGCATGATCACATTTTCTTGATAAACCGAAGTGGCTTGGGCGATGACGATGACATTATGATTATGTAATTGGGGAGTTGCCCTACTGAGAATTATATAATTCTCACCCCTATATGTTTGTGTTTTCGTGTCGCCTCTAGGTTGATCTAGAGAACAATAAGGCTTCTATGTGAAGAGCTCTGGATTGTAGTAGCTTAGTAGTTAATATTTTTATTTTACTATACTTCGTTGGAGTTATATGTATGTAAACGTAATAGGGGATGTAACGCCGGGACGAGGCAGGAGTGATTCCGTGTGAGAAGGCACGGACAAGGAGCAACTTCTGCCTCCAAGCGGAGGGGTACATAAATGAACCGATTACACACCAAATGAGAGGGATCCTAAGTTGTATAGGTATGGGACTATACAATTAAGGAGGGCTTATATGAATTGATTGGTACTACCTATGCCACAAAGATGCATCTTTCTTTTGGTAGCCCATCACGAAAACTCCAGTTAAGTGTGATTGATTTGGGTAATTTTGGGATGGGTGATCTCTTGGAAAGCTTTCCAGAAAGCGTGTAAGTGAGGACAAGCACGCTGAAAAGACCCGTGTTGGTTTATGGCGACAGCGGCAATCCATAAAGCAACAGGGATATTACAAATAACTTTCAAAAATGCATGATCTCCTTATAGGAATTCTAACGGTCTTCTCCTTTTATTGTCATAGCTTTTCTAACCTTGAGCAATCAAAATCTTACCTCTGATCTTCTTTATCTTCTTGATAGTCTGCCAACGAGGTCTAGTCCCAAAAGGCTACTCTCACTTGATTTGTAACACCCTAATAATTAACCCAATACGCCTAGGTCGTATCTGATTAATTACTAGACTTTACTCTTTGCTTTCGTTCCTTAATCATGCTTTGAAAATACTTAGTGAAATTACGAGCCATTTTTTTTTTAAACATAATTGAAAACGTGAGCCGCGCATAACGTGAAGGATAATCGGATAAAGCATAAAATTAACAGACATATCATGAAGAACACATCATTTTGGCTCCATCATATGATATCCATAATTACATTTCACATAGATATTTTGCCTATCAACAGAGTTAAGCTAGATGTAGGCAATTTAACAAAACATAAATAATATATGGATGGAAAAACATCCATTAATGGCACCTATTTATAACACTTCAGATAGGAATAGATATCTGAGTTCACGCTAAGGTCTAGCAATACGTTCCTCAAGAATAATAAGCTGGTTCACAAGATCACGTGCATCTACCAGGTGAGAGCATCAACAGGAATCACGAACATCACCATCACTTTCTGAAGACGAGATGGAAAGAAAGAAAGAGGGAATGAGAAACTTATAAAAGAATCTCAGTAGGGTACTCACCTCATATGCATCGTGTCATCATCATCGTCCCCAGGAACCTCGGGTTTCATTATGAAAATGTGAGCATGCTAAGATTCATTTATTAGTTTGGAAATATACTTTACCGAGGTCCATTCATTTTAATCATGCGTCTTATAATGCATCATAAACTTAGCATGTCATGTTTATAATGAACTTTTCCTTTCATATATAATAACATAGTTATGCATAAAATCACATCATATTCCTCATCATCATTTCATAAGTACTATGCATAGCAGAACATCATATTCACATAATGCATTTACTTAGTTTCTTAGGTGACTTAAAGTTACTTTCATCATCATTTTCCTGGGCCACCCTATGCTCCACCCTTTTGGGAGTAATCTAGGTTATGAGCTCATACCTTGCTAGTCGTCACTAGCATACTTATCCCTTTTGATAAGTAAAAATTCTGTCTCTACCCTTTTGAGAGAACGGACTAGGGGCAAGAATCACCTTTCACCGCCTATAGTTTGACGGGTCCAAAGGATCATTTTCTCAGGATCACCTTTTCACCACCTATAGTCTGATGGGTCCAAAGGGTCATTTCCTCATATATTTTAAGTCACCTTTAAGTCTTTGCATGTTATATCATAATACAATTCTCAATTCATAATCATTTATAACATTTTCTCGTTTATAGTCTTATTCTGGAATAATATATATACCAACTGTAATCATGCATCCGGAGATTCCAGGAAGAGAGGTGGGTCACAAATGGACACGCTTAAATACCAAGTCTTTCCTAGCCAGAACCTTTCCAAATTACACTTTTACAGGAATATACTTTTTTCCAGCAACTAGGGTAAATTTTTAAATAACAAAGAATATTTCATTATTTCATGCATAAGCATTCTCATTGTTTGCAACAGCAACTATAACATGCAAGCCATGAAATCATTCAATGAAATCAAATACTTAATAAGCATCATCATAAATCCTTAAAAGCTGTCTTAAATAATTGAAACTCTAGAATCAGGTAACCTCAATTATCAAACTAATTAATTATGCATCTAAGGGATTAATTACCATCATTACCATTAATCATAAGCCTTAAGAACATTATTAAACCATATGAGGCATAGGCAGTAAATCATTTAAAGCTTTACGGTTGCTTTATGTAGCTAATTTCACTTCTAACATGCATAGAATTATTCCTTATCAATAAACATAATTATCACAACTTCAAACATATCAAATCATCATCATTTATTGGTACTAATCTCATATCAGAAGCCGAATCATGAACCTCATATAATTGTATAAAATCACATTTTAAGTGAACATAAAATGTTAGTTTCCGTAGAATCCTTGCAAAGCTTTAAAACTCTTTTAGAAACTAATTCTTTTTGCTAAACTTGAAAGAATCTTCATAATTAAAATTCTCACTTAAGATAAAAGGAGCAAGTCTTGAGCTTAAGAGATTTATGTGATATCTTAGAATCATAAACATGCTATGCAACCTCATTTTAATCTTGTCATTATAAGGTGATAACTTGGAATTATAAACATGATATGCAAATCCATTTCTTTATCTTTAAGATTTAAGGTGATGACTTGAAAATTAAACATGATGCAAGAGCTTGAAATATAAACATGATGCAAGAAACTGGAGCGGCGTAGTCCGCATAGGACCAGTGGAGGGAGAAAAGAATCTTAGAAACGGAGCGGCGGTAATCCGCACTGGACCGGTGAAGGGAGAAGAGAATTATTATTACATCTTTTTAAGCTCCAATCTCAAGACTTCTTAAAGAATTAATTCTTTAACTCCAATAATCTTATTTCTTTGCTTGTGATACTTGGGCAAGTCTTTGAGCTCTAGGATCTTTAGGTGATGACATAAAAATAAACATGTCATGCGTTGATTCTTTTAGCCATTATAAAATAAAGTGAGAGCATAAAATAAATATGAGATGCAACTTCTTTATTATCTTTGAAGATTAAGTGACAACTTGAAACATAAACATGAAATGCAAGCTTGGAAATTTAAACATGAATATGCAAGTTCATTTATTCATTCTTGAGAATTTAGTGATGACATAGAAAGTAAACATGGTTATGCAAGGCATAAACTTAAACATGGATGCAAGTTCATTTTATTTCTTTACTAGAGCTCCTCCAAGACTTTAGAGAAATATAAATTCAACCCAATATATCTTAGCAAGACAAAGTGAAAAATACATCTTTCAAGTTCTAAACTCAAGATCATAAAAACATCATAAAAATATTATTCTTTAAAGTTTTGCATCAAGTGGAACTTTCAAGCTTTAGAGGCCTAACTTGTGATGGATTCACAACCCACCCTCAAGGTCCTCATCATCAAGCCATCATCTTAGTCCCACCTAGGCCATATGGCTGAATTGTTCAAAGAAAAAGGAAGAAGAAAACCAAATGGAAAAACTAGAGAAAATCCATGAAATCATCATTTTGAACCAAGAACAACACTTAGCAAAGCATAGAAATAAACTTAAAAACAACTCCCTACCTAATCTGATTTGAAGGAAAGGAAGAGAACTTGGTTTCTTGGAGTGAAATGAAAGAAAATATTCTTGAAAACTTGAAGAAAGAATTCAGCCAAGAGGAGGAGGAAATGAGAGCTTTTGGTGCTCCTAAAACTAGAATTTGTGTAAGTTATGAACTAAGCATCTAAACTATCTTCAAGCATGCCTATTTATAGAGATTTTGCAGCTCATAAATGGACAAAGGAAGGAAAGAAATCTGACCAAAAATTAGAGGAAAAAAAATAAGGAAGAAAATCATTTTGTTTGGTGGCTTAAAACATGGAATCATGTTTCCATGTTTTCATGATTCTTTGTTTTCATTCTTTGGATTTTTGTGTAATAATTTTCTGACTTATTACTCAATAATTTCGTGCATTACAGCCTTGTGGAAGAGGATTTTGTGTGTTCCATGTATTTTTTAGGTGTAGGCAAGGTATTCATGCAATTTAGAGAATTTACGGTTAAGGGTTTAAGTGAATTACTAAGCAATTTGGGTGTTTTAAGCAATTTTAGGTTCTAATCAATCTAAATAAATAATTTTGACTCTAGATTAATAATTAGAATTTAATAAGCTTTAATTTGAGCCTAATATTGCTTAGGTTTCGTTAGACAAATCAAAAATCTCAAAATTTGTAAAACTGCACAAAGAAGGGGCAAAACGGTCATTTTACTTAAAAATTGCCCGAGGCCACCCGAGCTTAACCAATGGTTAATCATGGCTTAAAAACACCTTTTAACACATTTTAGTGAGGTTCGGGCTCAGTCGGCACGCAATAAGTTAAAACGCAAGGGCGTTTTGGTCATTTGGCGTCGAAGCTCAAAATTAGGATTCTTCTCCTCTATTAACACACATAACACAAACAATCCCTTATTAACATCAAAACATCCCCTTGAGGATGGGTGGGGCCCACGATCCTCATTTTCTGAGTAAAATAACCTCAGGGCATTTTGGTCATTTTACACGTACAGAAAATTGGGGTTTGCAATACTTGCACGAATTGCTCCTAACTTCTCTTCTAATGTTATATTCCTTTATTAAGGATTGTTTGGTCTCAAATTTTATATAATATTTACCTACGGTAATTCGGTAATTCCTAATGACAGTAAAAATTACAGTAAAAATTGGGGCGTTACATGATTCATACCAACATAGAGGCGATTGTCACTTTCTTCCATATATAGTTTCACAGGAGTCATTCTGATACTTGTGTGATAGCTGTTGTTGTAAGAGAATTTGATTAATGGCAAATTGTTATCCTAATTTCCACAATGTTCCAGTACATATGCTCTCATCATATCTTTTTGTGTTTGAATGGTACATTTAGCTTGCCTGTAACACCCTAATATTCAACCTAACACGCCTAGGACGCGCTTAAGTTAATTATTAGTTGTTACTCTTTTGTTCCAGTTCTTACTTTAAACCTTTGAAAATACCTTAGTGAAAATATGGGTAAAATTTTTTTGAACTTTAAAAAGCAAAACATGAGCCACGCATACATACTGAACTACATCTTGTCTCTAGCTTAAAAAGGAAGCGGATCACAACAAGACAAGCATACATAAAATGCAACATCACCAACCATGAACAAGTAAGATCATACTTATATATATATATATATATATATATATATATGTCATCAATAGTTAATCGTTCCACTTTGCATACCCATCATATACATAAAGAGAGTTATAACATGCCCACCAACACAGGTTGGGCTCAAATGTAAATTATCCGTAATATCCATGAATCAAAAGCAAAAGTAAACTATAGTCATGCTACATAAAGGACCTTTCCTCTCACTACTCCTACTTGGGTGTGCTTAGGACAGATAATCTCTAATAAACAAAAGCAAAAGAAGGCTATCCTCTCTACTTTGCGTGCACGGGCACTCCAAGAGGTCTGAACCCATACGCCCGCGCCTGGAGGAAGGTAACCAATCCAGCGGCCAGCTGTCAGGTGTGGCAAGACGGAGAGAGCGAGTCTTTCACGTGCTTGTCTTCACCCACACACTTCTTGGAAAACTTTCTAAGAGGTCACCTATCCCAAAATTGCTTCAAGTCAACACGCTTAACCGTGGAGTTATTTTGATAGGCTACCGAAGAATATGCATCTTTATTGGCATAGGTAGTACCAATCAATTCATATAAGTCATCTTCAATGTATAGTCCCATACATATAGCCTCAAGATCCTCTCATTTTAATTTGTAATTGGTTCATTCATATACCCTTCCACTTAGAAGCCTAACAGGAGCCGTTCATTATTCGTGTCTTCTTGCACCAATCACTCCCAACCCTCATCACCAGGCGTTACAAACACTCCAGTGAGAGTGGCCAAAACCTACTCTAGAACTTTGAAGCGAGCATTGAAGCTGGAAGAGTCGCTGCTATGGAGGACCGTGAAAAAGGATGGTGTATGGGAGGCATGCTGAATCTTGGGAAATATAAACATGTGGAATAAGCTACTGATCATGAAAGAAAGGACAAGACTTTCCCTCTAAACCTCCACATGACTAACTGTCCTAAAGGCCTCAAGCAACACTTCGTTATAGGTGTGCTTCCATTTACATAAATGCTATGCTACTTGTGGACACTTGCTCCAGTGACATGCAAGGAAACCTAGGGCTTTGATACTACTTATCACAACCCAACTTGGATCGTGACTGATATATGAGGAATCCCATCCGCGTAAGCTTCGTGATTGCTGCGTTATACTATATGCATTTTTTTTATTCATAAAGTCTATTTCAATTAATCCATACTATCTTGCAAATTCCCAAAATATGACAATACTAATGATTTCTGAAATCCAAAATATGCTGAGTTGCACTTTTATAATAAAATTATGAAACTATAAGCGTTTACATACAAATCAATATCATTATTTATCAAAAAGCAAAATCATGCATGCATGTAGTCTAGGATCCTGCCGTACATCATTGGAGCACTCTATCAAAAGACTAACACTTCACGGCGACGTGAAGCTCACCAAAGCTGTAAAGCTAATGCTCCTGAGGAGTAGGAGGTGGAAGATTCGATGCTAGCTATATCTATGAGGAAAAAAGGAATAAGGGATGAGTTTTAACATAAAACTCAGTAATCCTTACCCATAACCGTACATGTGACAAGAAAGAAAGATACATAATTAATAATGAAATACTCTTACATAATTACTATTTAAATTTTATAATAGCTATAAAATCATAAATTGTAGTAAACATAGAGATCTTCTTTATTTTCTCAAGAATTACTAAAAAGAATATCCTTAAATTGAAAGGAGGGTGCTCAGTCTCGCAAACAAGAGCCCATAATGAGATCTTAACGGTCCTCATGAATTGTATCCCTCGTGACTGATCTAACATGTGGATAAATGCTCCTCGTGAGTCTTGGGATATCAAGGTTAACGCAATAAGTTGTTAACTCATAGCTCTGTTCCTCTCAGGAATTCCCTAATCTAAATCCATACTTAATCATAAAAGGGGGAGTTTTATCAATTCTAAGTTCAACATGTCTTAATTTCCATAATAAACATAAAGCCTTGAATTTCATTTCCTCAATCATAAATAATTCAAATTTTCATCATCAATTCAAGTCATAAATTTAAATCATATAAAACTTTTATAGAACAAATATGGTACCATGCATATTCTATAGTATAATTTTCATGCATAAGTTAAAATGGAGCATTTCTAACTAAAGCACATTTTTCGTATAATTCCATATTGGGTGAAAACAATTTTCAATCCTCTAATTACTCCGTAATGCTAGAAAATAATTATATAATGACCAAAATAAGGTCATGAGATCAAACCCACTCACTTGAAGGGGTGAAATGTGATGCACCGACACTAAGAGAGCTCAGGGTTGGAGGGATGATATCAATATCTGCCATTTCAACCATATAACTCATAAGAAATCTTTGGGTAGCTCTAGATTACTTTAAAACAATTCTATTAACATTGGGGGAGCACCCCCACTTAACAATAATGTGAGAAATAACAAAGCCTAACCCTAGTCATGAAAGAATAGAGTGGAAGAAGACATAGATCACCCATAAACACATACCTTGAAGCTTGGGGATGATGGATTGATGTGGGTTTGAGTGAGAAAGGGAGGAAGAAGAAGAAATGGGGTTTAGGGGGTGTGAGAGTTGGGTTAGTGAAGGAAACTGAGGGGTAAGGGTTTATAAAAAGGTAGGGCTCATTAATCAAAACTGTGTCGTTTCAGGTGCGTTTTGATATGGGGTGCTCGCTGGAGCGAGTAAAGCTCGCTGTAGCGAGTAAAGCTCGCTTGCTTGAAACTACTCGCTGCATCGAGCTGAAAGGCCTAATCGGAAAAGAAGGCTCGTTCCTTCGCTGAGCCAAGCTTGCTGCAATGAACCTGCTCACATAATTTTATAGAATTGGAGCTGCAAATTGGCCATTGGAATCTGGGGCCTTCTCGACTCGAGCGGGTCTGAGAACCATAGGGCCATAGGAACTTGTCCAAGAACACGTGTACTAGGGTATTACAAAGTAGTTGAGACATAAAAAAGAGAAGAAGGTTGAGTTGAGAATGGAGCACTATGGTTGTAGCACATGTGAGAGAGCGATTTGAGAAAGTGGGAGAGTGAGGCTAAAATTAGGGTTTTAAAGGTTAGGTCAAATATATGTTAACCCAATATATGTATGGATGAAATTTTTTTAATACAATCCAGTTTATGTAGGTTGCTAACTTTTAAGGGTTTTTTTTTTTTGCTTTCTTACTTTTTTTGGTAAAATATGTTCTTCCATAATAACAATGGACATCAAGAACAGTCCACTGTCCTAACTTTAGCTAAATGGCCACATGTCTTAACTCATAATTGATTATGACAAAAAAAAACTAAAAAATAAATAACTATGGGTTAATTATTTTTGTGTTGGATGTTGACTTTCTTTTGAGTGAGATTTAAAAAAACAAATATTTATTTTAGATACATATTTTTATATACATTTATATAAGCATATAATGTTTTCAATGTATTAAATTAATTATTTATGCTATTTTATTATATTTATTTAAATTTTAATGTATTTTATATATTTACTTAATTGTATCTGTTCAACTGTTTTACCAAAGAAATTTGTTGAACCAATGACCCACTAACCCACTGATCCAATACTATGATTGAGTTCGATCACCAAGACAAGTTTTAAAACTATGCATGAGTGTAATTTTCATTTTCTCTATATATTATAGGAATTTAATTTTGATGTCAGTTTAAAAAAGTTAATTTTGAGTTGTACACAATCATATAATCAAATATATCTTTTTGTATGACTTTTAAGTAGTGAGAATAAAAATTAATCATATTTATTTATGTAACATTATATTATTAAATGAGTGTGCAAAACTTAGTGTATTCTAATTACATCCTAAAAAAATCATGAAGAGGAAAAATTAGTGTGCAATACTCAGAATTTTCAATTTTTTCTTCATAAATTCTAAAAAATTAAAAAATCAAAATTGAAAACTCAAATCAAACATAATACTAAATCTAGTTTACTGTTCAGTCTCTCACTGTCATTGTTTAAGTAACACCTAACGGCAAATCTCCCATGCAAACTACAAACTTCACTGTATAGCTCACAATAATTTTCTGTTGTTATAATAAGTACTTAAATATCACTCTCACTTCGCTGTACACGTACAAGAAAAGCTAGATTTAAATCACAATCTAGAGAGAGAAACGAAACGAAACAAAACAAATCAGCCATACGAAAGAAGGATCCAAAAGCAACTATTCTCTCTCTGTCTCTTTCGTCACTTTCTATGTCGAAGTCCACCATTTTCAAGCTCTAGTTTACTCTCTCTCTCTCTCTCTTTCTATGTAGTCCTTCTTTGTGTGCGTGTTTGATTCGAAATCCGGTGTTGTGAGCATTTGGACGTGAGAGAGGAGGGGGCCGGGGAGGTTTCTGTTCGCGACCGGTCAGATCGGCGATGGCGGAGGTTCCCGGCGGCAACGGGGAGGGGTGGCGGCGGCGGCGGCGGAGGTGGCGACGCCGCTCACGGTTTCGGGATCGTTAAAGGAGGGGAAAGGCTCGTCGCGGAGGCGGGGCTCCGTGAGGCCGCCGAGCATGGACGCGGACGAGTTCATGAACCTCTTGCACGGTTCGGATCCGGTGAAGGTGGAGCTCAATCGGCTCGAGAACGAAGTTCGAGGTTCGAAAATGCGGCTCGATCCGAAGAGTTCTTCAGCTGATTGATTTTGTGCTGCTCGTGTTTTGTTGATTGCGCTGTGTATTCTGTGTGCAGATAAGGACAGGGAGTTAACAGAAGCGCAGGCCGAGATTAAAGCCTTGAAGCTCTCCGAACGACTCAGAGAAAAGGCCGTTGAAGAGGTCACCCCTAATTTCTCAATTTTTTTTATTATTTTTTGTTTATTGTTGTCATTCTTATTCCTGATGTTATTTAGTTAAAAATTGTCATAAATTGTTACCCAAAAAAATTAGTTGTTCTTAAGTTATCCATTTTTGTGATGTGTAATTACATTAATTTCCGATTTACATGCTGGTCATGGTGTTAGGATTACATAATGTCTTCTTTTTGTTTCCTAATGTGATCACAGTATTGGCATTTTTGAAAATATCTGTGTTGGGTTACTGTGTTTGAACTTTATGGCTACAGAAGAAAAATGGATTGACATAATCCTTTCCGTTTGCTTTTATGGAAAAAAAAAAAATCCTTTCCCGTCTATTTATACCAGCGTCGGATGGGAGAATGTTTTCAACGTCCGGGAGCCCCTTTTGGCATTTGCGTTGATATCACTTTTCACATTTTGGACATGTGTAACCATTTCTCTAGCAATTATTTACTTCTGAAAGAAATCATCTATAAAGGACAGTTACTAAGAAGCACTGACATTGACACAAACACAAAACACAACATGGATACAGTACAAGTGACAAACAAAAGCTTAAAAATTAAAGGACAAGATAACGATTTATTATTCATAATATTATTTATAAACTTTCCTTGGGCCTTGTTTTCTTTGTTCAATATTAGAAATTATTCAAAAATTAAAAATAAAAACAAAATTTATGTATTATTTCCTTCTTCAAATTTTAAATGACATTATCTATATTGTATCTTTTTGTGTTGGAGTCAAAAAACATAATTTTGAGATTAAATATGCATAAACATGTGTCTTAAATGAATCATGTAAGATCTAACATGGACACTGTGTCCAAAACATAGGCACGACACCTAAAGGTGTGTTTGTGCTTCATAAACAGTATTTGCCTTTTTAAATTGGGACGAAATTCTCAAATTGATTCCTCTTAAATTTTACATCAGACAAATTGGTTCCTCTAGGAAAAAATGCTCAAAGAGGTTCTCGAAAATGAAAAAAAGTGCTTTCTATTCTTCCTCTTCATCATCATCATTATTTACTCAGACAACTCACCCATTATCTGGATTCTTCTTCCTCTTACATTGAAATGGTTTCTATTTTTCACCCCATTTGCTTAAATACCCTTTCCCTTGTATTAAAACCCAACTCGACAAATTACCACCACAAACTAGTACCATGAGAATTATAGAAACTTACAACCTTTCATAAGGCAACATTATAAATTTGACAAAGCAACTTAAAACTGGATAGGGTGGAGACCATGTATGACTTAACAGACTTGTGTCCGCAAAAGGAAGAAAGAAGATTCTAAAATGGAAACTTTTTTTATTCTTGTGTACTATAACTATAAAAGATTGTTTACTGCTAAAAATGATAACTTCAGGCAAAGATGGGACCACAATTAGAACCAAGCAATTAGATTCAAAACAGGACAATGTTTAACATGAACACACAGTAGTTAATTTGATGGTGGGCTGGGAAAGGACATAAAGTTGAATTGTCTGAGTATCTGAAAGCTGTGAGTGAAAAAGGGGTGGCTTGGCTCTGAGGGTGTTGCTGAGCTTGTTGTGTTTACATTTAGAGCAGAAAAGGAGTAATAAATGGTAAGAGTAGGTGAGACTGAGAGTAGATGAGAAAGGGTGTTGGAGCAAATGGGTGAAGAATACAAACAATGTGAGTGTAAGAAGCAGAAGAATTCGAGATAATGGGTGAATTGCTAGTGTAAATGATGATGATGATGATGATGATGATGAAGAAGAAGAAGGTCCTATTTTTTTTTTTCCAAACATGGTGCAAAATGGACCACGTTGGCATTCTAATGGCAATGTCAATGTTTTAATGGGCCTTGTCAGCATTTTTAATGGAGAGACTTGATAGAGTGACTAACTTGTCTTATGTTTTTTGTTGTTAGCGACCTCTTTGGTCTTTTTTTTTTCCTACAGGTATGTACCAATTTGCCCAATGCAAAATTTAAAAGGGATCAATTTGGGGGTTTTGTCATAAATGAAAGCCATTGCCCAATTTTGGATATGCCAAAGCTTGGGATGCTGTAAATCCATCCAGTGCTCTCTCTCTCTCTCTCTACTTGACATTCTATAATTCGCTCTTAAAGCTATTTGATTTCTTCCTATATAATGTCTTGTTTGCTGTTTTGTTTTCTAATAAAAATGAAGTCATGAGACTCAATAGTGTGGTTGTCTAGCATAATCACTCTATATTTTAGACTCTTTAGGTTGTTTATTTTTTGTCATATACTAATGCAGCAATTGTTTTTTTGTCCTACTGATTGCTGGATTCATTTTTTTTATTGTTAAAAAAAAAAATCAGTTCTAGATGTTATCTAAACATGGTCCCATTGTCCTTTTCTTTTCTTTATAATATTCATTTTCTGTAGATATTGTTATTTAGTTAGCTGCTGGTGGTGATATCTGAGTGGTTTTGTGTTAACTATAATGATTTGCATTTTTGTGTTTTTTTATTGTTCAGCTTGATCATTCTTTGCATTGTATTTTGTCTGGATACTTGAGTGCAGGGAAACTTTTACCTCTATTTGGCCTATTCATGCAAACATGATTACAACAGGACACTATGTTGTCATCTGATCCATGTAGCCCGACCCCACCTAGTGGGATAAGACTTAGTTATTGTTGTAGTATTATTTGGGTTCACATTTTCATCATATTGTTGCACACTTTATGCCAGCTTGAATTATAACTTATTTTTTCTGCTTCTTGCTTATTTTGCAGCTGACCGAAGAACTGTCAAAGGTTGAAGGGAAGCTAAAATTAACTGAATCTCTCCTGGAAAGCAAAGTATTGCTTGGAGCCTCTATCCACTTCAGTAATGAGTCATTTTCGCTAGTTACAAAATATTTTTACTGAATTGAATATTTCTGGCAGAATCTTGAAATAAAGAAAATCAATGACGAAAGGAAAGCATCAATGGCAGCTCAATTTGCTGCTGAAGCCACTCTTCAAAGAGTCCATGTGGCTCAGAAGGATGATGACATGCCTCCAATAGAAGCAATTCTTGCTCCTTTGGAGGCTGAACTAAAGCTTGCCCGGCAAGAGGTATTACATTGTTCTTGAGCTTCATATTGTATCCCCATGAGAAAGAATTTATAGAAGAACTTAAGCTGGCTTATTGTTGGTGATTTTTGACATTTTTTCCTTCCATTCGTTCTTTGGAGATTGCCAAACTTCAAGATGATAATAAAGCTTTAGATCGTCTTACCAAATCTAAAGAAGCGGCACTACTTGAAGCTGAGAGGACTGTTCAGGTTGCCTTGGCTAAGGCCTCCATGGTGGATGATCTCCAAAACAAAAATCAAGAACTAATTAAGCAGATTGAGATTTGCCAGGTATTTACAAGCATGTGATGTTTTCTCTTTCTGGTACATCAGAACATCAGAACCATAAATATGTAACTTTTTACTTTTGGTTTCATCATCACTTCTCTCAGGAAGAAAATAAAATTTTGGACAAAATGCATAGACAAAAGGTGGCAGAGGTTGAAAAGCTCACCCAAACTGTAAGGGAGCTAGAAGAGGCCGTCCTTGCAGGTGGTGCAGCTGCAAATGCTGTGAGAGATTATCAGAGGAAGGTTCAAGAAATGAATGTAATGTGATAAATCTTCTGCAGGCTCAACCTCCCAGTTGTTTTTTTTTTCTTGTTTATATTGCTTCTAGTTAAGAGTAAATTTATTTTAGCGTTGTTTATTTCGAATTCTTTAGGAAGAAAGGAAAACTCTTGACAGAGAGTTGGCCCGTGCCAAGGTAACAGCAAACAGGGTAGCTGTTGTGGTCGCAAATGAATGGAAAGATGCTAATGATAAAGTGATGCCTGTCAAACAATGGCTTGAAGAACGTCGATTCTTGCAGGTAATATTTTTTCTGTTTTACTCTGCCAATTTCTTTGGATTTAATAGTTGAGTCCCTGCTACGCTGTCTACTTCCTTTCATTTCTTTTTGGATATAAATTTTCCTGCATTTGGCCTCACCTTAATCTGTTTCCATTTCTTATTGAATTGCATTCTTGTAGGGAGAAATGCAGCAACTTCGTGACAAGCTTGCTATAGTTGAGCGCACTGCAAAATCCGAAGCACAATTGAAAGTAATTATCTGGTTTTACAGCCCTTGTATTAACTTAGGAGATTAGTTATTCAGTTATTCAAGGTAAATTTTTTGAAAATTTCAGGAAAAATATCAATTAAGGCTTAAAGTGCTAGAGGAGAGTTTGAGAGGAAATTCTAACAGTTGTAATCGCAGCACCTCAGATGGAAGAAGTGTGAGCAATGGCCCTTCTCGGCGCCAATCCCTTGCTGGAGCTGATAACTTCTCAAAACTAACCTCGAATGGGTTTCTACCTAAGAGAACACCATCATCTCAACTGAGGTCATCTCTATCCTCTAGCACAGTTTTGAAGCATGCTAAAGGGACATCTAAATCGTTCGATGGTGGCACAAGGTTACCAGAAAGGAGTAAAATTCTGCTGAATGGAACACCTCCAAGTTACACGTTCAATCAATCTCCTGAAGAAACCAAGGACAAAGAGGCAAATGGTCACTGGAAAGGAACTTGGGATGATAAGCCAAATGGCTTCCCATCGGTGGATACAGAGGATAGTGTTCCAGGTGCTTTGTATGACCTGCTGCAGAAAGAGGTCATAGCCTTGAGGAAAGCTGGTCATGAGAAAGAACAAAGCCTAAAAGATAAAGATGATGCCATCGAGGTAGCTTATTACATTTTTTTTTTTTATATTAATCATTGACTTTGTATAGAGTAAGTGATAATCCTATCTAATTGTTTCCAGTGGTCATTATCTGTCAGATGTTAGCAAAGAAGGTAGATACATTGACCAAAGCAAAGGATGTTGAGGCTAAGAAGATGAGAAGGGAAGTAACTTCCATGGAGAAGGAGGTAGCTGCTATGCGTGTGGAGAAAGAACAAGAGAATAGAGCAAAGCGGTTTAGCAATGTAAAGGATTCTGTAAGCAGTGCTCAACATCAACTAATTTCTGGAAGGTACTTTATTTGAAAAAAATTTTGGGCTTCCTTCCCACAAAAATATATAATAAATAGCTTTTTGACATCTTAGTTGTTTTTCCTATAAATATTTTGAGCTTGGAAATTTTGACCATCTAAAGGATTTCACCCTGTTACTCTTTTTATGGCTACTTGCTATCTTTCACTATGGTTTTGTCTAAATGCCCATTGATATAAATTATTTTATTTTAGTGGATCTTAGGCTCAGGGATGTGCTTGTTTTATGGTTTTCTCCTTAGTCCTTACTGAATGTCACCACTAATCTACTACTTGAAAGACAAATTTTTTCCGCAACCTGGGCCTCTAATTTTGGTAATTGAAGTTGCAATTGGAATACCCTCGCAACTCCATCAACATTAGACCATCAACTTTAGATTCCATGCAACTCCACTTGGCGTTGCAGGTTAGTTGGATACATGACATATAACCAGGAAAGAAAATTGGGCTAGCTTTGATTTTGCTAATATGGGTCATCTTAGGTCAAGTATCTTTCCTGATTTCTTATTTCTTATTCTTATTCTCTTTCAAACTATCCACATATTGGCATTCATTCATACTTTTTGACAACATGTTGATCGGTCAATCTACTTGAATCTTAGGCGGATTCTATGCTGGGGAGGGTTAAGTTAGTGACCAAGTTGGTCAACGAATCTTAACCATTCAAATAATAATCAATGGTTTGGATGAACTCTTTGATCATACAAAGTATAATTCTATAATAATTTATATTTATATTTCAATATTTTTAGCTAACTAAAATTTTTTGATCTACCTATGTTATCCTTGTCACTTTCATGATTTTCCGAACCCACTCCACCACCCATTGATTAGACTGCCTCAGCTGCCTCCACCCGCTGCCAACGCCAATTCTAACACTGCCACCTCCATCGCCATCACCCTACACCCCACCCTCTATTTCTTTCCTTGCCTTTCTCCTTTTCTTTCTGTGTGTCCTAGACTATGCCCCCACTGTCGGCAATCATCTCACCGTCGACGGGCCACCATACCACCACAAGTGCCTCACACTTCGGATCTATCAATGTTTTCTTGAGCAATTTCTTGACTAGCTCAAGCATCACACAAAAAGCTTGCAGTGAAAGGTCATCCTCGAGGCAAAACCATTATAATGGGCCAAAGTGCCTTAAGCCATAACAATCTTGACCACAAATCCAAAGCCCCATTATATTGTGGCACCTTCCCATCTCCACCACCTTAATTTTATGGGCAAAAACTATCTTAGAATGGAATGACAAGATTAAAAATTTCATGAAATGGGGTTGATTGCGGCATTAACGACTCACCAATAGGTTGGCATCTTGGCAGTGGTTTATGCTGTACAGTGTGGGTGGTTAGAGAGAAGGGTACAAATTGGGAAAGAAATAAAACAGAGAGGATGCAAATGTAATTTTGTTGTATTTCCTAATTATAATATTGTCCAGGACCAAATTGGTCACTAACTGAACAATGACCACTGCAGAATTCGCCTGAATCTTAATATAATACATTAATACTAGTATTTTATCAGTGTAATCTTTTGTCATCCAACCCCACATAGTGCGGAATAGCTTTGTCATGTAATCTTTTGTCATGAATTTTCATGACTCATAGTCGAACCTAATGTTTGCCTTTAAAGGCCTGTTGGTCTTGATTGTTCATGTTGTTTTGGAAAAGTAAAGACTTTAGGGCCTATTTGGTTTGAGTTTTCAGTTTTCATTTTCAGTATTTTAATTTTCCAGATTTTGTAAAGGAAATATTGAAAATTCTGAAAATTGTAAATTTCAGTTTTCAATTTTTGTTTCCAGTTTTCAGCATTTCCTTCACAAAATCTGAAAACGGAAACTGAAACTCAAACAAAAAAGACTTGAATTTTCAGAATTTTCAGTATTTCCTTAAGAAAATCTGGAAAATTAAAAATGAAAACTGGAAACTCAAACCAAGTAGGCCTTATAAATTCCAGTTTTCAGTATTTCCTTCACAAAATCCTGAAAATTGAAAATCTGAAAATAAAAACTGAAAACTGAAATCAATTAGACCCTTAAACTCTCTATTATACTACTATCTCTTCCTTTCTTCTGTGTGCTTATTTAACTTCTCATATTTCCCCCTCATAGGTTTAGATGAGTGATAGAAAATCTTTCATTTTGCACAGAAATATGACGCGGGGAGGATTAACACGCAGCACCCAATGACATGTCTATTACAGTGCACTCAGGATTAAACTTTCTTAGGCATCATGCTTCTACCCGTATCTGCTTTTTCTGTTATTTGTCCAATTGATCATAAAGATTGTAAATTGCATGCCGAAGACCAGCGTTACTGATAATGGGTACAAGAAGAATTTCAGGAATCGGTATGCATCTGACCTTAGACTGTAATATCGTCTGCTTAGAGCGTTCGCTTAAGATGGCAGGCAATGGAAGACAATTAACTTGGGCTAACCTTCATCTTTTTTCTGAGTGGTCGTGTGGTTGTATATGTAGCTTTTTTCCCGTTTTCCCTCTTTTGCCGTTGATGTTTGTAATACTCAGGTAGTGTGGTTGTGTTGGTTCAAGTCTGTTAATATCTTTGTAATCAGATCAAGATCTAAGCTTATATGGTTGCGTTATACGATCACAGTTTCAAGTTGATTATAGATCTGAGGGAAGCATGAACTTCATCCTTCTTATTGGGTTATATTGACTGGTGGTATATGAAACTGCTTTAGCCGTTTATTGAGAACCTATACATTATCACCAAAGTTGCAGCAAAAATATATTTTTCTTCTTCTGTACAATAGATTCAGCAAAAGTTTCTAGTTAAAAGAAGGTGCATGCTTTATGAGACAAAATCTTAGATCCTAAATAACACATAATATTAAGCATTCGCAGGTCACTTCAGTTGCATTTTATATTAGGCTCTAATATAAAGGAATAAATCGGAACAAATTTGTATTGTTTTTAATTCTTTTTACATCTTTTTTATAATTGATCTATGCTATAAGAATTAGACCAAAGAAATCTATGTTGGTTGTTGATGGCCTAGAAAGACCTTCCACTTCTACTTTAGTTTGGGACCGGCTATGCTGAGTTTTGCAAGTAAAACTTTCATAGGTAGAGAAAATTTGGGTATAGCTTCTGTTATTTGTACGTGTTTCTAAAATTAACAATAAGAATGATTCTCTTATATTAATATCTGAAAATTCCTAAAATATGAAAAATGCCAATGGATAAAAAAATTGTAGGAAGAAGAATGAGTGTATACTATAAATTTGTGTTTAAAAATGTAAGTATTGTATACACAAATGTCATTTATAAATGAGTTATTTACAAGTATGATTGAGATGCCAACTTATGTCTTTAATCAAGAGGTTAAAATATGATTTTTGTTGGTACCAATTTTATTTTGAGAATTAGTAAGTCAAATTATTAGTTCCTAAATAATTTGTGTTAGCTGAGGAGGAAGAAGACCAAGAATACTTAGCTGATTGAAGACTATTAGCTGAGAGAAAGCTTTAGCCGAGGACTATGCAAGCAAATTGACAAGGTCACATGGCTAGATCTTAGGTGGAGAACTTTAAGTTTGGGACCATGTGGTCCTAATTATTATTATAATGAGATTAAAATGTTAAATTACTCTTTTATCCTTAATTCTTTTTCTTATTTCGATCTCGGTACCGCTCTTCCAGTGCCCTCACTCTTGCAACCCCTTGCCCTCTTACAAAAACAGTGATGATTGCTGCTGCCCCTACTGTCGAGAATGTCAAAAGAAGGATTTGTTAGTCGATCCCACTTCCATCAATGTTCAACACCGTCCCTAGATAAATCCCTAACGGTGTCCGATTCTAATTTCTAGCTCTAATAAATAATTGATGAAGGAAAAGTAATGTGGGTAATTGTTTTGCTTGGGTTGACATTGGGGTTGGTTGAGTGCTTTGAATAAAATGAAAAAGATTTGCAGTTCACGAGGAAAGGGAAAGATCAATGTTATTGCTTTATAATCATGCTAGTTGTTTGTATTTAATGTCTCCTGTGCCTAATTTCTCGATAGATCCCCCATCAAATCAAAACCATAAGGGCGGTGTTGTGCCTCTAAGGTTAGTAAAGACGACATTCAATTTGATGTCTTGCAAAAATTCATCTGCATATGTCATTTGGGAGTGTATATCATTCTTCCAATATTTGGTGTAAAGAAATGCTCAAGATCTGTGCAGAAACAACTGGGCTCATAGACAAATCTTCTCCGGTGAAAGATGTCAGACTATGGCCTGGACTCAAACAAATATTCTCTGGTGGACCTTGTTGTGTATCTTGAGCCGCAACGCATGAGCCCCACAACAATGGTGGCAGCGATGAGTTCTGTCACTGGAAAAAGGGAGAGAGAGGTCGAGCCAGAGAGTTGCGAACCACACCGAAGAGGAGGATGCCAAGGGTGAGCTCAAATAGACAGAGGAGAGGTGGGGAGGTCGAAGAAGACAATGGAAAAAGGCGATGGGATAAGGTGAGAGAAATAATCGAAGGACAAAATAGACAAATTATATACAGAAATAGTTTTTCATAAATAGTAAGATATAATAAAATATAAATATATATTTTAATTATGTTTAATTTTAATTGTTAGATTTAATTTTAAATACATGAGATTCAAGGACCATGTGATCCTAAACTTATCATTCCTCATTTGAGAACTCCCCAGGTTAGATGTAATATTAATATTCTTCGGAGCAGGAAACTATTTCAAATAGAAAATAGTTACCAAGAGAATGTGGTGTATTATATTTATTTTATTTTTCAAAGATAATATTTATTGAATTGATCTGTCTAATTTGATCGAGCCACTCTTTTGTCATTCCATAATTTGAACACGTGTCTTCGTGCTTGATAGCAATAAAATGGGATCTTTATTAAAACAAGAATACTGACCAAGTTTTGATCAAAACCGTTTTTTATTCTTAGCTTATAAATAATGAGCAGTTATTATTCCAGCAATTAGAAGGGTAGCAACGTATAGAAACAGGTAGTAATAGCGGCAATATTTACTCGTCCTTTACTTGCTGGTGGATGTTATTTCTCAAACGGCTTTGTACTTACACAGCACATTTGAGAAAGAGAAAAAGATAGTTCCTAGATTATATTTTATCAACACTTAGCGTTTGGTTTGTGAATATTTTTAATTTTTAATTTTTTTATTTTCTGAAAAATATTTTTATTTTTAGATTTTTAAAATTAGAAAATTTGGTTGGTTTATCAAAATATATTCTATCTTTAAAAAGTGAAAACAATGAAAATATATTTGGTTTGCCTAATTTTAAAATATATTTTCAAAATCAAATTTAACATGATAAAATTATTTTTGATATTAAATAATAAAATTTATATAATTTAATTTGCATTGATTCATCCACTAACAAGAATTTATAAAAATCTAAATCAATAAAATATTAAGACAGTAAGAATAAAATAAATTGCTCTTTTTTGTAATTATTTCTTTTATAATTATCAATTATTATATTTTGATTTGTAAGTACATAAGAATTTAAATATTGTAATGAGTATAATTTTATTGTGTATTTAAAAAATTGCTAGAAATTTTTACTTTAACAATCATAGATATTACATGCGTGATATATGATAATATTGATTAAATACTATAGATAAAACTTGCAAAGGAAAAAATATATCACAAGTTTTTTTTCACTTAAATTAAGGAATAAGTATTTATAAGGGATGTTAGGGTAATTTTAGTGAATTTCAAGAGATATCAATGATAATTTTACAAAATAAAAGAGTGTAAGTGTAATTATACTAAACTTTAAGAGATGCCATTATTGTCTCTTATAATAACTAGAGACACATATGTATATGTATTCAAAATAGCTAATAAAGAATTTAAATATTTTTTGTAAAGTTCACCAAACATTTTTTTAGATGTATTTTTTGTTTTTATTGAAAATGAAAATAGAAAATGAGTAAACCAAACATACTCTTAGTTTTTCTTTTATTATGTTCCAGGCTCACATGAGAATCCAAAATGAGTCGTTATTGTGTTCTCACTAGTTCAACTGAGAGTTGGTTAAAAGTGGCTTTTATATCCTGAAGTATTAGCCTTGAAAACCATATGCATAGAGTAATTTACTGTGATGATGAAATATTCTTAAATTCATTAGCACATTCCATAAATCAATAAACCACTCTATACTATAAAGTGACTTATCGGTTATGCATAGTTTTAAAACTCAATCAGATTAGCCAGTCTGATTAGTGAATTGGTAACGGCAGGTAGCTTGTCCGAGAGTGTTTTAAATCAAACATGCATAAGAACCAGCTGGAACCACTCTATACTATAAAGTGACTTATCGGTTTATGCATAGTTTTAAAACTCAATTAGATTAGCCGATTAGTGAATTGATAACCGGCCAGGTAACTTGTTCGAGCAGTGCTTTTAAATCAGACATGCATAAGAACTAGCGGGAACCAGTTAATTAGCGATTTTTAGAAGAATTAGTAACCTACTTGTTCATATGGTTCAATTGTCTAACAAAAATAAAAAAGGCGACTCCCATTTCAGATCTAGTCGCCGCTTCAGATCCACTCACCATCGCATCAAATCTTGTCTCTGCCATGCCTAGCCACCACCATGTCTTGCACCATTGCCATGTCTGATGAGGAGGTTTTGAGAGTGAGAGAGAGAGAGGCGAGCATGAGTTGAACAAGAAAACTCTATGCAATGCATTCCATTCTGTGTGTGAGGCAAAGAAAGTTCAGAGACATTAGGGTTAATTGTTTTGCACTTTTTGTTTTATTACTCTTTTATTCACTTCTCTTTCATTTGTTTTAAAACTCTTCAGTGTTTGGGAATGCATCACATCACACATGGTTCAGTTGTGTAAAGTATGGGTTGAAACTCATAAACCAATGAGATTGAAATTGGACTTCTTGAGCAAATGCTTGAAAAAAACATATAAAATATAGGCTTAATTCTCTTTTGAATAGGATTTTATTAATTATTAATTTTATATATAGTTTTATATATTTTTATATAAACATATAAATCTTTAAAGTATGTTAAATTATTAATTATATTTGTTATTTTATTGTATACATTTGAATTTTAATATATTTATTTAATTATATAAGTTTAACCAGGAACCTATCGGTTGAACAAATGACCCAGTGATGTGATAGAGTCGATTACCAGTTTGAGTTTTAAAACTATGCTCTATATTGATGAGCAATTTAATTTTATTGTGTTATTTGTCTCAATCTCTTATTCTTATACTCTTGTGAGAAATTATTTTATTAATTAAATTTACTTGCTTATTATATTTTATATTATTTGTGTTATTTAATTAATTTTTCCAATAGAATGTGCATAGGAGAAGCTCTATAAGTACCCCAAGACCCACTATTTGTAGAGATCCTTGGGTAAGTCAATACTTTTCATATTTTCTTGGATCTCTTAGCTGTAGCTTTTAGTTTTAAGACTTAGTTTCCCTTTTTAACTTGAGGATGATCCTTAGCTACTCTTGCTAATTACTTTGTAGTTGACAATGTCTATTGTAAACCTTTCTCAAGTGTATCAGGAGAATTGACTAACTATACACAATTTGCCTTTCCCATGTTTTACTTACTTCTTACTACAAGGCAAACACTTTGGGAACTCATATTCAAGGAGCCGATTAACCTCTTTGAAGTCATCATTTGATCTTTGCAATCAACAAAGGAATTTATTCTAAGGTTAGCAAACTTAGAGATGTGGCATGCTTAGCACTCATACCCATTCAGCACAAAATTAGCTCGAACATAGTTTTTGGCATGCAAGGTGGGACCTACATAGGTCATTCTAAGAGATTTTCAAAACCATGATTGGATTACGACTTGCGTATGTTCTATTCAGGAAAGTACATAATGTCAAGTCCACAAATGAATAGTAGGTAAGGAAATGCTAGGAATGTTGCCAATAATACCACCACTTTGGATGATCCTTGTACCTCTAGAGTAGGTGTAGGAAATAGTCGAAGCATGGTGGTGGTCACAAAAATCACACATTTTATGACACACTCTTTAGCTGTGTCACAAGCAATAATTTTATGATATTCAGCTTTGTTTAGTGCACATGTAAGTGGGTATTTGGCCTTTGAGTTCAACTAAAATCTTGCCTTATGTTACTCTATCCACTTACTCCTGGGACTTCTCTGGAGGTAGAAGGTGCATCTTTAGTTCAATGAACTTCTTCTATTGAAACATAGTCTCCTTTTTGAATGATTTTCCATAAGTCAAGACTTGTATATTTTATAAACAGCTCAATTCTATCTTTTTAGTACGCATAATCTCCACCATCAAATAATGGTAGTCGTTTATGAGTGCCCTTCTACAATATGGATATTTTGTACCATTTGTGTAACGCCCTAATATCTAACCCAAAATGCCTAGGACGTATTAAGATTAATTATTAGTCATTACTTCCTTTAAATCCTTATTTGTAAAATAACTTAGCGGAAAATATGGGTAAAATTGTTTTTTTGGAATAAGATACGTAAATCAAAGTGCGAGCCATTGCGTACAACATAAATAAAACGTAGAGCGGAAGAGTAAATAAATCACATAATATAAAAATAAATAAGAACACCTTAATCATGGAGACAAACATCATAATATTAAATCTCATAGTTTAGTACACCATCTAGAACATAAAAGAAAGTATAAAGTCTTCCCTATATACGTGGAGAGCTTAGGATCTAAAACATAAAATACAAGAAAACATAAATACCGAATACACTGAAAGCCCCCAAAAAGGTACTACCAACTAAAAGCAACCATTCCCTCTAAAAACCTACAGAAGATGCTACTCCTCGGACGGGGATGTAGCCCGCGAACCCGAAGCTCCTCGATATGGCCCAACAAAGAGGGGCGTGGGCATGCGGATCGGCGGAGCGATGTGGCCTCCTCCCGAGGGCGCCGCTGAGGCTGGCGTACACGCCTCATAGGCCTCGAGAGACCATGTCCTTGCTACCCCTACCGATGGCCAAAGGCACCGAAGGGGCGGAATCCTCCGAATAGGGATCCTCCCTGAGTCCTCAGGTCCCTCCCGCAACGACATATGAGGGGCACGTACTCGGGTAGTCATGCATCGCTGAAGATGATGGTCGGGGACGGTGGTTCTGCTCATTACGAGGTTGCCTTCTCTCGAAGATCAAGTCATTGCCGTTGGGAGAGGTCGGGTGAAGTGAAAGCGGAGACCGGAAAAGCAAACGGGCATCCTATGTATGCAAAAATGCACACGGCACAACGACCCTCGAAGTGGTAGGACTGATGATTTGGGTCATAGTGCACCTCCCATACCGGGGTGTCAACGAAGATCACGAACGACGCCATCGCGGTCTGAAGACGTAACAGAAAGAGAAACAAAGAGAAGGGGTGAGAATCTTACTAAAGAATCTTAGTAGGGGAATTCCTCTTTATCCTAGTGTCATCGTTTATGTCCCTAGGAACCTTGGGTTTATTATAAAATGGTTAAACATGCAAGGGATTCATTATGAGGTTTTCATAAGAGTAATTATCCAAGATCCGTGTCTTTTATGATGATTCTTTAATGCATGTATGCAGCATAGCAGAACATGAATGCATGGCAATACTTAGCAACAATAAAACATATCGTCAGGAAACAACTCACATATGAGTGGCATGTAACTTCTCAAGATCAACCTTTCGCTTTCATAAGCATGATACTTCTCATCTTTTCTCATTTCTCAAACTTATGACATCATGATCTTTTAAAAACAATAGTAACCAACCCCTGATACTAGGCTATGAGCTCATACCTTAACTAGTCGTCACTAGTTCTTACTTATCCTCTTGATAAGCGAATCATAATCATAATCATAAAAATATCAAACCCCGACTCCTAGAGTACGGGCAGGGGACCTAAGGAATCACCCATCATGGGACTTTCTTCCTTCTCTAAACGCATCAACTGGTTAAGACCATGACTTTGTCCACTTTGGCAGGCTAATGTCGATGCCCTCACGGTTTTACCTTCTCCTCACTTGGAGCAGGAAAAGTACATCTCAATCTATGAAACACATCATCGGTTAAGACCAATGAAATTGTCCACTTCGGTATGGACGACCATACCCTCCACGGCTTTCCTTTCTCCTCACCGTAGCAGGAGAAATGCGTTCCGCATGTCACATATAAAATCTTTCTTTTCAAAACTTTCTCAAGTCCTTTAAATTTGATGGAAATTGTAAGGAAGCGTATGAGTGAGGACAAAGCGCGCTGAAAAGACCCGTGTTGGTTTGTGGGATAGTTGTCAATCCATAAAGCAGTAGGGATGTTACAAATGGTATCAGAGCTTGCACCTCTCCCAGGTGTGGTTTGGGGACGAACAAAGCGGAAGCTGGTGGGCATGTAATGCCCGGATGAGGTAGGGAGTGATCGCGTCGAGAAGACACGGACAAGGAGCGGCTCCTACCTCCAAGCGAGGGGTACATGAATGAACCGATTACACACTCGAATGAGAGAGATCTAGTCTATAGGTATGGGACTATAAGGAGGGCTTATATGAATTGATTAGTACTACCTATACCACAAAGATGCATCTTTCCTTTCGGAGCCCATCACGAAGAACTCCACAGTTAAGCATGCTTGAGTTGGGGTAATTTTGGGATGGGTGACCTCCTGGTTCCAGGAAGCGTGTGAGTGAGGACAAAGCGGCTGAAAAGATCCGTGTTGGTTTGTGGGGATAGTTGTCAATCCATAAAGCAGCAGGGGATGTTATAGAAATTCGGCAGGATAACGACTACACTCCGAATTTCCTCAAATTTGAGTCATGCCAAATAACTCAATCACGCATAACATACTCATGGAACTTTCTCCATTAAATAAATATCTAATTCACAGGAGCATATTCTTCTAACTCAATCATATTTCGAAATCTCATGCATCTCAAACACGGCTTAACACATCACCACATCAACATGCCACAAATACACATAAAGTCTCATGCTCATGATATTAACATATCCACTTCATTATGAATATACTTACTCGGTCTCATGCTCATGATATTAACATATCCACTTCATTATGAGTATACTTACTCGGTTTCATGCTCACATCACACCTACTATCTCATATATCTTATGCTTTGGCCCTTACGGGTCTTAAACTTGTGTTCCAATTGTTCCATCCTTCATTATGGATTTTTATAACACCTAAGGGATCATTACCTATAATTTCCTCTAAATTTTATGATTTATAACATAACCAAACAGCTCTAGTTACTTTGGTAGGCCTAGAATCTTCATTTTTGACCCTTTCTAAGTCCCGTCTTCGCCTAAGGCTCTATAATTAACTCCTAGACCAATTATGAGGGATTCCTACACATATTAACTAATTATAAACCATTTTCTTAAGTCCAATTATGCTGGAACAGAATTACAAATTTGTGCATCTAAGTGTTCTAGAATTCACATTTTAAGTCCTTTTTAGTTACTTGTTCTTTCTAACTTCCCTAAATCGTTCCTTGCTTCACTCAAGCATAATTTTACACATTTTAACACCTTAGAACAGCATTCATACAGTAGCCAAACACCAAGGGCAGAACTGAAATCATAGTCACCATATAATCACATAATCTCATGATTTTAAAGCATATGAGTTGCTAGTTTCTCTTGGAATCATTTTAGAACTCAAAACTCTTTTAGAAACCAATTAATCTCATTGAAATCACATAAATATATGCTAGGTCAGTAGCTAAATTATTTAGCTCAAGGAATAGATTTAAAACATAAAACCTTGTTCACAAAGTTCCTTGAGTACACCTAAGCTTAGAAAAATTCCAAGACTTAGACTATGGGCACTTGTGATTAGATGAACTCATCCAAGTCCATCATCATCATCACAAGGCCGAAATGGCATCCTTGAAATGCCTCCATTTTCTAAAACTTTATGCAAGATACTTGGGCAAGTCTTTGAGCTCTAGGACATTTAAGTGATGGCATAAACTTAAACATGATATGCACTCATTTTATTCTTCATTAGAAAGTAAAGTGAGAGCATAAAATAAATATGAGATGCAACATTATTATTATCTTTAAAGATTAAGTGATGACTTGAAATATAAACATGAAATGCAAGCTTGAAATTTAAACATGATAATGCAAGTTCATTTAGTTATTCTTGAGAGTTTAGTGATGACATCAAAATAAACATGCTATGCAAGGCATAAATATAAACATGTGTGCAACTCATTTTATCTTAGCTAGAGCTCTTACAAGACTTTAAAGGAACATCACAACCTTAACCCAATATGCATCTTAACAACATAAAGTGAGCTTTAGAGTTCTTTGCACCAAGACTTCAAAGAAGCCTTTAGTTTTGAACTTCATCATCAAGAAAATAGACACAAAGCTCAACACTTTGTCTAAACAAAATACAAGAACTAAGTCATATTCTTTATTTTATTGCTCATGGGCTTCAATCTAGAGTAAAACTCTTAGAACGGCCGACCAACTTTAAGGTTGGCAAGGGTAAGCTTAGAGCTCTTGGAAAACATAGGATTAATTTTCTTTAACAAAACTTTTGTGATCTACTTAACATTTTTAGCAAACTTTGTTCAAACAAAGGAAAAGGAAACCGAAATCTTTAAAGGAAAAGGAGAAGGAAACCGAAATCATTCAAGAGAAAAGAAAAATGAACCGAAAATATAACCAAGGAAAAGAAAGAAACACAAGCATGTATGGTCCAAGACCAAGTTGTTTCAAGCTTTAGAGGTTTCTCACATGACAACAACAAGTCATTATCTTGAAACCTCATCATCAAGCTAAAGTTCTTCTCATAAAAAGGCCTCATGGCCGAAATGAAAAAGGAAGAGGAAAAGAGTTTGAACCAAGAGAAAACTAGAACTTTTCTTGAAGAAAACAAGTAAAAACTTGAAAACAAAACCCCTACCTAAGGAAGTCTTTGAAAGGAAGAAAGAAAGCTTGATTCTTGAAGAGTTGAGAAGACAAAATCTTTTCTTGAATGTGAGGATGGATTCGGCCAAAGAGGAAGCTCAAGGAAGATGATTTTTCCTTGAGTTTCTAAGCTTGGAAATGGAAAGTTTGAGTGTTTAAGAGATAGTTTGAGGTGAGGGAGTGTTGGTTTATGGTTGTTTGTGGTGGTGGAAAGGTTCTTTGAGAGGAAGAAGAAGATGAGCAAGATGAAGAGAATTTGGGAGAAAATGAGAGAAAGAGCAAGAAAGCTAAACTTAGCAAATGATCTAAAGTGTAGCAAGGTTCTTCAAAGCTTGGTATTTATAGAATTTTGCACAATGGTGGCTGCCAAGGGGAGAAGGCCGATGGCCTTGCTTGGTCTTTAGGGAGGAAAATATCTCTTACAAGGTATGGCTTTGAGTATGGGTTCAAGCATGGTTGACTATGGGCACAAGTATGGGCAAGGCATGGTCTTTGGAGTGAGATAAAATTCAACATGTGACACTCTTTGGAGGCCATGCATTCGGCCAATTTTACAGCCAAGGGGAAGAGAAGTTTGTTCATGTAATTGTGTTTTAGTGATGTGTTTAGGTGTTTCTTTGATTAAGGTTTTGGTTAGGAGTTGTAAGAAAGTGTTTAGGTGAGATAATTGACTAATTAAGGTTGTCAAGACTTGATTAGGAGGGTAATCTTGCTAGATTAATAATTTAAAATCATTCTTTTGGTCAAATGAGGTATGACACAATTCCTTAATTTAAGGATATGGAGAGAGAAAATACTATTCAAGATTCCATGACTAGGAATCTTGAATTAAAGAATGCAATTAGAGTTTAACTAAGCAATCTTAGGTCCTAATTAACCTTAATAAATTATTTTGACTCTAGATTAATTATCGAAATAAATTAATCTTCGATTAGAGCCTAATATTGCTTAGGTTTGTTTAATTGCGTCATTAGACTCACTGTACACGTTCTAGGGGCAAAATGGTAATTTTGCACTAAAACTACCCGGGACCTCCCGGGCTCAACTAAACATCAAATCTTACTCTAAATACCATTCCAAACTTCCTAGAAAAGTTCCGGGTTCAAACGGCACCTTTTACCCGTGTAGAACACAGGAGGGGTATTTTGGTCATTTTGAGCCAAAAGTTAAAACGAGATTTTCACCTCGAATATCAAACATAACACATATAATCCCCTTCAAACATTGAGTTAACCCATTCGAGGATTGCCGGGTTGACTTATCGAATTCTGGTAAAAATGACCTCAGGGCATTTTGGTCATTTGTACTCTACAGAAAATCAGGGCGTTACAATTTGTCCCTAAGATCTTTATCGCTGAAGTCATTAGATTGCTCAACCCCTTATAGGCTTGAGTTCTGATGCCAAGTGTAGGTTAAAAAGTGTATGAGAAGGGGGGTTGAATCGTGCTTTGACTTTTCTTTCCTTTTTAGATTCTAAAAAAAAAACTCAAACAAATACTATCAAGTGTGAGCTTGAAGTGTAGCGAAAATAACGTCAGGATATGTCAGAAAGTGACTTTCTAAACTAAAACATAGATATAATAAGCACTAAATAGAATATAAAGGAGATTCAGGGAAGAGAAGATACTCACAAGATATTTTATACTTGTTGTTTACATCCAGTTCTCAACAATTGTTGAGTTCCAATACTCAACCCTTTCTCAACTTTGAGAAAGTTAGATAGTCTTTCTATAGCCTTCCCAAAGCTATCTCACGTGACTAGTAGCTCACTATATTATCACCCTCAAGTAGTCTTTAACTATCATCTTCAAGCTACCTCACAATGATCGCTACTGGATCAGGGTACAATGATTTTTGTGGATTGGTTTACTCCAACAAACAAATACTCAAGTTTTCTTCAGACGAAATAGTGTATGAGTTAAAAACTTGGGTGACTTCTTTCTAACTATTCTTCCTAGGAAGAAAGTATTATCTAATAAAAACTTAGAAAGAAGATTTTTACAGAAGATCAATGATTACAAGCTATAATAAATTTACAGAAGATGAAATAAAATTTCTTCAGCATTTCAGCACAAGGTAATGATAAAAAGTTTGGAGTTGTAAGCACATCATCTCCTTTTATACTTGATCTCTCACAAATGATTGTTGCCCTTTATCTATCTTCCTAGTAACACGTGTTGATCTTTTTGTGTCTTGGAAATAAGTCTAGAATAGTAGCTCGGCATGCCAGATCTACTTTTGCAATTGCAGAGACTGCCGTCTAATAGAAGTTTCTAAGTTCATCTTCAGAAACTACTTTTTGCTTTCTAAATGAGTTTTCTGAACTTTTTCTTCTAGGAGTTGGGACGGTTAACCAAATTAAAAAGGTAAGATGTCATGTCAGTCCTTGACTAGGCTTGAATTTAATTTGAAATTTGAATTTTCCTTCCCATTTCTGGAAAGTGCACCGTTTATAGGAAAATGCTGTTTTAGTTTTTGGACTTTCCTTTTCATCTTCCTTGCTTCAATTAGAGCTTGTTGGTGAATGAAACATTATGACCATGATGATTGAAGATGATAACCACTTTATGCTTCAGATATGGATTGAAATCTTTACTTGAATGTTACTTTATGAAGTCGTGGGATACTTTCTAAAGATCTGATCTTGATATCTTGTTCTTGAAAATTTCCTTTCATGCCCTCACCATACCAATGTCCATTTCAAGGATTATTTTTCACTTCGTTTAAGTTCTAAGTCTCTTTGAATGAGATTTGACATGTTTACACATGATTTCGTGAAAATAAAACTTGTTCCTAAAGTTGTATGTTAATGAGAACGATCCCGTTGTATACTCAAGAACCTTAAGTAAACAATTAGTTCTTCTTCAAAATATTTTCATGAAATTAGTTTTGTTGTCACTCAAAACTTTAAGCATTGATGCTTTCTAAAGGGTTCTGGAGCTAACAATTACTACCTCATTTTTACTTACAATGCTTTCCATGACTCAAAACTAAGTCTTTTAGCCTCCAAACTTTTTTGTTAAGTCTTATGCTCATAAAGCCTCACTCTCTCTCATGTTTACTAAATGCTATGACTTAAGATTTACAACTCATCATTAAGCTTTCTCTTTCCTCAAAACCACACTTCACAAAGGAATAGATTAATTACAGACTTGCTTTGTGATTCTTTTCGTTAACTCTAAAATTACCAAAACTTCATTTAAACCTCAAGTCACATTTTAAAGTTTTTAAAACTCAATATGCACATCAAAAGCCTTCTTGGCCTAAAATTTCCCTTAACCCAAAAGCCATTGTTTTTTTTTTCCCTTATAAAAACACTTATTTTAAACTCATCAAAACTTCAGTTTTATAAAGCTTCAAAAACATATTCCCCTCTTTTTCATTCTAGCCAAAACCGTGACCTTAAGATGTACTCAAGATAACATCTTATTTTCTTTCCTCATCAAAACATTTGTATTTGGCTGTAGGTGGAGATTTAGCACAAGAATGGGGTTGAATCATGCTTTTAAATTCTTTTTAACTTTCTAAAACATAAACAAAGTCTCTCAAGTGTTTAAGCTTGAAGGAAACAGAAAATATGAATTAGTAGACTTTAGAAAGTTACTTTTTGAGGTGTCCAAGACCTTAAATAACTTCAAGAATATAATAAGACAAATACAAAAATCACACACTAGAAATGAAGAACAGAAGCAATTGAGAGAGATGTAGAGAGAAGGTATCATAGAGATGTTTTATACTGGAATATGAAAAAGAACTTTAGAAAGTAAGAGTGCTTAAAGGTTTTGTGTGCAACAATTTTTTTTATTGTTTGAATGCTTTCTCCTTTTATACTTGAATTTGAATAGAACCATTGGCTTCTTGATATTTTCTCCTCTTGACACATGTTGATAAACTTTGTATGTCCTAGGATTTAGTATTCTAGGCATATGAGCTTAGCTGTGTTAGTGACCGCTTTTGGTTGTTGTCCTTTGTTCCTGAAGATAACTTCATGTAATACCCTAGTTTTAAATAGAAAGGTTAGAAAAATTTTTTTGAACTAAGAAGGGTGCCAGTTACCTTTATCTGTCATTTTGGTCCTAAATTTCACAAAGTTTGGATCCTACATGCCCTTGGAGGGGTATATAATAAAATCACTTTCTTGGACCAAAAGTCCCGGTAATTGTTTCCAAAAGAAAACAAGTTAAAGAACGATTTTTAATGAATTTTATGAAACATTTAACCATTTCATTTTTTGTCCACAAGTTTGTAAAATCATAAGAATTCTTGAATTTGAACTAAAACCCAAAATTTGGATTCTGATTTGTTGAGATTTTAGTTTTTCTCATATTTTATTTGAATACAAATAGGGGGTATTTCCTTATTTACATTTATGTTTTAAAGTTAATGAGGACATTAACTTAAAATTAAGAAATGTCAATAAGTGAGTATTGAAGCAACCTAATCCAATACATACCAAGTACTTGACCTCCTAGGAGACCACCACAATGGTCATATGATCGCCCTATTAGTCGGCAAAGAATAAGGCGTGCGAGCTGGGGAAGGGATTGCCTCACGGTTATTCCTGCATCTAGGCGGTCAACAGTTTTATAAAAACCCTCATTTCTAGATTTCTAGACCACAAACACCCCCCTCAGACCCCAAATGCAAAGAACTCGTCCTCTACCCCTTTCTAACTCCATTTCTCTCAATCTAACTCCAATCTTTCACTTCCAAGGCTTTAAGGTAAGAGATTTTGATGTTTCTACTTCTATTATTCCATTTCCCCTTTATTCTTGAGGATTGTTTTGCTATTCCTCCATGTTATCCAAGAGGTGAAATTCTTCCTTGGTGAAAGTCAATTTGAGTTATCTAGTGATTTCTAGAAGTTAATCTAGAGTACTATGGCTCCTATGTCAGATATTGATATTGTTCCTACTCCAAGAAGCTTTGTCAATATAGATCATTCACTATCCACCCTACCAGGTGAGTGGGTTTGCATATGTGATCTCTATGTTCTCTATTAGAATTATTTTCATAAAGAAATGATTTACCTGCTCAATTTTAGAGATTTTTTCAAAAAGAGTTTAAGGTTCCTGTTGGTTTGTATGTTTTAAAACTCCTGATTTTAGAGCATGAAACTTGTTTTTGATAAAACTCATGAGACCATGTTTGTTATACTGATTTTATGCAGAATGGAAGGTATATGTAATTGTTAGAGACTTTTATTATTGTTTCAATGGATTCTGAACTGGTTTATGTATACGATATGGTTTTATAATCATATATGAAGCTTAGAGAAAAAGACTTGAAAATATGGTTTTAGGCCCTGTAGTTTTAGAATATGATATTGAGTTTTCCCTAGTTTATGAAAAGCTTGATAGTTTGAAATGTGAGTTAGATAATCACTAAGAGGTTTTATAGCTTGAATCTTCACGAGATTTAGAACGGTGACGGCTACATACTCTGTGGAGGTATGGAATCGCAAATGTCTACAAAGGGTGATCCCTTGGACATGATTCCATAGTCACAATTATGTTAAGGTTAGACTTTAGAATCGGGTGGATTCAAAGTTCTCAGAATACCACGAATTACGATTAACGAGAAATAATCTAGAAATTCAACATAAAAGGATTTTAAGAGCACGAATCTTAGTATGACTGAAGAGTTGGCGGATACATATTCTATGGACCTGAAATCACCATGTATGATTTCATAGTCACAATTATGCTAAGGTCAAACTTAGAGTTACAGGGATTAGAGTTCTCAGAGTACTTAGAGACTTAAAACTTTACTTTTTTGAGTTATGAATATACTAGTTTAGACAATAGCTATAGAGAAACGCAGAATTAATGGCTTCATGATTGTTAACCTTGGTACCAAGTTGTCGTAAGGGCTATCTCAGATAGAGATAAGGACCTAGTTAGGTGCCCGATTTTAGGTTCTTACCACCCGACAGATCATACAAATCTTACGGACAGACTTATTGTTATGATATTTCAGATTAGACATTACTATTCTTCTAGGAGCTATTACATTATGAGCTTACATGATATCAGGTATAAAAGTAAATTGAGAAAATTGTTGAGTATATATATATATATATATATATAGGAATTGTTTAAAGCTTTATACTATTATTATTATTATTATTATGATTTTATGCATTGTTCTTTGATGTCCCATGAAGGGGGGTTACTGTTAGCTTTAGAACCCTTCAAAAAGCTTTAAGACAATATGTTTTGAATGATAACATAACCAATTTAACGAAAACACTTTGAAGAATGGCTAATGTCTACCCTCAGTTTCTTGACTTAGCACATAGGTATTTCCGAATTGCATAATACGGACGTAAAATGAGAATAATTTCTTTTTATGTGTGTAAACATGATTTATCTTATATAAAGAGATTGAACTTAATATAAGTGAATATTATATCATGCAAAGTACACATACAAGCATTATGGATGAAAGGAAAGCAATCAGTACAAGGAACCAAGGTCTGGGACTTCATAAAGTAGGATAGGACTTTAGAAAGTACACCTGAAATGAAGATATTTATCAAAAACTGAAGCCAAAGTGTTCTACTATCTTCACTCATCACACTCGCAATGTTTTGTTCATCAACAAGCAATGATTGAAGATGAGAAGACCTAAGAATCATCAAGGAATTGATACGATATGTCAGAAAGCTCACTTTAATGTTAAGCGCTAAACGTTATTGGAAAAGGAGGGAAATTTAAATTTTTGAAATTCAAATTTGAAGTCAAACCTAGTTTCAAACAGAGTCATCTCTTCTGCTATCTTGATCAATAACCTTAGCTTCTAGAAGAAAGGGTTTAGAAACCACGTTCAAAAAAATAAGAGTAGCTTGAAGTAGCATCAAAAACCTCAATCTTGCAACGAGCTTCTTGCAGCTTCTGACAAATAGATAAGCTAATCTTTTGGCTTTTCCAAGACATAAATGGATGATCAACACATATCACTTGGAGATCTGATCAAAGGTAATGGTGATATATAGATTGATGCTACACAATGTAACACCAGAATTTCCTTTGTACAAATAACCAAAATACCCTGAGGTTATTTTATCAGAAAATGAGAATTGCCGCCAGGCCATCCTCAAGGGACGTTTAGATGATGATAGGGGATTATATGTGTTATGTGTGTTAATAGAGCAAAAGAATATCATTTTTGAGTTTTGATGCGTAAAATTACCAAAACGCCTCTGTGGCTAATTAACATCGATTTACATCCCAGTTGAGCCTGGACTTCACCCAATGGTTTTAAATGATGTTTTTAAGTAGTGTTTAATGATAAGATAAGCCTAGGAAGCCTGGGAGGTTTTTGCAAAAAATTACCGTTTTGCCCCTAGCTAAGTGCATTTTGGGCCTAATGATGTGATTAGTAAAACTTAAGCAATATTAGGCTCTAATTAAAGATTAGTAAATTTCTAATTACTAATCTAGAGTCAAAATAATTAATGAAGGTTAATTAAACCTAAGATTGCTTAGAGAAACTCAAAATCCTTTTCTCGATTTAAAGACTTTACGTCACATTTTCATGAATAGTAAGATTCCAATCAATTTCCTTAAATCATGGAAGTTGTCACATGATGAGATTCCTCTAATAAAGGTGGATTTGCAAGACTACTCTTTAATCTTGTCTTGAATCACCTTAATTACCCACTATCTCACCTAAAACACAAATTACAATTCCTAATCCATGGCCTAACTAAATCAACTCCTAAACACACTTATAAACCAACATTAAAGTGAGATTCTCTCCCCCAAATGCTCCTAAACCAATCAGCCACTCCTCCCCAAAATCATCCATCACATATTGAAATTCAAATAAAATAAGCTTAAAGAACCATGCTTGCCCATACCTTGACCCATACTTGCCTACGCTTTGAACCATACCTAAGACCATATCTTGCAAATAGATATTTTTCTCTTCCTTTCCCCTTGAAAAGCAACCGCCCACTTCCTCCCCATGGCACTCCATGTGTTTCAATTTTCTATAAATAGACATCAAGGCAAAGCTTGTAACATTTGCTTATTTTCACAATTTCCAAGCTTTCTTTCTCAAGCTCAAAGAGTTCTCCTTTTTCTTCTTCTTCTTTTCATTCTTCCAAGAGCCACTATCCTACACCATTTCCTAATCTCAAACCACCACACAACCACCATACATATTCCTTTAAATTCATAATCTTTCCATTTCAGAGATCAAGCTTCTTCATTTCCAACCAAAGAAAGCACACTTGGTAGGGATTTTTTTTGAGTTCTTCCTCTTATTTTCTTGTCTTTCATTTTCAGATTTTGAGGATGATTGAGTGCTTGGGTTGTTGTTGTTGTTCTTCTTCTTCTTATTTTCGATTTTGAATCTCTCTTGTTTCCTTCCATTTTCGATTTTTATCTTCCTCTTTTACTTATTCTCATTTTTTATTTTTGTTGTTGTTGAACGATGAGAAACCATGGCTTGATGATGAGAGATCTTGATGTTGGTTATGAAACCATCATGTGCTTGACCTCTAGAGCCCAAGTTTTAGTTTATTTTTGTTGGTTTTTTCTAAGAATGGTAAAAATGAAATGTTGTTGATTCTTATGAAATGTTTTCTTTCTTTGATGATCAAGGCCATAACTTGATGATGAGGGTTTCTTGATGTTGGTTGTGAAACCATCATGTATTGGACCTCTAAAGCTCAAGGCTTGATTTTCGTTTCACAAGAGTGTGGAAAATGATTTATTGTTGGTTTTTCTTTGAGCTTGATGGCGAGTCTAGACAAATGAGGTTCTTGGAATCATGATGTCAAGACTCTAAAGCTCATTTCCATTTTGTTAAGATAGATTTGGGGTTGAGATTTTGATTATTTAAATTCTTGAAATGAGCGCTAGTAAGATAATAGAAATGGATTTATATCATGTTTATATTTCGAGTATTTGCATTCATGTTTACATTTATGTTATCACCTAAATAATTAATCTCGATGCCTACCTATTTCAACCTTAAAGTTGATTGTTGATTTAGAGTGAATATCTAAGGGGCCTAGAGCACTAAAATAAAATCGAACTTGCATTTCATGTTTATTTTTAAGTTATCACCTAAATCCTAAAGACTAAAGAAATGGACTTGCATTCCCATGTTTAAATTCTAGCCTTGCATTTCATGTTTATTTTTAAGTCATCACCTAAATCTTGAAGATTTAAAAATGAACTTGCATTTCATATTTACTTTTAAGTCTTGCATATCATATTTAAGTTTCAAGCCATCACCTAATAATGACAAAGAATCTAAAATGAGGATTGCATAGCATGTTTATGATTCTTGTCATCACTTAAATCCCTAGAGCTCAAAGACTTGCCCTTGTATCTTAAAATGGAAATCTTGATCATGGCTATTGAATATGTTTTAGCCATGATATAATGTTGGATTTGTTTTCTTTTGAGACTTGAATCTTGTTTTTATGATGCACAAAGTTCTAGTGAAAAGCTTGTTTTGATTTGTAAAAATGTTGGATTGATGTTTTAAAATGGTTTTGAAATGAAAGAGTAGCTTGAGATGTGTTAAAACTTGGGTTTTTCAAGTTTGGAATTTGGTAATCAATTACCAACTCATGTAATAGATTACCAAAATGCGTCTTTGCAAGTTTTGGTTCTGGTAATCGATTACACTGTAATCGATTACCATGATGTTCTTCATGCCCAGAACAAGCTTTGGCTCTGGTAATCAATTACTAACTCATGTAATCGATTACCAGGATGCCTTTGAGCCCATAACAAGTTCTAATTCTGGTAATCGATTACCAGAACCCCAAATGTGCAAATAAGTGTGTTCTAAGGAAAATAAATTGGATTGATGACCTTATGTGCTTGAGTTTTGAGTTATGTGAATGATGATCCTTAGTATGTTGAATATATATCCTGTTAAGCATAGCATATGCATTAGCTGAGTCCAATCCTTGATTTCCGGCATACTAGGTAGGAGCATGTTTATTGCTAAATAATAATGATTGATATTATGCTTATGGATTTATACAAAGAGATGTGATGCATGTTTCTGTGAATAAATGGTATGATGATTTTTGTGACATGATGAGATTATAAATGAATGATTAAGATGCATGATCCATGAGAATTATGAACATGATATGTTTTATGATAAATTATGATTACATGCTCATATTGCATCTCTTCATAACATACCAAGATTAAAGTGACATAAAACACATGGAAATGATCCTCTAGACTCTTCGAATTAAAGGTTATGAAAGGTGATCCAAGAGAGTAGCATTTCCCATGACAAGAAAGTGTATACTCAAGAAAGTAATATGTTTTGCCCCTTTTTTCCCATATTAAATCTAGTGATGACTAGTTAGGATTGAGCTCATTTCTAGGCAATCGGTGAGGCGGTGTTTTGATGATGTTAAAAATCGGGATGGCGAGTTGGTTGGATTTTGGCGATGACGTTTGAGGGTGAAAATTAAGAAAGAACTCGAAGAGTTTAAGCATGATAAAGTAAAGATGCATATGCATATGTCATGTCGTTGTTCTAATTATGCATTTAATCATGTGATATGTGTTATTTACATGTGTTATTTATGCTCTCGAGGTATTACCATGCATACATGAGATATCTGTTGCATTCATATCATTAAGACCCATGCTAAAAGACACCCACTTCGAATAAAAGGATTTGAGAAATTTAAAATTGAATCTTATGCATGCACACCTCTTTCATAATGAAAATCGAAGTGGCTGGGGACGATGACGATGACACTCATGTTAAAGTTGGGAGCCTCCTGAGAATCTTGAATAAGTTTCTCAGTCCTTTTCTTCTTGTTCGTCTCCAGACATGAATGATGCAATTGTTCGTGATCTTCCTTGAGGCGCGGGCATAGGAATCACGTTAACTCCGGATCAGAGGTTGTAGCGGAAGCGTGAAGACTAGTCTAGTTTTGTTATAGTTATGTTTAGCTTTGGGCTAGTGTATGTTCGACCTTGATTGTTGTGCTTAGTATCTTAAGGTGTCCTTATGTTTATAGGACATAGCTATTATGTTAAGATTATGATATGTTTATATGATTTGTGTTGTGATTATACTATGGTCTACCTATATATGCTATGATGAAGTGTATATGATTGCTATGTCATATGTGTATTAACGGAATTTATACACATGCGCAACTCGCATTTTAAGCTTTAAGTTCAAAAATGAAAATTTAGTCATATTTTTATTACTCGTATTTTAAAGAAATAAAAGTCAAGATCTGAAACAAAGGCATAACAACTAATAATTAATCGAAATACGACTCGAGTGTATGAGGTTAAAAGTTAGGGTGTTACACACAAGAGTGGAAACCTGTGAAAATCTTTCCTCACATCCTATAAGGTTCATCACATCATGTAATCAATTTCCTTATTTGTAAAAATCTTCTTTCTATGTTCTTGAATAGATATATGTTCTTCCTAGAAAGAAACGATAGAAGAAGTTATTTAAGTTATCCTAGGTTATTCATGTATATTTTTAGGAAACTTGAGTGTAGGTTACTTTGAGTGGCAACCCAAACACAAACCATTGAATCCTTGATCCAGTAGTGATCAGTGTGAGATAGCTTGGAGTGACTAATGTAAAACTACTTGCAACACGATAGTAAGGTGTTTTTGCTAGTCATTGGTCATGGGTTTGTTTGTCAAAACTATGATAAAAGATTGCGCTATTAAGATCACGGCTTCAGGACTCTCTAAGATCATCAAAGCACTAAATGCTAGAGTCATTTATAGTTCCTCACTAGACTGGGCTCACTTTCTAGGAATAAATGAAGGAGATGTGTGTAGGTATCTAACAGATTCCATCCTTCACAAGCAAAGAGAAATCACTACTGCCATGTTTAGTGCTAGGGCTGGGAAGGTATATAGGTAGTCCAATTCTCTATTATACCCCATATAGGAAGCACGAATGCGCTTGTTGGGATAGACTCATCTCTCTATTGCCTAATGGCAAAGAGAAAGTGAACCTCCAATGCTTATTCTGGATTATATGATGAGTGCAACCACAAAAGAAAAATGGAGAAATGCCAGTGTTCCATATGGAATGTTGTTGATTAGGCTTCTCCAACATATGCGCTTCCCCCTTCTCACTAAAATATATGAGCTCATAAAAGGAATTGTATTCACACCTTCCTCTTTCAAAACTTCAAGAAAAAAGTCTATTATCTTAGTTTCTGAACTAACACGGCAGAGTCCCTGGATAAGAGGTGATCAAGCTAGAGAAGCCTCCAAGAAGGCCGAGTCTCAATGAGAAAAAGCCAAAGGAAAAAGAAAGCTAGTACTCATAGAAAGTGAGCCTGAGAACTGGAGGAGGAATAGGAAGAATCCACTCTACTTCATCACTTTGAAGAAAGAAGGACAAAAAGAAAACATGAGTCCGCTTCTTAAAAAACTCAGGTGGCGATCAAACCAGTAAGGGTCATCATAGAAAAGATGTTTGGCTCAAATGCAAACAGATGCCTATGTATGAGTCTAGAATCTCCATCCTGAATAAAGAAGTTGCAAAATATGAAGAGGCCGGATTGAGTCATTGTTTGTGACTCTGAATCCTCATCTGAAGAAGAAGATGTGAAGGAAGAAGATCTAGTAGAAGAATCCTCATCTGAAGAAGAAGAAAGCCTTTTCAGGAGTGAGAAGGGTAGGCTAAGTGCTACAATCAGACTTGGCTCCATGATTGAGGAGTCTCTAATGGAGCCCATCATTGAAAAGCCAACTGAAAAGGATCATGAGCAAAATACTGCAATCATCCTAATGGTGCCTCAACCTCTTCCTTCAATCCGCATAGAAGAAGAAGAGGATAGAGCATCAGATGCTGGGGCTCTTTTTAGTGAAGAAGTTGTTGCTTGTGCCTCTGCTCAGATGGTCAAAATTTCTGTGCTCCTATCCTTGAGCTTACTTTTGCTCTTGCCCCCTCTAGTCCTGATCATGCTCCATCCTCTCCACCTCCTCCTGTTGCACATGCTAAAACAGGCTGAATTGCCTAAGTCTAAGGAGATTGTACCCCTAGACATTCCTGAGCCATCTCCTAGAGCTGCCCATCACTTATCAACTTACCGCCTCTATCCTCATTCGAGACTCCAGCAAGCTCTCATTTCCATCAGATCATCCTAGAGGGGCCCAGGGACCACCAGAGCCTTGAAATTAGGCTTGGAGATGCCCGAGATTGAGAAATGTGAGATTTAGGTTGGAAATGATTAAAAATGAAAAGGTAAGGCCCAATAAATTTCGGGTACTATATGTTTTACGGGTATGGTGTTTTAACCGTTCGGTTAAATTACGATGTGTAGTTTCTCACACCATAAGGAAATTACAGTGTGAAATGGACACCTAGCAAGACAAGTGTGTGGCTTAGAAGAAGCCACACCATTGTTTTTAGGAACCAATGAGAAGCCACCAAAATTTCATGTATTTATCTTAAAGACATACCATTTTATTAAATTCATTTATTACACCATTATCACATTATTACAACATAAGCTTTTAACCTTTCTTCCCAAGACATTCTCGGCAAAACACTTGAGCTTTCCAGCCATTTACATCTTCTTTCTCTACTCAATACAAGAACTCTAGCTAAGGACACCAAACTTCACTCAAAAACCCATAGCCAAGATTACAACTCATATTACTTCACATAAACTTAAGACCAAACTCTTCATTACAAACCCAATCCTCTTCATATTATCAAGTTAGCTATTAGAGGCAGTGTTGAAAGGGGATTTGAGAGAGAGTTAGATCAAGAAATTGGTAGAGGATCATTGAGAAAGTTAGGAACAAGAGCTTAAGCTTTCAAAGAACCAAGTAGAGCTTTATTTATCTGTTTTCCTTTCAAATTAATTCTGAAAATTTCTAAACTGATTGAGCTTGATATTTTTCATTTTATTGGTTGATAACATATGAATATTGATGTATGAATTTTGGTAGAGAGTTTTGATGATGTTAGAGAACCAATTTTCTGAAAATATTTTGTAAGCTAAGTTGCTGAATCTCGGATTTCCAGCAAGCAGCTCAGCTTACATGATTTTTATGACTAATTTAGAGACATGATCATGAGCTGAAAATTTTATATGATGAAGCCAACATATGTAAGTGTTTCCAGAAATTTTCTTGGCTCATCTTAAGTACTTTTTTCTATGGTTAAAAATTGAAAAACCGAACAGGTTATGGTTTCTTCCTGCACAGTCCAGTTGGTAGTACTGATTTTGTCTGATTTTATTACCCTAGCAAATGATTGAATTATTAGCTGAAATTTTTAAAGAATATTGAGGACATATTGAGGTCCAACTATAAATTTTTTTACAAAGTTTTGTGTTCATTTGATAGGGTATAAAAATTGAGACTTGTAGTTGTTACCTGTGAGTGTGTAATCTCTGACCTCCGAAAATATGAGAATTTTTAAATATAGCTACAGACCTTTTTATGTCTTGAAATTTTTACAGGGTCTTATTAATACATAAAATCATCTCAGAAAAATATTTTTACTTAGTTTCTATGATGTTCAATAAGTTAGTCATAATTTTCATTGTGACTGAAATGCTGACAGCATACTGAATTAGTTGAACAAATGATGAAAGATACATAATTTGATCTCATCATGACATGTGAACTTATTGATGTTGTTAGGCACATATAAGAGTGGATACTTACTCCAATTGCTCACATATATGTGAGACAAGCATAAGACTATGTTTTATTGGGTCGGAGAGAAAATCCGTTAGTTAAGGAATGAACCTAACTACCCTTGAATTGAGTCAGGGAGCAAACCTAACTAGAAATAGGTCTGTGTGTGAATTGGAGAAAAAATCGAAGGATCACGTATAGGAATGAGCTCAGTCCTAAAAGACGTCTATTACCTAGAGTGGCCTAAGCCACGATAATCAAGGGCCCATATAGTCAAAGTAGCAAGTTGTTTAAGTTATTTTACCTTATGTGCTATATGAATGATGCTTTAATATTTGATTGAGATCAAGATGTTTATGTGTTTAATTACTATTTTAAAGCCAAGGATAATGACCACACAAAATGGATCTGCTTCGGATAAAGATCTTGTTAATCTAGATAATTACTCTAAATTTTCATTTAAAAAGTTCATAAGTAAACCAAAGCTGGGTAGATAGTGATGAAGTTATGTATGTATGGGAATACACTACTGAGGATTTTATAATTCTCATCCCTCTTTGCATTCCATGTCTACCATAGATCCAGAGGATAGCATCGATGGTGTTTTCATAGAGTTGCCACATCTAGAGTGGTACTATGACCCTATTCTGGACTTTTCTTCGCTCTAGCTCATGCCTAGCTGTGTATATGTCTTTCAGTTGTTCCTTTGCCAGTTCAGTTATTATCTCACTTTTTGATCCTGACTTCTCGTTGATGGAGTGCCCTTGCACAGCACTTCCAGTTATTATCCAGCCGCCACCTACACCACCTGCTCCACCTACTCCTGATATGGATATGGCCCCGTTCTCCTGACCTCTCTCTGCCAGCGCCATCGTCCACCCCTGATGATAGCTCAGCTTCTTAACCTTGACTCCCATTTGGGAGGTGATGCCATCATCTCGATGGCAAATGGTTTTCTCTAGATTGTTACTATGACTTACAGGAATCTCCAACCGCTCATGTTATGTTTTAGTAGTGTAGTAGATGCCTGCCATTTGTTGAAGTTGATTGAGAAAACCTTTGTACATGACTTTTTGATAGGTTTTCTTTAGAGGGAGTATGTTTTATATTTTGATGTATATTGGTGATCCCTGCAAGGACTCGATGCTTTTATGTACTTATCCTAGCTGGTTGTATGCTATATGTATGTACTAAAATGGCCGTGAGCCCTTATGATCATAAATAAAATTTTAACATTTGTAGTAGTCACAGAAAATTATATGATACTGTGTTTTACATTACTTTTTTCCTAATGATTCGACGTACCCATGCTCTGTGCTATTGCAAGGTGATTACCAAATAATTAATTTGGGTACAACCTTAAAATCAAATAACTATAATTGTAATTCATAATACACGAGTATAGGATGTAGTAGAACTCTCTTAGTTAAAACATCATAACATCGGTGGACCACGAAATTAAGAAGATGTTACAAATGGTATCAGAGCGTTCATCCTGACACACCTTAGGAATAGACCGACAATGCTTTAGCATACTCTGAATATCTTAGTGAATGTCATGCAATCTAGATTTTGGTTGTTTAAGTTAGATTTAAAAATTTAGTAAGCATGACTGCGGTTGTGAATGTTATAAGTTACTGCCGCACTTAGCTTAATATTGAGCCTGATCAACTCAATAATTTTGTTTGGTGTGACGGGACAAATGGGTCCCAACATGCGAAATAGGAGCAATAAGGATAATGCAAATGAACCAGAAGGGAACTATGGATACCTTTCGTGAAATGGCTGCTGCAATAAGAGAACAATCTGCGGTAGCCAATAAGATGATGGAAAAGTTGGATCAAAATATGGAAGGAAACCCCATTGGGAACCCTAGAGACATTGAAATGGATATAGAATACTAGAAATTCAGAGAGTTCAAGAAGGCTAATCCGATGCCTTTCAGAGGAGTCTTTAACCTAGGCAAAGTGGAAGAATGGATCAAGGCAATGGAGAAGATCTTTTTGCTTTTGGCTTGTACTAAAAGTCAAAAGGTGGCCTTCGTTATATATATGTTGGAGGCGGATGCTGAATTTTGGTGGAATAGAGCAAAGAGGCGCTTGAGGCTTCTCGGCCTGAAATCACTTGGAATCTTTTTAAAGAGGCCTTTTATCAGAAGTATTTTCCTCTTTATTGAGGAATGCAAAAGAGTTGGAATTTATGATGCTTAAACAAGGAGACATGAGTGTTGCTAAGTATACTGCAAAGTTTGAGGAGTTGTGCAAGTTCTCTACCATCTACCAACGAGATCCAGATGAAGCTTGGAAGTGTATTAAGTACCAAGGTGGATTACGGGAGGACATTGAAGCCGCAGTGGGACTTTTAGAAATTAGGGATTATGCAGCATTGGTGGACAAATGTCGACTGGTCGAAGGATACAATCGAAAATTAGCAACTTCTAAGTCCATTAGGGAGGACTCCAGAAGAAGATTGGCACCACAAGGCCAATGATTCAAACCTAACCATTAGCGAAAAGGAAGACTTCCATGAAATAATGCTAGAGGAAATAAACTATAACAGGTTAAGCCATGCTCAAAGTGCGAAAAAAACCATGGGAACAAGCCATGTCTGGCCGAGCAGAATGTGTGTTATGGTTGCGGTAAGCCAGGACACATGATGTATGAGTGTCCTAATCGAACTCAACAACCCAGTTTAGCCACAACGGCAAGGGCGCGTCTTTACCGTGAATGCTGAGGGAGTTTCTCAATCCAAGGATCTGATACAAGGTAAATGTAAAATTGATGGTAACATCTTGGATGTGTTGTATGATTCGGGTGCTACTCATTCATTTATATCCCATAGTTGCATATACAAATTACAACTACCTATATCCATATTACCTTATGATCTGACGGTTTCCACTCTTACCGATAAATCTATTTGGACTAGTCAAGCATGTATAGATCTTCATTTTCAGATAGGGATAGAAAATTTGTATTTGATTTAATATGCCTTCCTTTGTCTAGTTTAATGTAATTTTAGGAATGAATTGGCTTGCAGCCAACCAAGTGTCCTTACATTGTATTGATAAGACTATCTCCTTTTGCTTAGTCTTGCCTACCAAGCCTGTGATTTCTATGTTCTTTTATTTAAATTCCATAGAATCAATCTCTAAGAAAGCTAAGAGTCAAGGATATGTTCTCCTCTTGGCAAGTGAGGTTGAAAGTAAGAAGATGCTAGATGAAATTCCTATAGTTAGAGAATACCCTGATGTCTTCCCAAAAGATATTCCAAAATTTCCTTTGAAAAAAGAGATTGAGTTTTCAATCGAATTGGTGCCAGGAACTCGTCCTATCTATATTTCCCCATATAGAATGTCTCCCCTTGAGTTAGCAGAGTTAAAGGCACAGATTGAAGCGCTTTTAAGGAAACAATTTATTAGATCAAGTACTTCACCATGGGGAGCCCCCTCCTTTTAGTCAAGAAAAAGGATGGATGCATGATGTTATGTGTTGATTATAGGCAGCTGAACAAGGTAACGATAAAGAATAAATATCCTTTACCAAGAATTGATGATCTAATGGATCAACTACGAGGGGCAACAGGATTCTCAAAGATTAATTTAAGATCTGGGTACCATCAGATTAGAGTTCGAGATGAAGATATTCCCAAGACAGCTTTTAGAACTTGTTATGGACATTACGAGTATAGGTAATGTCATTTGGACTAACTAATGCTCCAGTTGTTTTTATGGATTACATGAACCAAATCTTTCGACCTGACTTGGATCAGTTTGTAGTTGTTTTCATAGATGACATACTCATCTATTCGAAAACCAAGGAGGTGTCAAACACCTTAGAATAGTGCTTCAAATTCTAAGGGAACGGAGGCTCTATGCCAAACTATCCAAGTGTGAATTTTGGATGGGAGAAGTTAAATTCTTAGGACATGTAGTGTCACGAGAGGGATATCAGTGGACCTGAGTAAAGTTGAAGTAGTACTTCGTTGGGAAAGGCCAACAATAGTTACCAAAATCCGAAGCTTCCTAGGGTTAGCTGGGTATTATAGGCAATTTATTAAGGGCTTTTCTCTGATAGCCTTACCTTTAACAAAGCTGACCAGGAAGAATGCCTCATACTAATGGACACCTAAGTGTGAGAGGAGTTTCCAAGAGTTGAAACAAAGTTAACTTCAGCACTAGTGTTAGTACTACCTGATCCTCAAGAACCGTTTGAAGTATATTGTGATGCTTCTAGCAAAGGATTAGGATGTGTACTAATGCAACACCAGAATGTGGTCACTTATGCTTCTCAGTTAAAACCCCATGAGATAAACTACCTAACCCATGATTTGGAATTGGCAGCGTAGTTTTTGCCTTAAAAATTTAGCGGCATTACCTCTATGGAGTAAGATTCAAGTTTTCTGATCATAAGAGTTTGAAATACCTTTTTGATCAGAAAGAACTAAATATGCGACAAAGGAGGTGGATGGAGTTCCTTAAGGATTATGACTTTGATTTGAGTTATCACCCTGGCAAAGCTAATGTTGTAGCCGATACACTGAGCAGGAAATCTCTAAACGTGGCATGGATGATGATTAAAGAGGAAGAACTTGTGGAGAGTGTAACACCCTAATATTTAACCCAATACGCCTAGGACGTATTTAGATTAATTATTAGTCATTACTCCCTTTAAAACCTCTTTTAGAAATTAACTTAGCGGAAAATACGGATAATTTTTTTTTTAAAATGAAACATGTAAAACAAAATACGAGCCTTTGCGTATAACATAAATGAAATGTAAAATGGAAGAATAAACTAAATCATATAGAACATAAGCATTAAAGGACACATCAATCATAATATTAGTCATAATCGTTTAGTACATAACCATGAATTATAAAGAGAGCATAAAAGTCTTACCCATATAAGTGGGCAGAGCTTGCAGGACAATAACAAAAATAAGAAACATGACGACGAATACATGAAACAACCCCAAAAGGTACTCCCAAACTAGGACTACTCCCTATCTCGAACTATGGATGATGCTCCTCCTCGTCCCTTGATGGCACATACCCAATGAACTGGGCAAGCTCCTTAGGTGCATGAAGACGGAAGATGGGCGAGCATGCCCTCCATGGCATGGGCGTATCTCCTACGTCGTTCTAACCTCCGCTGCGTCACCGTCTCCTCGCTACCCATCCCAATGTCCATAGGTACAGGAGGGCAGACCCTCCGATAAAGGATGAGAAGGGGGATCCTCTGACGGGTCAGTCTCCGAATGTCTCCGGCGAGGCACATACTCAGGGTAACCTCGTACCGCTGAAGATGAGGACATTCGCGATGATTCTCTCGTCTCGGGTCGTGTCCTCTCAAAAATCATGTCATCACCATAGGGGGAGGTCGGGGTGAAGCGGAAACTAGAGACCGGAAAGGCAAATAGGCGTTATGTATGGAAAAATGTGTATAGCACAACGACCCTTGAAATGGTATGATTGGTGATCTGGATCGAAGTGTAGCTCCCATACGGGCGCATCAACAAAAATCACGAATGACGCCATCGCAATTTGGAGACGTAACGGAAAGAGAAAGAGAGGGGTGAGAATCTTGCTAAAGAATCTCAGGAGGGAAATCCTCTATCCTAATTTCATCGTTTACGTCCCAGGAACCTTGGGTTTATTATAAAAAGGTTAAACATGCATAGGTTCATTATGAGGTTTTCACAAAAGATATTTATCCAAGGTCCATGTCTTTTATAATGAATCTTAATGCATGTATGCAGCATAATAGTACATGGATGCATGGCAATACTTTAAGCAAACCAAACAATAGTCATTCATTATATAAGTGGCAAGTAACATCTCTTTGAACATTGTTCTTTCTTCTCATTCTTGTGACACCAACATCATAATAGTAATCGCACCCCTTAAACTAGGCTATGAGCTCATACCTTAACTAGTCATCACTAGTTCTTACTCATCATCTTGATAAGCGAATCATATTCATATTCATAATCATCATAATAATTCCGACTCCCAGAGTACGGGTAGGGGGCCTAAGGATCACCCATCATGGGACTTTTTCCTTCTTCGAAACGTATCGATTGGTTAAGACCAGCGACTTTGTCCGCTTTGGCAGGCTAATGTCTATGCCCTCATGGTTTTGCCTTCTCCTCACCGAGTAGGAGAAGTACGTCTCGTGTGTCACATTAAACATCTTATTTTCAAAACTTTCTTTAAGTCTCTCAAATTTGACGGAAATTCGGCAGGCATGAGCTACGTCCGAATTTCCTCAAATTGAGTCATGTCACGTAATCTTATTCACATGCATCATTCTTATGAAACTTTCTCAATTAAAACTGTCTAGTTCACATGAGCATACTTCTTCTAACTCGTTCATGTTTCGAAACTCATGCATCTCAAATCATGGCATAACACTTCATCACATCAACACGCCAAATATGCACATAGAGTTTCATGCTCAGAATGTGACATAATCACTTCATCAAGAATATGCTCACTCGATTTCATGCTCACATCACACCTCCTATCTCATGGTATCTTATGCTTTGGCCCTTACGGGTTTTAAACTTGTGTTTGGTTACTCCAACCTTTATTAAAGATTCTTATAACACCTAAGGGATCATTACCTATTTCTCACTAAGTTTTAGGCATACTAAAAATTCCAAACAGCATTATGTAATTTGGGCAGAAAATTACCTCATGATTACGGGGTTCTAGGATTTCCGTTTTAAATCATTTTTAAGTTCCGTCTTCGCCTAAGGCTCCATAATCAATTCCTAAAACGAATATGAGGGATTCCTAGGCATCTTTAATAAGTTGTAAGTCACTTTTCCTTAATTTAACTATGCTGGACAGAATTACATTTTGCCATGTCTAAGTGTGCTAGAATTCCCATTTTAAGTCCTTAGCACCACCTTAAGCTTTGTAATTAATACCTAATCATTTATGAAAGGTTTTTATGCATATCCTACTGATTATGAACCATTTATACTTGAATTAATCATGCTGGAGGTTTGCATATTTGTGCATTAAAGTGTTCTAGAATTCTCATTCTTGATCCTTTTAAGTTACTTATTCTTTTCTAACTTCTCTAAATCGATCCTTGCTTCACTCAAACATAATTTTACACATTTTAACACCTTAGAACAGAATCCATACAGTGGCCAATTGCATCATGCAAAACCAAAAACATAAGCTTCATAGAGTCACATAAATCATAAATTAAAATGCATACAAGTTGCTAGTTTCTCTTGGAATCATTTTAGGAACTCAAAACTCTTTTAGAAACTAATTAATCTCATTGAAATCATAAAAATGTATGCTAGGTCAGTAGCTAAATTATTTAGCTCAAGGAATGAATTTAAATCATAAAACTTTGTTCATAAAGTTCCTTGAGTACATCTAAGCTTAGAAAAATTCCAAGACTTAGACTATGGGCGCTTGTGATTAGATGAACTCATCCAAGTCCATCATCATCACCACAAGGCCGAAATGACATCCTTGAAATGCCTCCATTTTCTAAAACCTTATGCAAGATACTTGGGCAAGTCTTTGAGCTCTAGATCGTTAAAGTGATGACATAAACTTAAACATGCTATGCACCTCATATTTATTCTTCATTAGAAAATAAAGTGAGAACATAAAATAAACATGAGATGCACTCATTTATTATCTTTAGAGTTTAAGTGATGGCATAAAATATAAACATGCTAGACAAGAAAGTAAACATGAGATGCAAGGTTCAATTCTTTATTTTAGTGCTCTAGGCCCCTTGAGGTTTTTACCCTAAATCAACAATCAACTTTAAGGTTGAAATAGGTAGGCTTTGAGATTTATTAAGTGAGAATGCACATTCTTGTTTTAATCTTTAAGTTGTTTAGTGATGACTTGAAAATAAACATGCTATGCAAAGCATTAAAGTAAACATGAATGCATCTTATTTTAGATCTTAGCTAGAGCTCTTTGCAAGACTTTAAAGGAACAAAACCTCAACCCATTATGTATTATAAGGCAAGCTTTAGAGTTCTTAGCACCTAGACTTCAAGGAAGTCTTAAGGTTTGAACTTCATCATCAAGCTCAAGAAAATAGACGCAAAGCTCAACACTTTGTCCAAACAAGATACAAAACTAAGTCATATTCTTTATTTTATTGCTCATGGGCTTCAATCTAGAGTAAAACTCTTAGAACGGCCGACCAACTTTAAGGTTGGCAAGGGTAAGCTTAAAGCTCTTCGAAAACTTAGATTAATTTTCTTTATCAAAACTTTTGTGACCTACTTTACATTTTTAACAAAACTTGTTCAAACAAAGGAACAAAGGAACCGAAATCATTCAAGAAAAGGAAGAGAAAGCCGAAACCTTTGAGGAAGAAAGGAAAGGAAATCCGAAAGCATGAGCAAGGAAAAGAAAGAAAAACTCAAGCATGTATGGTCCAAGACCAAGTTGTTTCAAGCTTTAGAGGTTTCTCACAAGATATCAACAAGTCTTTATCTTGAAACCTCATCATCAAGCTAAAGTTTTTCTCAAGAATAGGCCTCATGGCCGAAAAGGAAAAAGAAGAAAGAAAAAGTTTTGAGCCAAGAGGAAACTAGAACTTTTCTTGAGGAAAACAAGTAAAAACTTTAAAACAAACCCCTACCTAAGGAAGTCTTTGGAATGGAAGAAAGAAAGCTTGATTCTTGAAGAGTTAAGAAGACAAAATCTCCTCTTGGATGTGATGATGGATTCGGCCAAGAAGGATGCTCAAGGAAGATGATTTTTCTTTGAGTTTCTAAGCTTGGGAATGGAAAGTTTGAGTGTTTGAGAGATGGTTTAAGGTGAGGTAGTGGTGGTTTATGGTTGTTTGTGGTGGTGGCAAGGTTCTTTGAGAGGTGGAAGAAAATGAAGAAGATGAAGAGAAGTTTAAGAGAAAAAGCAAGAAAATGCAAGACAACTAAACTTAGCAATTGATCTAAAGTGTATCAAGGTTCTTCAAGGCTTGGTATTTATAGAATTTTGGCAACATGAAGGTTGCCATGAAGAAAGATGGCCGACGGCCAAAAGGGAGGGAAAAGGGAGGAAAATATCTCTTACAAGGTATGGCTTCAAGTATGGGTTCAAGCATGGTGAAGTATGGGCAAAAGTATGGGCAAGGCATGGGCTTTGGAGTGAAGAAAATTTCAACATGTGGCACTTTTCCTTGGCCTTGCATTCGGCTAGATTTGGGACAGCCAAGGGGAGGATTTGTTTGCTCATGTAATTGTGGTTTAGTGATGTGTTTAGGTGTTTCTTTGATTAAGGTTTTGGTTAGGAGTTGTAAGAAAGTGTTTAGGTGAGGTAATTGGGTAATTAAGGTTGTTCAAGACTTGATTAGGGAGTGATCATACTAGATTAACAAATTAAATTCATTTTCTTAGTCAAATGAGGTATGGCACAATTCCTTAATTTAAGGAATTGGAGAGAGAAAACACTATTCAAGATTCCATGACTAGGAATCTTAAATTAAAGAATGCAATTTAGAGTTTAACTAAGCAATCTTAGGTTCTAATTAACCTTAGTAAATTATTTTGACTCGATTAATTATCGAAATAAATTAATCTTCGATTAGAGCCTAATATTGCTTAGGTTTACTTAATTGCGTCATTAGGCTCACTGGACACTGTTTTAGGGGCAAAATGGTAATTTTACACTAAAACTGCTGGACCAACCAGGCCCGGCTAAACATCACATATCACTTAAAAACATCATTCTAAACTTCCTGGAAAAATTCCGGGCTCAAACGGCACCTTTTACCCGTGTAGAACACAGGAGGTGTATTTTGGTCATTTTGAGCCGAAAGTTTAGAAAACGAGATTTTCACCTCGATATCAAACATAACAGATACAATCCCCTTCAAACATTGAGTTGACCCATTGAGGAGTGCCGGGTTGGCTGTCCTTTAATTTCAGGAAAAATGACCTCAGGGTTATTCGGTCATTTGTACTCTAACAGGAGAAATCGGGCGTTACAGAGAGCTTTAGAAATCTCAATTTAGGAATTTCCATAACTCCCCAAAGTATCTCCTTAAGTCAGATAAAGGTGAAAAGTAATTTTAAAGACTTGATTTCAATGATATAATGTGAAGATCTAGGATTTCAAGAGACTTTGAACTTGGTTTACACAAGAAAGTTGACAGGATTCAGCTAGGATGAACACATAACATAGAGATACAAGGGTAGAATTTGTGTACTTGCAAATGATGATCTTAAGAGGAGAATTTTAGAGGAAGCTCATGAAAGTGACTTCACTATGCACCCAGGGACAAGCAAGATGTATACAGACCTTAAAAGAATGTTTTGGTGGCCAAAGAAGAAGCCAAACATAGTTGATTTTGTTAGGAAATGCTTAACTGGTCAAAAGGTCAAGATAGAGCATCAAATACCCGCAGGAGCACTTCAACCTTTAGATATTCCTGAATGGAAGTGGAAAGTGTCTCAATGGGCTTTGTGTTGGGATTACCAAGAACATGCTCGGGATATGATGCTATATGGGTTATAGTGGATAGGTTAACTAAATCTGCACACTTTTACCCATTAGAGCCAACTATCCCTTAGAAAAACTAGCTTATCTCTATATTCAGGAGATAGTATGGTTACATGGTGTCCCTTCTACTATAATTTCTAACCAGACCCAAGATTTACTTCAAGGTTTTGGGGAGCCTTTCAAAAATCATTTGGAACTAAGCTTTGTTTCAGGATTGCCTATCATCCTCAAACTGATGGAAAAAGAGAGAACCATATAGACCTTAGAAGACATGTTAAGGGCATGCGTACTTCAGCAAAGAGGGAGTTAGGATAAATTGTTACCACTTGTGGAGTTTGCTTATAATAACGGCTACCATACTAGTATTAGCATGGCTCCATACGAGGCTTTGTATGGTAGAAAGTGACAATCTCTTTTATGCTGGTATGACCCGGAGAAGCAAAATTGTTAGGACCTGATTTGATTAACCAAACCATTGAGCAAATACAAAAGATAGAAGCAAAATTCTCATTACTCAAAGTTGGCAGAAAGTTATGTGGACATTAGAAGGAAACCTCTAGAGTTCCAAGAAGGAGAACATATATTCTTGAAAGTCATCCCTACTCTAGGTATAGGTAGAGCTCTAAAGGTTAAGAAATTATCATCTCGATTCATAGGTACTTTTCAAATCCTTCAACGAGTTGGCCCAGTTGCATATCGCATAGCTCTATCCCTTCAATTGTCAAACCTTCATAATGTTTTTCATGTATCCCAACTCAGAAAATATCATCCTGGCTCAAGTCATGTACTAGAACCCGAATCTATACAGTTAAGAGATGACTTCACATTTCAAGTACCCCTGAATCAGATCATTGGAGAGGAAACCAAGGCTTAGGAATAAGTCAGTGCCATTGGTGAAAGTAGCTTGCGCCAGGAAATGAAGAATATACTTGGGAATTAGAATCAGACATGATAAAGAATTATATAGAACTATTGCCAGGTATGAAATTTTGAGGGCAAAATTTTCTTTGAAGGAGGGTGGTAATGTAACACCCAAGGTTATTTTAGAAATTTTATTTAGACTTTATTAATAAGAATTTTACAATTTTGATAGGGTTAGTTGAGATACGAATAACTTGATGATGACAAAAAAAATGTGAATAATGTGGGGCCCATGGGGACTACCAAGCCCTGAAATTGGGCCTAGATGCTAAAGACTGAGAAAATGTGAGATTTAGGTTGGAAATGATTAAAACTGAAAAGGTTAGGCCTGAAATAAAATTTCGGGTACTATATGTTTTACGGGTACGGTGTTTTAACCGTTAGTTAAATTACGATGTGTAGTTAATCACACCATAAGGAAATTACAGCGTGAAATGGACACCTAGCAAGACAAGTGTGTGGCTTAGAAGAAGCCACACCATTGTCTTTTTCTAGGAACCAATGAGAAGCCACCAAAATTTCATGTATTTATCTTAAAGACATACCATTTTATTAAGTTCATTTATTACACCATTATCACATTATTACAACATAAGCTTTTAACCTTTCTTCCCAAGACATTCTTGGCAAAACACTTGAGCTTTCTAGCCATTTATATCTTCTTTCTCTACTCAATACAAGAACTCTAGCTAAGGACACCAAACTTCACTCAAAAACCCATAGCCAAGATTACAACTCATACTACTTCACATAAACTTAAGACCAAACTCTTCATTACAAACCCAAGCCTCTTCATATTATCAAGTTAGGTATTGGAGGCAGTGTTGAAAGGGGATTTGAGAGAGAGTTAGATGAAGAAATGGTGGAGGATCATTGAGAAAAGTTAGGAACAAGAGCTTAAGCTTTCAAAGAACCAAGTAGGGCTTTATTTGTCTATTTTCCTTTCAAATTTGTTTTGAAAATTTCTAAATTAATCGAGCTTGATGTTTTTCATTTTATTGGTTGATAACATATGAATATTGATGTATGAATTTTGGTAGAGAGTTTTGATGATGTTAGAGAACCAATTTTCTAAAATATGTTGTAAGCTAAGTTGCTGAATCTTGGATTTCCAGCATGCAGCTCAATTTACATGATTTTTATGACTAATTTAGAGACATGATCATCAGCTGAAAATTTTATATGATGAAGCCAACATATGTAGTGTTTCCAGAAATTTTCTTGGCTTATCTTAAGCACTTTTGCTATGGTTAAAAATTGAAAAACCAATAGGTTATGGTTTCTTCTTGCAAGTCCAGTTGGTAGTGCTGATTTTGTCTGATTTTATTACCCTAGCAAATGATTGAATTATTAGTTGAAATTTTTATAGAATGTTGAGGAAATATTGAAGTCCAACTATAAATTTTTTAACAAAGTTTTGTGTTCATTTGGTAGGGTAGAAAAATTGAGACTTCTAGTAGTTGCCTGTGAGTGTGTAATCTCTGACCTCTAAAATATGAGAATTTTTAAATATAGATATAGACCTTTTTATGTCTTGAAATTTTTACAGGGTCTCCTTAATACATAAAATCATCTCTGAAAAATAGTTTTACTTAGTTTCTATGATGTTCAATAAGTTAGTCATAATTTTCTTTGTGACTGAAATGTTGACAGCATACTGAATTAGTTGAACAAATGATGAAAGATACATAATTTGATCTCATCATGACATGTGAGCTTATTGATGATGTTAGGCACATATAGGAGTGATTACTTACTCCAATTACTCACATATATGCGAGACAAGCATAAGACTATGTATTATTGGGTCGGAGAAAAAATCCGTTAGTTAAGGAATAAACCTAACTACCCTTGAATTGAGTCAGGGATTAAACCTGACTAGAAATAGATCTGTGTGTGAATTGGAGAGAAAAATCCAAGGATCAAGTATAGGAATGAGCTCAGTCCTAAAAGGCAATCTATTACCCTAGAGTGACCTAAGCCACGGAATCAAGGGCCCATATAGTCAAAGTAGCAAGCGTTTTGGTTATTTTACCTTATGTGCTATATGAATGATGCTTTAATATTTGATTGAGATCAAGATGTTTATGTGTTTAATTACTATTTTAAAGTCCAAGGATAATGACCACACAAAATGGATCTGCTTCGGATAAAGATCTTGTTAATCTAGATAATTACTCTAAATTTTCATTTAAAAAGTTTATAAATAAACTTGAAGCTGGGTAGATAGTGATGACAGTTATGTATGTATGGGAATACCCTGAGGATTTTAGAATTCTCACCCATCTTTGCATTCTGTAACATCCTCCCAAGTATAACCTCACCCTTAAGTCATAACATTGTACTTGAGAATTGTTACTTATTAATTAGCAGGCCTTTCTAAAATATCTATAGAAAGCTCGATTTACGTGAGTAATAACTAAGCGAAATTCTATTGAAATATATATAACAAAGAAATACAAACTTTATTGAATACATAGCTAAGTACAAGAGGAAGCTCCTCTATGAGCTTTAGTACATATCTCTTCTCTAATATAGTTACATACATATCCATTCCACTAAATACAGCATAATAAAAACATTCACTATGACACTATTGCCATTCCGAGTCCTTTATGTAGTAGCATCATAGTCCTCTGGCTTAACTTGGAGGCGATACGGAAACACAAACACATAGGGGTGAGAATTACATAATTCTCAGTAGGGCATCCCTAAACATATACGAAAAATCTATGTCATCATCATCGCCCCAGCCACTTCGGTTTATCAAGAAAATGTGATCATGCAATATAAACTAAAGATTCATTTTAAGGTTCTAAAATCATCCCTCCGAAGTGGGTAGCTTTTAATAATCAACTACTTAGAGCACATGTATCATAATGTTTCAACAAATAATAGATCATCCCAAGGCTGCCAATCTAAAGTAAGATGAGTATGCATATAATACATACAGTGAACTTATCTTAATGTGACATGGTTCCACTTATGGCCATAGAAATCAAGTCAATGCATTTTTCTTTTCATTGACATAGGAAAGACTTAGTTATACCCAACGGGTATTTATCGTGGACAATTCCACAATAAATAATTTATACCAAATGGTATCAGGAGTGGTTTACACCACACAAAGGAAATAGTCTGCTTATTAGGACCAACTCAATCCTATATGTGATCATCGAACTTCATTTTTTTCCATTTTTGAATCACACACATATCTATTGCTAGCCGATACATCTATCGACTCAAAATATTTAGGGAGGTTCCTCTTTTTTTCCTTCCCTCATTCAATCTAAGTCTTGTTTCTGTTTTGTCCATATGTCAGAACATGGACAATTTAAGTTCATATATATATTCTCTTTTCTCAAATGCACGCATAAGCCACATGTATGTATGTCATTCACAATGCAATTTCAATTATGTCTCATAAACCACTCTTTCTTTCCTCTAGCATATCAAATACTTTGTTCTCAAAGGCATGCTTACATTACAAGTAGGTATTCAATCATATTAGAGGCCCATTCATGCCTCATGGATAAGTAATTGAAATAATTAGCATGCATTCAATGCCATACACTTGGACTAGATATCATTTTACCACAAATTTTCAGCCATTCTCACATCCCAGCACCTTGGCAGATTTACTGTCCTAGGTATAATATTTAATTGCCACATAAAACGGCCATTTCAAGAGCCACAAAAATTATATATGACACTTAAATATGTCTAGGAGACCTTGTAAAAATTTCATAGGAAACAGGCTCTCTAGCCTTGTAACTAAATTATAAAAATTCAGTGGTTGGAAGCCACTTATTCATAGCCCAGACTAGGGTTCTTGAAATTTTTAATCCTAACAAATGATTGAATCAACTTATAATAAAATTCACAATGATACTTCAATATGTTATTAACTTCATGTAAAAATTTCAAAGACTAATTCAATCGTTTGCTATGGTAATAAAATTGGACAAACTTATTGCTTCAGTTTCAACAACCAAGACAACATCAATCCCATTTCGGTACCTCATTTTTTTTTAGGCAGTAAACCTTAAAATCAACACTCAAGAAAATTCATTGACAATTTAAAGATGTTAACTTGAACATATAATTTTTTCAGCTCATGAAAATGACTACAACATGACCATAAAATTCGTGATCATACATACCTCCAAGAAACCTGAAAATCCAGCAAGTATCACTCAACATCTTTTTGATAAAAGTGATTTTTATCATCATCCAAATATACTACCAAAATTAACACATTAATATCAACATAATATTAATCACTATAGCTAGAAATTTCGAACTTAGCTCAACCCAAAACAGATTAGAAAAATTTGACAAAGAAAGGCAACAAAAACCCTACTTTTGGCAACTTAGTGGATCTTTGGCTTCAAGATGATTCCAAGCTTGAATCCTTCCACTCCAAAGCCCCCAAACCAACTTCAAACCCTTCTTAAATCAGTGAGGTGTGAGGTAACAAGGCAAGGTTTGATGAGGAATAGAGATTTTATTCGGTTAGATTTGTAGATATCAAGGTGTAGAACAAGTTTGATCAAAGAACTTTGAGGTTTCCACAACTCTAGGCTAGGGTTTTTGGGCTGACAACTCACGATCAAGCTCTTGAAGATCAAAATGGTTGCTGGTTCTTTTCTCCCCCTTGCTGGCCAAAATTGATCCTTAAAGAAGAAGGATTTGGCTTCTTGAACAAGCTTTGGACATGTGTTGATCTTATAACAATTGCATGAAGATATTATGTAATAAAGCAAAATGGATGACTAAGATTTTAATCTTGGATTCCAAGATTAAATCTTGGCTTCCAAGATTAAATCTTGGCCTTCCACATATCCTAAATAGGTGGATATCATCCATTGGTGGTGATGGAAATATCTTTCGTGTTAAAAATCACACACTGAAATCTCACCAAACGAGTAAATGCCGCACTTGATTAGACCAATATTACCCGAAAATCAAATTCAGGTATAAAATTCTTATTCCTAACTATTTCTAACCTTAACCCTCTCTTTTCTCAATCTCGGGCATCTCTTGGTCCAAATTAAGGTTTTGGCTGTCCCGTGGTCGTGGGGCCCGCAAGGTTACCATTCATCCCTCGAATTTTTTTTTTATATGTCTGTTGGCCGCCTTCATCATTGCTAAACTGTTATATTTTTAAAATTATGAGTAACAAAGATCAAATTAATTTTTAAATAATTTTTGGGGTGTTACACATTCCATGTCTACCATAGATCCGAGGATGGCATCGATGGTGTTCTTCATAGAGTTGCTACACCTAGAGTGGCACTATGACCCTATTCTGGACTCTTTCTTCGTTCTAGCTCATGCCCAGCTCCTGTTATATATATTTTTCAGTCATTCGTTGTCGGTTTAGTTATTAGCTCACTTTTTGATCCTGACTTCCGTTTGATGGAGTGCCCCTGCACATGGCACATCCAGTTATTATCCAGCTGCAACCTACACCACCTGCTCCACCTCTCCCGATGTGGATATGGCCCCCATTTCTCCTGACCCTCGTGCTAGCACCATCATCCACCCTCGATGATAGCTCAGCTTTTGACCTTGACTCCCTTCAGAGGTGACGCCATCATCCCGATGGCGAATGGTTTTCTCTAGAGTGTTACCTGACTTAGGAGGGCAGCTGCTCATGTTATGTTTTAGTAGTGTAGTAGATGCCTGCCATTTGTTGGACTTGATTAACAAAAACCTTTGTACATGACTTTTTGTTAGGTTTTCTTTAGAGCAAGAGTATGTTTTGTATTTTGATGTATGTTGGTAGTCCCTACGAGGACTCGATGCTTTTATGTACTGGATCCTAGCCGGTTGTATGCTATATATATGTACTGAATGGCGTGAGCCCTTATGTTCATAAATAAAATTTTAATGTTTGTAGTAGTCACAGAAAATTATATGATACTGTGTTTTACATTACTTTCTTCCTGATGATTCGAGGTACCCAGGCTCTCTGCTATTGCGAGGTGATTACCAAATAATTAATTTGGGTACGACCTTAAAATCAAATAACTATAATTGTAATTCATGATACACGAGTATAGGATGTAGTAGCACTCTCTTAGTTAAGGCATCACAACATAGGTGGACCACTGAAATTAAGAGGACGTTAAATAACATCCTCCCAAGTACAACTTCATTCTTAAGTCATGACCTCATACCTTAGAGTTTTTACTTATTATTTAGCAGACCTTTCTTAAATATCTATAGCAAGCTCGATTAACGTGTGTAGTAACTAAGCGCAATTCTATTAAAATATATAACAAGGAAACACAATATTTATTGAATACATAGTTAAGTACAAAAGGAAGCTTTTCTATGAGCTTTAATACATATATGTTATCTATTACGTTTGTAGACATATACATACAACTAGGTGCAACATAATAAAAATACTAACTACTAAACTACTAAATCTGATTCCTTTTGTGTAGCAGCCCCATAGTTCTCTAGATCAACTTGGAGACGACACAGAAACAAAAATATATAGGGGTGAGAATTATACAATTCTCAGTAGGGCAACTCTCCAGTTACACAATCATAATGTTATTGTCATCACCTTAGCCACTTCGGTTAATCTAGAAAATGTGATCATGCAATACCAACTAAAGATTCATTTTAAAGTTCTAAAATCATCCATCCAAGTGGGTAGCTTTTACAATCAATCACTTAGTGCACATATATCATGAAGCTCAAATTCATAGTAAGTAAATCTAATCAAGAGATTTCATATGATAGGATTATGCATATGATGAATGTAGTGAAATTATCCGAAAGTGACCTGGTTTCACTTATAGCCATAGAAATCAAATCAGATCTATTCCTAACCGATACGTCTCCTGACTCAAAATATCTTTAGGGAAGTTCCTCTTTTTGCCTTCCCCTATAATATATCTAAGGAAGTTCCTCTTTTTGCCTTCCCCTCATTCAACCTAAGTCTTGTTTCTATTTTGTCCATATGTCAGAACATGCACGATTGAAGTTTATACATTCTCTTTTCCTTTTCTAAATGCATGCATAAAGCACATATAGGCATTCATTGACAATATAATTTTCAATCATGCCTCATAAACCACTCTTTATTTCCTCTAGCATGCATTTATATGTCACAAGTCACATAGCCAAATAGTTAACATCAAGTATTCATGTCATACTAGAACAAAAAATGGCATTATTTCATCAATTCAAAGCATTGTTTCATTTCCAGCACAATGGCAAATTCCACACCTTTGTAGCACAAATTAAATTGCCCATCAAGAAATCAATTCAGAGGCTATAAATATTATTCAAGATGCTTCAATGTATCCACAAGGTTCCATAAAAATTTCAGAGCAAAAATAGTTCTCTAACTATGTTAACAAAATTAGACAAATTCGAAGGTCAGAAAACCCTATACACAGCTAATCACCCTAGTTCCCAATTTTATTACCTTATCAAATGAACATATCATATCATACAAAAATTCACGGTTAGACTTCAATATGTCCTCAATACCCTATAAAAAGTTCAAGTGATAATTCAATCATTTGTTATAGCAATAAAATTAGCAAAATTTACAGCTTCTATTCCAACATTTAAGGCAACACATAGTTCACTTCGGTTTCTAATTTTTTTAAAGCATTAGGAGTCAAAATCAGAACTCAAAAAAATTTGCAGAACTAGGTAGGATGTTGCCTTCAACATATATTATTTCTAGCTCATCAAAATACCCACAATAGTACCAGAAAATTTGTGAACACTCCATGCCCAGGAGAAATCCAAAAATCCAACAGCATAGTCCAAAATTCCTTTTGACAAAAATGATTTCTAACATAATCGAAACACTCCACCAAAATTAATACATCAATATTCATATGTTATCAACCAATAAAACTAAAAATTTCAAGCTCAATCAGATCAGAATTTTTCAGAATAATTTTGAAAGAAAAGTGGATGGATAAAGCCCTACTTGGCTCTTGAAAGCTCTTGTTCTTGTTCTTAGCTTCCTTCAAGAGTTCTCTACCCAATTGTTGATCTAAACCTCTCAAATACACTTGAAACAAAATTAGGAACAATAGCTATCTTGATAATATGATGGGGTGAGGGTTGTTGTAAGGAGTTGATTCAAAGATTTCAAGTGCTAGTCTTGTGTTTATGCTAAATCTATTGATGCTAGATGCTGTGGCTTAAGGTTTTTGTAGGTTTTTGATGATTTGGGAAAGAAAATAATGAAGAGGAAGCTGAAAGCAAGCATGGCCAAACTTAGAAGGAAGAAGAATGAGGATTTTTGGTTTTTGTTTTATTTATATAAGATATGAAATAAATTTGCTACCACAATTAATACATCTTATAATAGAAATTAGTTATTTTATGTGGTTAATATTCAATCTTGGCATAAGACAATGGTGTGACTTCACTCTAACCACACACTTGTCTAGTTAGGTAGCAAACTTGCACTACAAGTTTCATTTTGTGTAAGAAATTGGACATCGATATTTTACCAAATGGGTAAAAATACCATACCCGTAAAAACAAATATTGCTCAAAATTTAACTCTAGATATAAAATCTCCATTTCTAACATTAACCCTATGTTTTCTCAGTTTGGGTATCTTCAGGTACCAATTCTAGGGTTTTGGTTATCCTGACGGGCTTGGGGCCTAGAAGGTTACTATTCACCCAGCCTAATTTTTTTTTAACATGTCATTGGGCCATTCTCATCATTGCTAAACTGTTAGATTTTTGAAATTACGACAAAGCTCAAATTAATTTTTAAATAATTTTCAAGGTGTTACATTATATCACATTTCTTTTTCAGCCTTTGTTTTTTATATATTGGCTTGGACAAAGCTATTCTGAATATGGAAATTAATCAAGATAAATTGTCACAAGTATTACTTGTTTTCTACAATAACAAGCTTTTCTTCAGAAGGTTTCTTTAAATAACTGAAAATCAAGTTAGTTGTATAAAGAGGACTTAAACGATGAAATATGTTTCAATATCACTCTGATACATCTAAGTCATAATTCTAAGAAAGTTCAAAATGTTCCTTTACAACCAAAACAACTCTGATTTACGTTACTTAAGGCTATAAAATGTTTTTGAACTTATCCATATCATGCCTTAAGAAAAAAACTTCCTGAAAGTTACAACCTATGCTGTTATGAAAGAATAGCTATTATCACAACGTTTTCAATTCTATTTCTTTCAACATCTCTTCAAAAGATTTTCTTTAAATTGGTTTGTCATCATCAAAAAGGGGAGATTGTTAGCTCGAGAACCCTTCAAAAAGCTTTAAGGCAATATGTTTTGAATGACAACATAACCAATTTAAAGAAAACACTTTGAAGAATGGCTAATGTCTACCTTGAGTTTCTTAACTTAGCATACAGGTATTTTTGGATTGCATAACACAAACATAAAATGAGAATAATTTCACTTTACACGTGCAAACATGATTTATCTCATATAAAGAGATTGAACTTAATAGAAGTGAATATTATATTGTGCAAAGTACGTATACAAGCCTTACGGATGAAAGGAAAGCAATCAGTACAAGAAACCAAGGTCTAGGATTTCAGAAAGTAGGATGAGACTTTAGAACGTACACCTGAAATGAAGATATTTGTCAAAAACTAAAGCCAAAGTGTTCTACTATCTTCAATCATCATACTAGCAATGTTTTGTTCATCAACAAGCCATGATTGATGTAACACCCTTCACACCATAAGGCTATGCTTAAGCCATAACCTTATAATGAGCAGTTGTTACTTGTTATCTCTACTTAGCCTTTGATGGAGTATATACATATTACATATGAGCTTGCTTTTCTAGACAAACATAAAATGCTTTCTCTCTAAATCATTACATTTGAACATAAATAATATATCAAAAATATATAATTGTATTATCTGACAACAAAGCAACAGCATATATAACTCTGTCAAACCCTTACCTTGGTTCATGCAGGAACTCTCTAGTCTAGGTAGGGTACTACTCAACATTCACTAAAAGAAAATAAGAAGGCTGACTAAATTCTCTATCATCGATTCATTAGAACTCTGGACCCTGATGCTAGTGCTAGTTGAGAATCTCCGCAAAACAATCACCATCATAGCAATCTATGTAAAAATATAATAACATCAGGAATGAGAATCAAAGATTCCCAATAGGAAAAATACTAGTCTACTACACAGTGATATCTGACATAGTATTAAAATAAATAAAGTATCTTTAATTTCTTTTCAAATAACTAGCTTGCTTATCCCTTTTCTCATTAAACATAGTATTATGAGTGCACTTATGCTTGAGAATAAAAAGATAATAGGATTCATAAGATAATTACTTGGTATTCTAGTTGTTTACATAAAATTAGTTTATTTGTTTGATTACTTCTTTGACATAATCTTATTATGAACTTTAGGCTTGAGAATAAAACTCATAGGATTCCTGATATACTTCTCATCTGATGCATTTCTGGTCATGTAACACCTCGTTACATCCTGATATAGTTCACTTGTTGCAGGACCTTGTACTACAACCTGATATCACACTGTGAATCCATGAGTTTATAATCAAGCAATTGATATGTAGTTAGTATCATTATTTTCTGTGACTTAACTTGGTTAGATACTTTAAACTTAATAGTAAAACTCATAGGAGTCTTCTGATATATTTCTCTTGGATTGTACTGTCAATGATGTAATGCCATCACGTTACAACCTGATATAGTTCACTAGATGGAGTACGCCTACTATATCTCATCTGAATAGTCTCGCTATTCTTTCTAGTACATCCTTTTTTCACAATGATGTAATGTTGTCACGATTACAACCTGATATAGTTCCAAGGGCGTAGCACATCTACTACTACCCGTGAATCCATGAGCTTACGATTAATCAATTAATATTACATCAGGCGTATTTCTTCAGTTTCTTTCTTCGTATGAAAATCTATCATTTAGTTAGGAAATCTCTTAATTATAAAGTAAAATCTCTTCTTAATAGTTCTGTATCTCATACTTTTGCTTTGAAATTTTCTTGAAATCTCCTTAACTCTTATGAGATTTTCTCTGTTAAGTCTTCTGAATTCCTGTGAGACTTTTCTCTTGAAAATCTCCTGAATTTCTTATGAGATATTTTCTTTAGATCTTTTGAATTCTTATGAGATTTTCTGTTAAAAAATCTACTAAAGTCTTATGACATATTCTGTTCAAAAATCTCTTGGATTCTTATGAGATTTATCGGTAAAATCTATTGAACTTTTTATGAGATTTTTCTAGAAAAACTGTTATAAGATTTTCTACAAAGTCTAGTAAACTTTTATGAGATTTTTCTTAAAGAAAAAATTTCAACATTTATGAGATTTTCCATAAAATCTACTAAACTGTTATGAGAATTTTCTATAAAAATCTTAGACTGTTATGAGATTTTTCTATGAAATCTGCGAACTATGGCGAGATTTTCCTGAAAATCTGCTAACTGTAATGAGATTTTTATGGAAATTCTGGTAATCTTTTATGAGATTTTATATCATCAGAAATTTGTAAAAATCCTTTAGTGGTGATTCTTATAATTTCAAGGAAAATAAACCAAGTTTCTTAGGTGAATTTCAAGCTTTTTCTTCTATAAATCAAAATCTCTTAATTTACTTAATAAATCTCTTATATTAATTCAATCGATCCACAAGTGTTCTTGAACTAAAAGCTCATATATATGAATCTTGAGAATAAATTTCAGATTTCACAACATCATTTCAAACTTATGTCAAGAGTTTATTTAGCAAAAATAGTCAAACAATCACAAGCAATAGACATAGAATCTTTACTACCTTTCTCAAGCTTTTTGTCTACTTTTTCCTTTCTAACCAAGCCTCAAACCCCCCTTTTTTAGCCTATGTTTTGTGCTGCCACAAGGACCAAGTGCAAGGAAAAACAAGGTTGTCAATTGATCTTGATGTAGAGAAGATGTTCTTGAAGTAGTTTAGATGCTTTCCTAAGAGTATCCTTTGTAATTATGGTGGTTTGATGGAGTTTTTTCAAAGAGAAAACTTGAAAATGGAGGAAGAAAGAAAGGAGCATGAAGAAAGGAAGGAAAACATGAAGTTTGTGACCAAACCGAGACGAAAATGGCTTTTCATTTCTTTTTTCCTTTTTATAAATTCATTGACTTGGAGAGAAAGTAAATAATGAAATATTTTCGGATCAATTTACCTTATATCAGTATTAGAAATATCTATATTTATTTAATTGTCATAAGTAAAAATTATTGGGATCTGATAATATCCGTTATTTTACCAGACTCAATGTTTTGGTGTACCGATTATTACCATTTTGGTGTACCGATTATTAATATTTCGGTACCCGATTGACATAAAAGAAACTTTACTGGATTAAGATATCTATTTACCCTTATACTTATTTTATCTACGTCATTATACCAATTATAGGTTCTCATTCTATATCTCCAATTAAAATATTATTATATTAATTTTTTTAATAATATTAAATTAATTTTCATTTTTTTAACAAACTCCTCATATTATTCTAATTATAACTGTATCTGTTGGAATTTTCAAAATTCCTATAGATTATTCACAATTAATCAGTTTATCACAATAATACTTCAAAATCGGTCGTTACATTCTACCCCTTAAAAAAAATTTTCCCCTCAAAATTTAGTCCTCTCGTATACTTTACTCAAATCCTCACATATACTTCTTGGACCATTCTCTGCCAACACAATCCTTACAAAAGAAACAAATCTTTCTCGAAGTTGTTTCACATTTCTTTCTACTTTTGGTATAGGTGGTAACTTTAACGTCAAGCTATCCTGTAGTCATAGGATTTAGATTCCAGTATATGACTAGAATCAGAGTTGTACTTTCAAAGTTGTGGCACATGGAACACATCGTGAAGCTTTGCTAGGTGTGGAGTTAAACTATCTGGTATACTCCTGAACTTACACAACCTTGGATCTGAAAATGACCTATAAAACGATGATTTAGCTTCTAGACTTTAATGTCTCTGCCTATCTTGGCATAGAGATAACTTTCAAAAATATGTGCTTTCTTTCTAGGAATTCTAACGGTCTTCTCCTCTTATTGTCATAGCTCTTCTGTCGACCTTGAGCAATGAAAATCTTACCTCTAATCTTCTTTATCTACTTAATAGTCTCCAACGAGGTCTAGTCCTAAAAGGCTACTTTCACTTGGTTCATGCCAACATAGAGGCCATTATTGCTTCATTCCATATATAGTTTCATAAGGAGTCACCCTTATACTTGCGTGATAGTTGTTGTTGTAGGAAGATTCAATTAATGGAGATATTTGTCCTATTTCCCCCAATGTTCCAGCACACATGCTCTCATCACATCTTCCAACGTTTAAATGCTCCATTTTGTAATACCCTAATAATTAACCCAATAAGCCTAGGTCGTATCTGATTAATTACTAGACTTTACTCTTTGCTTCAGTTATTTAACCATACTTTGAAAATACTTAATGAAATTACGAGCCATTTTAAAAAAAAAACATAATTGAAAATGTGAGCCGCGCATAACGTGAATGACTAGCGGAATATAAAAGACATATCAGAAATTAAATACATCATATCACATTGGCTCCATCATATAACATCCATAATTACATAACACATAAATATTTTGCCTACCAACGAGTTAGGCTAGGTGTAAGCAATCAAACAAAACATAAATAGTATATGGATGGAAAAATATCCATAAACGGCACCTACTAATAACACTTCAGAGATAAGAATAGATATCCAAGCTCACGCATGAAGTTTAGCGATACGTTCCTCAAGAATGATAAGCTGGTTCACCAGATCAAGTACATCTACCAGGTGAGAGCATCAACGAGAATCACGAACATCACCTTTACTTTCTGAAGACGAGATGGAAAGAAAGAAAGAAAGAGGGAGTGAGAAACTTATAAAAGAGTCTTAGTAGGGTACTCACCTCATATGCATTGTGTCATCATCATCGTCCTCAAGAACCTCGGGGTTATTATGAAATAGTGAGCATGCTAAGATTGATTTATTCAGTTCGAAAATATACTTTACCGAGGTTCGTCGATTTTAATCATGCGTCTTATAATACATCATAAACTTAGCATGTCATGTTTATAATGAACTTTTCCTTTCATATATAATAACATAGTTATGCATAAAACCACATCATATTCCTCATCATCATTTCATAATGTGAGGGGCATTTTGGTCATTTTAAACGTATAGAAAATCGGGGTTTGCAACTCTCGCACGAATTGCTCCTAACCTTTCTTCTAATGTTATATTCCTTTATTGAGGATTGTTCGGTCTCAATTATATGAAAAATTACCTAGGGTAATTAGGTAATTTCTAAACGACAGGAAAATTCCTGGCGTACACATTTAACTTTCCTATCAGCCTCGGGATGATAAGTCATTTTGAAACAAGGTTTTCTTCTGAAAGCTTTTAGAAAATCTCCTAAAAATCTTGAAGTGAAAAGGAAATCTTGGTCCAAGATTATAGTAGAAAGAATACCATGAGTCTTACTAATCCTTCTATATAAAGCTTAACCAATTTTCCAAGAAACGATGTAACTTTGACTAGTAGAAGATGTGCGGACTTAGTTAGTCTGTCCACTATAACTCCAAATAGCACTATATCCTGATGGTGTCCTTGCAATCCAGTCACAAAGTCTATTGAAATAGTTTCCTTTTTCCATTGGGAATCTCCTAGGGTTGCAGTGTACTCAATGGCTTCTAATGTTCTATTTTCATTTTTTGGAAGTCAAACACTTTAAGACTGTTCCTACTACATCCACCTTTTTCTTTAGTTGCTAGAACATCTTAATATCTCTATGCCTTTTGTAACTCCTAGGTGTACTAAAAGATCACCCTGATGGGCTTCATCTAGAATACTACGACGAAGTTCCCTTGCTACATATGCACACTTGATCTTGATATCTTCATGTCCTATGTTCACCCTGTGCAAATCTTCTCTCTCAACCTTGAGTTGAGGCTATGGTTTTCTGTAATTCTGGATCTTCTTGCTAAGCTTGTAAAATCTTCTTCTTAATGTCACTTATGATCCTAATTTGATCCAAATATACATTTATTGCCTCTCTTTTATTTCCAACTTAAGACTTCAAAAAGAACTCTCCTAGCTCTATATTCTTAGTCATCATCCAAGAAATACCCAAAGTTTTTTCCGCTGAAGGCATCTATTATGACGTTTGTTCTTCCTAGATGGTAGCTCCAATCGAGCTCCTTGTCTTTAATGAACTCCGCCCTTTTCCATTGCCTCATGTTTTCATCTTCCTGATCTAAGAAATACTTGGGATTCTTATGCTTAGAAAACACCTCATACTTTACTTCGTATAGACGGCATCTCTAGATTTTCAAAATGAATACTACTCCTGCCAACTTGAGACTATGTGGAGGGTGGTTCACCTTATGTGGCTTTAGCGTCTTGAAGCCTAAGCCATCACCTTTCTGCTCCCTCAAAAAGCACCCAAGCCTTTTCTTGATTCATCTCAATAAACCTTAAATGAACTACGTGGGTCTTGGCAAGACCACTATAGAAGCAATGATCAACTTCTACTTGAGGTCCTGCAAACTCCTGTCATATCTTCCTGTCCTTGTGAAAAGTACACTTTTCGGTTTAGTTTGGTTAAGGGTAAGGCTTTCTAGGAGAATACCTTGATACACCTTCGGTAGAATAATCTAATCCCAAATCTTCAAATCTCCATGGTAGTAGTTAGGTCTTTCCCATTCTAGTACTATTTCAATCTTTGCTTGGGCCCACTCGACTCCTTTCCATGATACTACATGACCTAGAAATCTTATTTCCTATAGCCAGAACTCATACTTGGATAGAGTGGGATGAAGAATCTGTAGCACTGGTCTAAGATGTTATTTGTGTACTTCCTCAATCTTCGAATAGATGAGAATATCACCTATAAAACAATCATGACCTTGTTGAGACATGGTTGGAAGATTCAACTCATGCAGTTCATGAGTATTATCAGGGCATTAGTCATGTTAAAAGATGTCACTATATATCCGTAATGCCCATAGCTTACTTAGGACTATCTTCTTCCCGAACTAGAATCTGGTTATATCTCAATCTCAAATCAATCTTCAAGAATACTATCACTCCCTTTAATTTATTCATGAGATCATCACTCCTTGGAAAAGGATACTAGTTTTTGATTGTTACCTCATCCAGTTGCCTGTAATCAATGTATAACCCTATACCTTTATCCTTCTCTTTCACCAAGAGCACAAAAGCTTCCCATGGTGAGGTACTTGACCGAATGAAATGTTTACTTAGCATCTTATCAATCTGGTTTTTTAATTATGATAATTCTAAAGGAAATATCTGGTAAGGAGTTATTGAAATTGGACCCATTTCTTTACCAATTCAATAGAAAATTTATCTTTCTTTGTACGAGAAATCAGGCATATCTTCCAAAATACGTCAGAGTATCCTTGACTACCGACATTTATTCTAATTCTTGTTTATCTTCCGTTACACTAGGCAACAACAACATGTATCCTTGACTACTAGGCTTTCCATATCCATCCTCTTGAATGAGTCCTTTTAATAGTCTAGCATCTTCAACATTCATATAAAAACATGTCCCTGTTGTTGTGGCCTAGATAGAGATGATCCCTAGTTGGACATTTCCTAATCTTGTGATCTGGCTTCTTGCATTGATAACAAACATACTGTCCAGCTAAACATGGTTTATTGCCATGATTCTTTCCATATTCTAGGCATTCCTTGTCATCCGATGATTTCTCTGGCTGCTCCCTTTTCCATTCCCATAGGAAAATCCCCTTTGTAGGCTTGGACCTTATGCCATGTGGTGCTAGCCTTCCTTAAGCCATTGACAGCTTCCCATTGTACTTTTCCACTAGAGCACTCTTGTTCACCAATATAATGAAGTCCCTAATTTCCACTAGTCCCACCATTGTCAAAAGGTCAACCTTAAGGCTTCCCTCACACTTAACACATTTCCAAAACACATTTCCAACTCTTTATTAGGATTACTCTGATAAGTTATGAAAAACTCACCAAACTTTGTGGTGTGCTCTAGCATCGTCATGTTCTCCTGGTGAGCTTTAGGAATTTCTAATTCCTTAGCATTTCTGATGGAAGAAGGGAAATACTCTTTGTAGAAAACATCCTTAACTAAAATTCCAAATCATTTCAATATTCGCCTCCTCAACTATCATCCTAGTATCTACCCACTAGTAATCATTGTCCGCATTCAACACCTAGGTAGCATAACCCATTTTCTAAGAGTCCGATCACTTTGCTACTTCAAAGGTCCTTATCCATTACTTAATCGATCATTTCGTCTTATCTAGGTTTAGGTTCTGGAGAATTAGAGTGCTTTCTGCTCCTAGGAAAATTGCAAATAGTCAGCTTTTGCATCCCCGCACTAGTGTTCATCATTTAGTTTGCAGCATTGCTTCCTCCCTGATTGCCTAGGTTGTATTCGAAGATCAAACCTAACATTTGCAACTTCCTTCTTAGGCACCTTATCATCATTGCTATTGCTAGTCCTACTACACCTACCTGAAGTCATTAGTCTCCTATCACACCAAGCAAAAGGCATTGAGTTGATCAGGCTCAATACAATGCTAAGCATGATAGTTACTAACTACTTCAAAAGTAAGCAGTCATGCATATAAACTTCTACATTTTTATCTCAGGAGATAAAATCCTACTGAATGACACTAAAATTTTAGAGTATGCTTTAGAAGCAAGTTAGACCATCCCAGGCTTTAACAAGATGAACTACTCTGATACCATTAATGTAACACCCTTTACACTATAAGGCTATGCTTAAGCCATAACCTTATAATGAGCAGTTGTTACTTGTTATCTCTACTTAACCTTTGATGGATATATATATATATATATTACATATGAGCCTGCTTTTCTAGGCAAACATAAAATGCTTTCTCTCTGAATCGTTAAATTTGAACATAAATAATATATCAAAAATACATAATTGTATTATCTGACAACAAAGCAACAACATATATAACTCTGTCAAACCCTTACCCTAGTTCATGCAGGAACCTTCTAGTTTAGGTTGGGTACTACTTAACATTCACTAAAAAGAAAATAAGAAGGCTGACTAAATTCTCTATAATAACAACAGGAATAAGAATCAAAGATTCCCATAGGAAAAATACAAGTCTACTACATAGTGATATCTGACATAGTATTAAAATAAATAAAGTATCTTTCATTTCTTTTGAAATAACTAGCTTGCTTATCCCTTTTCTCATTAAACATAGTATTATGAGTGCACTTATGCTTGAGAATAAAAAGATCGTAGGATTCGTAAGATAATTACTTGGTATTCTAGTTGTTTACATAAAAATTAGTTTGTTTGTTTCATTACTTCTTTAACATAATCTTATTATGAACTTTAGGCTTGAGAATAAAACTCATAGGATTCTTGATATACTTCTCATCTGATGTATTTCTAGTGATGTAACACCTAGTGTTACATCCTGATATAGTTCACTTGTTGTAGTACCTCGTACTACAACCTGATATGGATCACACTGTGAATCCATGAGTTTATAATCAAGCAATTGATATGTAGTTAGTATCATTATTTTCTGTGACTTAACTTGGTTAGATACTTTAAACTTAATAGTAAAACTCATAGGACTCTTCTGATATACTTCTCTATGGATCGTACTGTCAATGATGTAACGCCGTCACGTTACAACCTGATATAGTTCACTAGATGGAGTACGTCTACTATATCTCATCTGAATAGCCTCGCTATTCTTTCTAGGACATCCCTTTTCTCATAACGATATAATGCCGTCATGATTACAACCTGATATAGTTCCAAGGGCATAGCACGTCTACTACTACCTGTGAATCCATGAGCTTACCATTAAGAAATTAATATTACATGAGGTGTATTTCTTCAGTTTTCTTCTTCGTATGAAACTCTATCATTTAGTTAGGAAATCTCTTAATTATAAAGTAAAATATCTTCTTAATAGTTCTGTATCTCATACTTTTGCTTTGAGATTTTCTTAAAATCTCCTTAACTCTTATGAGATTTTCTTAAAATCTCCTTAACTCTTATGAGATTTTCTTTGTTAGTCTCTTAATTACTGAGACTTTTCTCTTGAAATCTCCTGAATTTCTTATGAGATATTCTCTTTAGATCTTTTGAATTCATATGAGGTTTTCTATTCAAAAATCTGCGAAGTCTTATGAGATATTCTTTAAAATCTCTTGGATTCTTATGAGATTTATCGGTAAAATCTACTGAACTTTTTATGAGATTTTTCTGAAAAACTGTTACGAGATTTTCTACAAAGTCTAGTAAACTTTTACGAGATTTTTCTTAAAGAAAACATTTCAACATTTATGAGATTTTCCATAAAATCTACTAAACGTTATGAGAATTTTCTATAAAAATCTATTAGACTATTATGAGATTTTTCTATGAAATCTGCTGAACTATGACGAGATTTTATTGAAAAATCTGCTAAACTTAATGAGATTTTTATGGAAAGTCTGTTAATCTTTTATGAGATTTTATATCATAAAAAATCTGTACAACTCCTTGAGTGGTAATTCTTATAATTTCAAGGAAAATAAACCAAGTTTCTTAGGTGAATTTCAAGCTTTTTCTTCTATGAATCAAAATCTCTTAATTTACTTAATAAATCTATTATATTAATTCAATTAATCCACAAGTGTTCTTGAACTAAAAACTCATATATATGAATCTTGAGAATAAATTTCAGATTTCACAACATCATTTCAAACATATATCAAGAGTTTATTTAGCAAAAATAGTCAAACAATCACAAGCAATAGACATAGAATCTTTCCTACCTTTCTCAAGCTTTTTCTCTAGTTTTTCCCTTCTAACCAAGCCTCAAACCCCCCTATTTTGTGCTGCCACAAGGACCAAGTGCAAGGAAAAATAAGGTTTTCAATTGATGTTGATGTAGAGAAGATATTCTTGAAGTAGTTTAGATGCTTTCCTAAGAGTATCCTTTGTAATTATGGTGGTTTGATGGAGTTTTTTCAAGGAGAAAACTTAAAAATAGAGGAAGAAAGAAAGGAACGTGAAGAAAGGAAGGAAGACGTGAAGCTGTGACCAACTAGAAGAAAATGGCTTTTCATTTCTTTTTTCCTTTTCATAAATTCATTGACTTGGAGAAAAAGTAAACAATGAACTATTTCCGTATCAATTTACGTTGTATCAGGATTAAAAATATCTATATTTATTTAATTGCCATAAGCAAAAATTATTTGGGATCTGATAATATTCATTATTTTTACTAGACTCAATGTTTTGGTGTACTAGTTATTACCATTTCGGTACCCGATTGACATAAAAGAAACTTTATTGGATTAAGATATCTATTTACCCTTATACTTATTTTATCTATGTCATTATACCAATTATAGGGTCTCATTCTATATCTCCGATTAAAATATTATTATATTAATTTTTTAATAATATTAAATTAATTTTCATTTTTTTTTACAAACACCTCATATTATTCTAATTTTAACTTCTCTCCGAAATTTTCAAAATTCCTATAGATTATTCACAATTAATTATTTTATCACAATAATACTAAAAAATCAGGTCGTTACAATTGAAGAGGAAGACCCAAGAATCATCAAGGAACTGATATCATACGCAGAAAGCTCACTTTCATGTGGAGCGTTACGTTATTGGAAAATGAGGGAAATTTGAAATTTTGAAATTCAAATTTAAAGTTAAACCTAGTTTCAACTGCGAGTCATCTCTTCTACCATCTTGATCAACAACCTTAGCGTCTAGAAGAAAGAGTTCAGAAATCACGTTTAGAAAGTAAGAGTAGTTTCTGAAGTAGCATTAGAAACTTCAATCTTGTGACGCTTTGCAACAAATCTGATAACAGAGAGCTAGTCTTCTAACCTTTCCAAGACACAAATGGATGATCAACACGTGTCACTAGAAATCTGATCAAAGGCAACGGTCACAAGGAAGACCATATATAAATAGAGATGCTGTGCTCAAACGATATATAGATTGATGCTACACAAGATTGGAAACTTTGTGAAAATCTTTCCTCACATCTTGTAAGGTTCATCACATCATGTAATTATTTCTTTATTTGTAAAAATCTTCTTTCTACATTCTTGAATAGATATATGTTCTTCCTAGGAAGAAATGATAGAAAGAAATCATTGAAGTTATCCCAGGTTATTCATGTATATTTTAAGGAAACTTAAGTGTAGGTTAGTTTGAGTGGCAACCTAAACACAAACCGTTGTATCCTTGATCCAGGAGTGATGAGTGTGAGATAGCTTGGAGAGGCTAATGTAAAACTACTTGCAATGCGACAGGAAGGTGTTCTTGCTAGTCACTAGTTCAGCTTGGTGAGGCTAGAAAAAGACTACTTAAGGTTCAACTTGGAGAGGATGGTGAATAACTATTTTCAACGTGACAGGTAGGGTGTTCTACTTGTCATAGGGTTAGCTTAGAGAGGTTAGTACAAGGCTACTCAAGGTTTAGCTTGGAGAGACTATTGAATAACTACTTTCAATGTGACAATATGGGTTGTCTACTTGTCATGGGGTTGGCTTGGAGAGGCTGGTACAAGACTACTCAAGGTTCAACTTGGAGAGGTTGGTGAATAACTACTCAGGTTGTGACAGGAGGGGTTGTCTCACGGTCACACGTGAGAGCTTGGGAAGGCTAATGTAAAGACTATCCATTTTCTTTCTTGGTTTGAGAAAGATGTTTAATGGAACCTCAATATGGGTTGAGTACTAGATGTAGACAGTTTTGGCCGAACCAGGATGAAAACATTTGTGTCATATCTCCTTCTCCCTAATCTCTTTTACTTTATCTGTTATGTTCTTTAATATGCTAATATATCAGTTTAGCTATTCTGTTATATATTGTATGCTTTAGAGATCTACTTTCTGAAACAACTAATCTCATTTCCACTGGACTTCAAGCTTAATGCTTGATAGTTCCTTTGTTAAATGTTTTAGATGCAAAAAGAGGCAATGTATGATTCAACCATGTCTTCTCGTGCATTTTTATATCTACAGTTATAGGTGGGGATTCACTCACTGAGTTTTATACAAAACTCACCCCTATTCTTTCTCCTATGTCATAGATAGAAGACCTCAGAGTCTTCCCAATCACCACCTTCCTAGCAGCACTAGAGTTTCAGCGTGAGCTTCACTTAGGTGAAGTGTTTGTAGTTTTGTCTAGAGTGCTCCAAGTATAGATGTAGGCAGGATCTCGAACTATAGAGAATGTTTATGTTTTTGCATATTATAACACTATTTTGGTTTGTATCGAAAAGTTTAATACATATGGATATTTCAAATTAGAGCAACTTATTACATATATGTTTTGTATTATAATTCAAGACTATAGAGTTTGAATTATGAAATTTCAGTGTAGACTAGTATAATTTAATTACCAGGTGATTTGTATGTAGAAAATGAAAATGTGTTTTGAATAATTTTATAATCAGTTGTATATATAAAGAAAATACAGGTCACGAGGCTTGCATGGGAATAGAACTTCTCACATGCTAGTCACGTGTCTAAATCGGGTCGTGACACTTTAGAAACTACTTTTTTAGATATAGTGTGGATTTGAACTTCTCTTTTTGTGAAAACTTCATTTGGGATGATGATTCTTCAAGTATAAATTTGATACATCACTGTCATAACTTTTTGAGCCTTTGACTTCTTTTATATTCAAATTTCCTTTTAGTTTCTAATGACTCAATGTAGTTTTTTATGAATGTCTTGGTTTTTGATGATCTTTTACACTTTCTAAGATTTATACTTATCCGAGTTTCTCTTTGAGATTAATGATGATCTTTAGATAGTGCCTCTTCTTAAATGATGAGCACAAATGAATATGATGATGATATGCTTGATATGACCATGAGAGAGCACATTCTTGAGTTGTCATGTTACTTTCTAAAGTCACGAACTAGTTTCTTGAAGACCTAGATTTTCTTTCTTATGCTCTAGCTTATTTTCTTAAGTTTCTTACATAATATTATTCACTTTTTGAGCAAGTTTTCACATTCTTAAGAATTTAAATTTCTTTGAATGAGATTTTTATCATGTTGAATCATGACAATATGAAAAATATATCAAGAATTGAATTATATGTATATGAGGAAATCCCTGTTAAGTATTACAAAAACTCAAGCAAACCATTAGTTCTTTCTTCAGAGTATTTAACAAAATTTACTTTGTTATCATTCAAAATCCAAGTTGTAGTAGCTTTCTCTAGAATTCTAAAGCTAACATTGGCTCCTAAATTTTTATGAGACTTAAACACATACTCAAAGTGACTTTTAACACGTAAAACCTCAAGAACACTTAAACCTCACCTTAAAAACTCATTCTTTCATATTCTTGAAAACTTTTAACATCATTAAGAAAATTTCCAAGGGATGAAACATAATACCAACAAAACAACAAAATCCTAGCATACCATGCGAAACCCACAACCAACATACCCACATACATACTTCGAGAACTCAATTTCCTCACACAAGACATATACTACAAGAGAATTTGTCATTTGTGATCGAAAAATCAGTTGCTAATTAACTAATATCGGTCACAAATATATATGCGACTGATTTAGCGATTGATGACATCAGCTGCAATTACCTTGGTTGCAAATAAATTAGTGATTGATTTTATCAGTTGCTACCTCAGCGAGAATTAGTGATCGAAATATGGCCGTTTCAATAACTACTATTTTGACTTTTTTGCGACCGAATTTTCGGTCATAGATTTAGAGTTTCCCATTTAGGTGAAAATCAATCACTAAATCATTCCTAATTTTGCACAATACCTTGGATGCATTTCATCGCTAAATTGGTCACTGAATTTTGCGACCAAAATTTTGGCCACTAATATTGAACACCACCTTAGTCGAAATTCAATTGTTAAATTGGTCGCTAAATTTTGTGACTAGAGTTTAGACACAAATTGGGAATCTTTACTATTATATTTTCCGTAGCTAAATTAGTCGATAATGTTTTTCAGTTGCTAAATTGGTCGCAAATAAGTAAAATTGTGTACAAAGTTGATTTTGCATTTGCTAATTTCCAATTTTAAGACGCTTGATATTCAAAAAATTGTATAAACATAAAACAAAAGGTAATGTCCATTGCCAAACACATCTACTTCATTTAATAAGTTCTAACATGTTCATATGACATATACTTTTCTGATACATATTGTAGTTAAAATAAGATAATAAACTTACAAAACAAGTAGTGTTTCATTCGAACCACCAAAACAAAGATAATAACTAAGTTCATTCCCAGTCATCCTTATCATCACACTCCTTATCCTCCTCAGAAGCATCTCTAATTTGTGCTTGCAAATCAAAAGTTTGAAAATTCATCTATTTCATCACCACTCGTACTAGCTGTTGGGTAGCTTGGAGGTCTCTTTCATTACTTTCCAATCGAGAAAGATGTGTATTCTTTGTTAGCTCCAGAACCCTTCAGAAGCTTTAGGGCAATATGTTTTGAATGACAACAAAATCAATTTAAAGAAAATGCTTTGAAGAATGACTAATGTCTACCTTGAGTTTCTTGACATAGCATCCAGGAATATTTGGATTGCATAACACGGGCTTGAAATGAGAATAATTTCACTTTGCATGTGCAAACATGATTTATCTCATATAAAGAGATTGAACTTAATAGAAGTGAATATTATATCATGTAAAGTATGCATACATGCTTTACGGATGAAAGGAAAACAAATCAGTTTAAGAAACCAAGATCTGGGACTTGAAAAAGTAGGACAAGACTTTAGAAAGTACACCAGAAATGAAGATATCTATCTAAACTGAAGCCAAAGTGTTCTACTATCTTCAATCATTACACTCGCAATGTTTTTTCATCAACAATCCATGATTGAAGAGAAGAAGACCCAAGAATCATCAAGGAAATGATACCGCACATCAGAAAGGTCACTTAGTGATACTGTGTGCTATAAGAAATCTAGGGAATTTTTGAAATTCAAATTTGAATTTGGAAAAGTCAATTTAATTATTTTTAAATTGATTGTGTTTTGAAAAACTTCCAAAAGATTTGATTATAAATTGGATAACTCTAAATATATATTTTCAAAACCCAAAGAAATTTGATTAGGAGACAAACACAATCATAAAGACTTATCACTCATACACGATTTGTGCCCATTAGTTTGCCTATAAGCATGATAAGCACTATCCAATGAGAAGCTCTAAGTAAATACTTGTGCCTGTATAGGAAAGCAAATTTTACACATAAATTGCTTTCAATGAGAAAAAGTATGCCATAGTTTGCAATATTCAAGCTTCTCGTATGCAAATGTAATCATGGCTTCCCTTAATTTCATAAATTTCTAACTAACCAATTACCTAAAAAAGCTAAGATTTGGGAGTGTGTATATGAAAAAAATTCACAATTTTGAACTCACAAACCTTCCTGAATAATCAAAACCAAGAGTAGTATAATGCAAATTTGAAAGAAAAAGATGATCTTTTGCCAAAATATATTGGGCGAGGTCCAATCCTAATAACTGGAAGCAACAAGTAGCTAAGTAATACAAAACTAATAGTTCCATAAGCTTCATCATAATTGGCCACTAATATATTATAGAAATCTATCAATTGGTCTTCTATAAATTTCCTGGATCTCACTCATCAAAACATATATCAATCTGTTAGCTCCAAAACCCTTCAGAAAAGCTTAAGTGCCAAATGTTTTGAGTGATAAGGACTAATCATTTCCTTCAGTTTCTTGAAGCAACTAACAGGTCTTTTATGTTGGCATAACATGGTTCTTAAAATGAAAATATTTTCACTCGATATGTACAAACATATTTAATCTCATTTGAGGAGATTGAGACTTAATGAAAGTGAAAAATATATTGTGGGATGAACGAACATATCCTCAATGGATTAAAGAAAACTCTCAAGTACAAGAAACCAAGGCTCAGATCTTCAGAAAGTAGCACGCGACTTCAAAAAGTATATTTCAAGTGAAGATTAAATCCAACTTTAAAGCAAGTGTATACTACAGCCTTCAATCATAATGATCGTAATCATATCATCATCAACAAGCTTTGATTGAAGACTAGAACATCGAAAAATATAAAGAAACTCTTACCATACTTTAGAAAGCACGTTCACAGTGAAATTATGCACTTTAAAGGAAAAGGAGAGAGTTTTGAAATTCAAATTTAAAGTCAAATCCAGTTAAAGGAGAGACGTGACATCTCTTCTACCAACTTGGTCAACTACCCCAGCTTCTAAAAGGAAAAGTTCAGAAATCTCATTTAGAAAGTGAAAGTAGTTTCTGAAGGTAGCCTCAAAAACCTCTATTTTACAATGACTTTTGCAACCTCTAACAACACGAGCTACTCCTCTAGACCTTTTCCAAGATAGAAAAAGAAGATCAACACGTGTTGCTAGGAAAATAGATCAAGACCAATGGTCATAAATTCAAAGCAAGTATAAATAGAGATGTTGTGCTTACAATCAAAGGACATTTTTGCTTAAAAGACTACTAAAATGCTAAAGAAATTTCTCTTCATCCTTTGTAAAGTTTATTACTGCTTGTAATTATTTTATTCTCTGGAAAAATCTTCTTTCTATGTTTTCAGGATTATACATTCTTCCTAGGAACAATCGACAAAAAGAAGTCATTTAAGTTTTCCAGGTTTGTTATTGTTCATCTTACGAAAATTTGAGTGTTGGTTAGTTTGAGTGTTCAACCTAAAACCTTTGTAATCTCGAATCCAGGAGTGATCATTGTGAGTTAGCTTGAAAAGGGTAAGCAAGGACTACTTGTAACGTGACAGGAGAGTGAGCTACTGGTTACATTGTTAGCTTGGAGATGCTAGTCAAATACTACTCGGTTATGATAGTAGAGTGAGCTACTGGTTATTGGTAAAAGCTTAGGAAGCCTACTGTAAAGACTATCCAACTTTCTCGGGTTGATGAAGGTTTTAGTGGAACTCAATGGTGGTTAAGAACTAGATGTAGGCAGGTTGGTAGAACTAGTATAAAACTCCTGTAATATCTTCTTCTCCTTTAACTCTCTTTTATTTTTCTGCCTTGTGTTGTTTATATTATTTTTTCTGGAAAAATTTTTAATCATGTTTTTAAATCAGGATTATAGTTTAGAAAGTTACTTTATGATATTTTCTAACGTTGTTTCCGCTGGACTTCAAGTTTAATACTTGATAGTTTTTGTCCAAGTTTTTAGAAAAGAAGGAGGAAAAAAAGGCAAAGCACGATTTAACCCCCCTTCTCGTGCACTTTTCTACTTATAATTGGCATCAAAGCTCAAGCCTTTAAGGGGTTAAGCATTCTAATGACTGCAAAGGACAAAGATCCCAGGGATAAATGGCACAAAGTATGCACATAGCAAAAGGACACTCCATTACAGACTACCATTCTTTGATGGTGGGGACTATTCATATTAGAGAGACAAGATGGAGCTATTCATTAAATACACAAGTCTTGACTTGTCAGAGATTATACAAGAAGGAGATTATGTTGTAATGGAAGAAGTTTCCAAAATTGATGATGCACCTTCAACCTCCAGACAAGTCCTTAAGAGTAAGTGGATAGAGCAACATAAAGCCAAAGTTCACTTGAACTCCAAAGCTAAGTATCTACTCACGTGTGCACTAAGAAAAGTTGAATATGATAAAACCATTGCTTGCGACATGGCCAAAGGGATCTGGGACAGATTGTACATGCTACATGAAGGAACTAATCAAGTTAAAGAGATAAAGATTAGTATGATGGTTTATTAATATGAGCGTTCAAGATGACTGAGCAAAAGGTATTGATGACATGACCACAAGGTTCATGCACATTGTTAATCAGCTAAAGGGACTAGGGAAAAGGTATTCTAACTCTGAAATGGTTAGAAAAATTTTAAGAAACCTCCCTGCTAAATGGTTGCCCAAGGTCACAACTATTATAGAAGCCAAAGACCTGCAAACTCTTGGCTTGGATGCACTCATTGGATCACTCAAAACCCTTGAAGTCATTTTCTCCATAGTTCATGGCAAATCCATAAAGAAGAGGAAGCCTATGGCCCTGAAGTCATCCCATCAGAAACGAATAAGGGTAAAGCAATGAAAGTTGTTGAGACCTCTAATGACGAGTAAGAATCTGATGAAGATTATAACACCCTAATATTTAACCCAACATGCCTAGGATGCATTTAAGTTAATTATTAGTTATTACTTTTTTGTTCAAGTTCTTAATCTAAACTCTTGGAAAATTACTTTAGTAAAAATACGGGTAAAATTTTTTTTAAATTTTAAAAACAAAATATGAGCCACACATACTAAATAAACTATATCATACCTTGTACATATAAGAGAAGAAGATAAAAACAAGTCACAAGCACACATAAAATACAACACCACAAGTCATGGACATAATCGTATCATCATATATATATATATATATATATATATATATATATATATATATATCATCCATACTGACCGTTCCGCCTCACGCGTCAAAATATACATGTATAGTAGCATCATACCTACTAACAAAGGTTGGGCTAAGTATAGTCATCCAAAATATACATCAACCATATGCAAATATAATCTAAATATAAGCTAGAAAAGACCTTTCCTCTTACTACTCCTCCTGGGGTGTGCCTAGAATAGATAACCTCTAATCAACAAAAAGAAAAAGAAGGCTATCCTCTCCACTAAATATGCACCGCACTCTAAGAGGTCTACTGACTCTACTGCCTATCGCTTCAGGAGGAAGGAAGGTAACCAATCTAACGGGCAAGCTCATCAGGCGTGGCGAGACAACTGACAGATTGAACATGGGCACCTCAGCGAGGATGGGTAGCTCCTCTCAATGGCTGGATGATAGTAGCCTCTCCATCGCTACCACATCCCATCTCCATAGGAATGGTAGGGGTAGAGCCATTAGAAGAATCTTGGGTGGGTGACTCCTCAAATGGGTCCGAAGGCTCAGGAGGCGATGTGGTGATCGTGGTACATAAACTGAGATATCTCGAATGGAAGATGTAGCAGAGTGGGCACGAGGGAACCGTTGAGATGTGGACGCGCACGCTCGAAGGCAAAGTCATCCTTGAAGGGAGCAGTGGGAAGAACCAGACACTAGAGACAGGATACGCGAAGGGACGGTCTAGGAACATGAACAAGTGAGTAGCACAATGACCCACAAAATGGTACGACTGGTTCACGGGTCATAGTGCATCTCCAATGTGGGGGCATGAATGTAGATCGCGTACATCGCCATCAACCTCTAAAGACGAGATGGGAAACAAAGAAAGAGGGAATGAGAAACTTATAAAGAATCTCGAGGAGGGCTTTTGCCTCCTATCATGTGTCATCATCTACGTCCTCAGGAACCTCGGGTTTCATTATGAAATAATGGGCATATATATATAGTTCATTTATTAAGTTCCAACTACCATTAGCCGAGGTCCATGTCTTTTAGTATGAGTCTTGATGTTATGAATGCATCATATTATACCATAAGTGTATGTCAATGCTAATGCAACATACCATAATAAACATGTTAAGTAAGCATGGCATAAATAATATGATTATCATGACATTATCCCTTTTTCTTTATTTCATTAGGTGACTAAACTTCTTTATCCTCTTCTATGAGGGGGCCACCCTAATACTCTCTCCTCTTGAGAATTCTAGGTTATGAGCTCATACCTAAACTAGTCATCACTAGTCTACACTTATTGTAACATCCCCTAGTGCTTTATGGATTGATGACTTGTCCTCACAAGCCAACACAGTCTTTTCAAGCATGCTTTGTCCTCACTCACACACTTCCTGAAAAATTCCCAGAAGGTCACCTATCCCAAAATTGCTCCAAGTCAAGCACGCTTAACCATGGAGTTCTTTAGTGATGGGCTACCGAAAGAAAGATGCATCTTTGTTAGCATAGGTAGTACCAATCAATTCATATAAGCCATCCTCAACTGTATATCTCATACCTATACAAACTCAAGATCCCTCTCATTCCTGGTGTGTAACAGTTCATTCATGTACCCTGTCGCTTAGAGGCCTTACTAAGAGCCGCTCTTTGTCTGTGCCTTCTGCACCGCGATCACTCCCTGCCTCATCACTGGGCATTACATGCCTACCAGCTTCCGCTGGTTCGTCCCGAACCAAACCGTCCTGGGAGAAGTGAGGCTCTGATACCATTTATAACATCCCTCCTGCTTTATGGATTACTCTGTCCCACAAACTAACAGGGGTCTCAGCGTCCTTTGTTCTCACTCACAAGCTTCTTGGGAAAACTTCAGGAAGTCACCTACCCAAAATTGCTCCAAGTCAAGCATGCTAACTGGAGTTCTTTAGTGATAGGCTACCGAAAAGAAAGATGGATCTTTGTTGGCATAGGTAGTACCAATCAATTCATATAAGCCATCCTCAACTATGCGCCCTGATGAGGGAGGGAGTGATTGCGTGCAGAAGGCATAGACAAAGAGCGGCTCCTGGCATGGCCTCTAAAAGGGATCTTAAGTCTCTATAGGGATGGGACTATGAGTTGAGGATGGCTTATATGAATTGATTGGTACTACCTATGCCAACAAAGATGCATCTTTCTTTTCGGTAGCCCTTCACTAAAGAACTACAAGTAAGTGTGCTTGACTTGGAGTAATTTTGGGATGGGTGACCTCTTGGGAAGTCTTCCCAGGAAGCGTGTGAGTGAGGAGAGCACCTGAAAGACTCTGTTTGTTTGTGGGACAGGAATCCATAAAGTAGTAGGGGATGTTACACTTATCCTCTTGATAAGCTAACTCCTGACTCCTAGAGTGGGATAGGGGGCATAGGATCACCTTTCATAACCATTAATTCCTGGAGTCTAAAGGGTCCTTATTGGATCACCTCTCCTAACCATTAATTCCTGGAATCTAGAGGATCATTTCTATGTGTCTTATGTCACATTAATCTTAGCATGTTAATTAGAGGTGCAAACATGAGCATTTAATTACATCATCATAACTTATCAATTAACATTTCATGCTCATGGAACATATCAACTATGCATATGAAATATCTCAATCACAATTGCAACTCATCATAACATAATTCACATAAGCATGCCATTATCAGCATTTTATTGAAAAGTAAAATGCCCTTACCTATTATGCCGAATCAAGGATCAGACTGAGCTAATGCACATGCTATGCTCGCAAGATATACATATATATACATAATGTACTAAAGATCATCACAAATACAATTCACATTTTCATCCTCAAATTGTCAGGAATTACTCATTAGCCCTTAAACGGGTTAAAACTACAAATCGGTCTAATCCACCACTTGTAATTATTCTTTTATGCATCTAAGAGATCAACAATGGCTATTACAATAATTTTTACTAATTTTTAACCTCATGAATAATACCAAACAACATTGGGCAGTGTTAGAAAATTAAATCATAAGTGTTCTATAAATTGTGTTTTTGACCCTTTCTAATTATCGATTTTTCCTAAGATGCTAAAATTAATTCCCACACTAATTGTTAGTGATTCTTACCTATATACACAGTGTCAAACAGAATTATTTCATGCTGGAATAGAACCCAAAATTTCAATTCCTAAGTGCTCTAGAAATCACATTTTTTATCCTTTCTAGCTACTAGTTTTTCCCCAAGTGAAAATAATTATTACACTGATTATTAGCAATTCTTACACAATTAGACAATCTCAAACAGCACCATACATAATCAAAGAACTTCAACAAGTAGCCAAATTTCTGATTTCTAAAAGCTCTCGAAAATTGCAATTTTACACATTTCTAGTTGCTAGTTTTGCCTAAAGTACCAAGAATGATTTTTGCCACAACTAATAGTAATTTTTACACCTCTAAGTCATTCCAAATAGCATGTTACATAATTTATAAGAGCAAAATAGAAACCATTGTTTTAATTTCTAAGAGCTTGGAAAATTGCATCATAAATAATTCTAGTTACTAGTTTTTCTCAAAATTATTTCAAGATATTGAAAGCACATGAAACCTTTTTATCCCTTTGAAAACATAAATAATACTCCTCAAAATAGTGGCAACACTAAAATTTTTATCAATGAGGTTTCATACATAACAATCACATTTTTACAACTTTTAGAGTTTCCAATGCTTGCAAAAATTCCAAGATACAATTTTGAACCTTAACATAAAATAAAACTCACTCTAGGCCCATCATCATCATGAGGCTGAAATCATATACTCAAAATATGTCCATGCTCAAGATTTCCATTCAAGATACAAGGGCAAGTCTTTGAGCTCTAAAAATTTAGGTGATGGCAAGAATCATAAACATGCTATGCAATCTCATTTTAGTCTTTGTTGTTATAAGGTGATGGCTTGGAAATGTAAATATGATGTGCAAGACTTGAAATGTAAATATGGGAATGCAAGTTTATTTTTAAGTCTTTAAAGTTTAGGTGATAACTTGAAATATAGACATGAAATGCAAGACTTGAAATTTAAAAATGGAAATGCAAGTCCATTTATTTAGTCTACAAGATTTAAGGTGATGACTTGTAAATAAACATGATATGCAAGGCACTGAAACATAAACATGAGATGCAAGAGCTTGAAATATAAACATGATGCAAGTCCATTTTTATTATCTTACTAGAGCTCATTTCAAGACTTTAAAGAATCAAACTCTCAACCCTAATCAATCTTAACAAAATGGAAGGGAGCTTTGAAGTCCATTAACACCATGGTTCAAGAACCTCATCTCTTGGACGCATCATCAAGCTCAAGAAAATGGACAAAGAAAGCCATCCAACATTTTATTCATCATGTCTCTTTGAAACCGAAATCAAATTTTGGGCTTTAGAGGTTACAAATGTGATGATTCCACAACTATCATCTGGAAACCCTCATCATCAAGCCATGGTCTCAAACATCAAAGAAAGCAACAATAAGATTTCAAAGGAAACAACAAGTATTCTATATTTCTTATTCTTTTAAAACCAAAAATGAAACAAACCTTGGGCTTTAGAGGTCAAGCACATAGTGATATCAAAACCACCATCAAGATATCTCATCATCAAGCCATGGTTTTAACCATCCATCAATAACCAAAACCGAAAAAGAAAGAAAGAAAGGAAGATTCAAATCGAAAATGAAAGGAAGAAAAAGAACAAAAACTCAACTATTCAACCATCATCAAATCCAAAAATGAAAGAAAGAAAAGAGAAAAAGATTCAAAAGAAACCCCTATCAAGAGTGTGTTCTTTGTTTTACAAAGAGGAAGCTTGTTCCTTTGTAAAGAAATGAGAAGAGTAATTTTCCCCTTGGTGCTAGTATGGGTTCAATGAAAGGAAAAGAAATGGAAGGAAGGATTTTTCTTGTGTTTTTGAGCTTGGGGATGGAAAGGTTATGTGTCTTAAAGATGATTTATGGTAGAGGTGTGCTGGTTTGAGGTTGAGGATGGAGGTTCTTAAAGGTAAAGGAGAAAGAAGAGAAAGCTTGAGTTGAGAGGACACAAGAGTTCTTTTTGACACAAAACTCTTGGCCAAAAAAGTGAACGGTAAAAATGAGAGTGTTTTTGAGTGTTAGTGTATAAAAAATTAAAATATGAGGGTGAAAATATAGGGGAAAGGCCACGGCCATTGGCTGCTTTTGGGGGAAATTTTTAGCTTTTCATGTGTTAGAACATGAATTAGAGATAAATTTAATTAGGCAAAGGGTTAGGGATTGGTAATTAAGGGTTCAGTTGTAATCATGCGTTTAAGACTTTTCAAAACATGATTAAATAGTAGTCTTACACTCTTAGTTTAAATTAACCTCAAGTAGTTTGAAATTCAAACTCCAACACATTTCCTAAAATTAAGGGAATGGAGAAGAAAACACTATTTGCATATGACATGACATAAAGTCTTATTAGCTCTTTTTAATTAAGAGTGGGATTTATATTTCCCTAAGCAATCTTAGGCCCTAATTAGCCTCAAATAATTATTTGGACTCAAGATTAATAGTTAAAATTAATTTATCTTTCATTAGAACTTAATATTTCATGTTTTTCATTAATCACTTAAGTAAGCTCATTTAGTACCAATTAAGGGCAGAAACATAAATTTGCATAAGAACTCCTAGGTCTTACAGATACCATGCAACACTTATAATTATCATTTTGAATTCCCGAGTGATGGCACTATAAACCAAAATTGAGATTTTCACCTCTAACATTACTCACAACATATCTAATTCCCTTCAAACATTAAACTAACCCCTTGCGGATCGCAGGACTAGCCGCCCTCAATTCCGGGTAAAATAACCTCAGAGGCATTTTGGTCATTTTTGTGTAGCAGGAAAAATTGGGTGTTACAAAGATTCCATAAAAGATGATGGAGATAAGATCTTCATACTCGTGATGAAGATGTCAAAAGCATGGATAAGAAGAACAAAGAAGAGAAGAAACATCAACCTCAAAGGAAGGAAAAAAGCAAGGGAAAGTTGGAAGTGTCACTTGCTATAATTATGGAGAAAAGGGACACTTCAAAACTGAATGTCCAAAGCTCAAGAGTCCACCAAAGAATTTCCACTCCAAGAAAAAAAGGGATACTAGCAATGTGGAGTGATTCAAAGGAAGAGAAAGACAGTTCAAAAAGCCAAGATGAGCTAGAAGATATTGCAAATTTGTGCTTCATGGCTGACTATGCTTTAGAAGAAGAACCTGAGGTAAAAGCATCTTAACCCGATTTTTCCTTAATGAATTATTAGCTTTATATGATGAGTTGTTCAAAAATTCTCAAACTCTCTTATCTCATTATCTTAACTTGAAAAGGACCTATTAGAAGCTGAGAATCTAAGGCTTGAGAAGGAGAAAACAAAGTTTTAAATATTAAGCTCAATACCTTAGAAGCTGAAAGTCTTAAAAAAAAATGAAAAACTGATAAAGTTATATTTGAACTTGAAATAACTTCAAAGCTTCTCAAATCTGACCTTGAAAAGATGGTAAATGGTTCAAAGAATCTTGAACTAATTCTTGGAGGTCAAAGGCCATATTTTCAAAAAAATAGGGTTGGGATGTGAGAGCGAAATGGATGAGAAAGGAAAAACAATTTCATCTAAGAAAGTAAAGAATAAAGCTTCTTGTACTTTCTCATAAGAATGGACACCCATCTGACAAGTGTTTCATGAGGAAGAAATCTATTAAAAAGGTTGAGAAACCTCCCCTCAAAAGACTAACCCAAAAGGACCCATGAAAGTTGGGTACCTGAAATAAAGAACTGTTTGTTTGGTGTGTTTGAGAATGCACGTTGATCAAGAAAACAAATGGTACATGGACAGTGGTTGCTCTAAACACATGTTCGGATCTAGGAGATGGTTCAGAAATCTTGAAGCCAAAGAACTCTGGATTAGTAAAATTTGTTGATGGAAGTAAGGCCAATGTCACATGCATAGGAAATGTTGGTTAGGATAATTCCCATCAAATTTTTAACGTTTTACTTGTTGATGATTTGGCTCATAATTTGTTGAGCACCAGCCAATTCTGATCAAGACTTTAATGTTTTATTTAATGCTCATGCTTGCTAAATTGTAAATCCAACCTCGGGATAAGTCATTTTATCTAGAAAAAAGACATGACAAAACTTATGTGTTATTCTTGGATGACCTTCTAGATCTAGATGTAAAATGTCTCTTATCCTTCATGGATGATAAGTGGCTATAGCATAAAAGGCTTGGACATACTCATATGAAGCTTATTTATGAGCTATCTCAAAAAAGCTTGTTCAAGGTATGTCAAATATCAAATTTGACAAGGATTCAACTTGTGATTTCTGTGAGAAAGGCAAGCAAACCAAGGCTTCCTTCCACAACAAAAATGTGGTTTCAACCACTAAGCCACTTGAGCTTTTACGCATGGATCTCTTTGGACTAACCAAGATTGTAAGTCTTGCTAGGAAAAGATATTGCCTTGACATGGTGGATGATTTTTCTATATTCACATAGGTTATCTTCCTAGCTTCTAAGGATGAGGTGGTCGAAAGATTTAAGATTTTTGCAAAACATGTTTGTACTCAAAAGATTCTCAAATCACCTCTATAAGATCAGATCATGGAGGAGAATTTGAAAATCACGTTTTCAAAAAGTTTTATGAAAATCATGGCATTTCTTGTGAGTTATCTACACCTAGAAGTCCCCAACAACATGGGGTTGTAGAAAGGAAAGATAGAAGCTTACAAGAAATGGCCAGAACTATGCTTTTTAAAATGGTTTATCAAAAGGTTTTTGGGTAGAGGTTCTAAACACCTTGTGCTATATTCAAAACAGAATCTTTCTAAGGCCTATCCTCAAGCAAACTCCTTATGAGCTATGGAAAGGGTAGAAAACTCAACATATCTTATTTTCACATATTTGGCTCATCCTGCTTTATTCTTAACACTAAGGACAAACTCGCAAAGTTTGATCCTAAATTATGATGAAATTTTCTTAGGATACTCCTCAATCTCCAAAGCTTACAGGGTGTACAATAAAAGAACACTATACATTGAAGAGACTATCCACATCAAATTCAAAGAGCTCAAGAAGGACTTTGCTGATGATCTTGAGGAGTTAGAAGAGAACCTTGAGAAACTAAACCTCAAGGAATTCTCAAAAAGTAAGCAATGAAAGCTCAACCTTCAGAAAGTAAGCTCAAGAACATGAAGTCTTTAGAAAGCTGACTTGGACTCCAAAGCCAATAGTGACATTTCTTAGAATAAAGAAGAGCAATGAAGATGAAAGAGAAGCTAAGAATATCAAGGCTACAGACACTACAAAGGAGTTTATGATCTAAAGGCAATTTCTAAGAACAGAGTTCTAGGGGACATTTCAAAGGGTGTGAGAACAAGATCTATAACACCCTCCCAAGTACAATCTCATCCTTAAGTCATGACATCGTACTCGAGAGTTATTACTTATTAATTAGCGGACCTTTCTTAAATATCTATAGTAAGCTGATTAACATGTGAAATAACTAAGTAAAATTCTATTAAAATATATAACAAAGAAACACAACGTTGATTGAATACATAGTTAAGTACAAAAGGAAACTCTCCTATGAGCTTTAGTATATATCCGTTCCCTATTATGTTTACAGACATATACATACAACTAAGTATAACATAATAAAAAAACTAACTATAAACTACTGGAATCCGATTCTTTTTGTGTAGCAAGCCCATAGTTTTCTGATAACCTATAAACGACATGAAAACGCAAAAACACATAGGGGTGAGAATTATACAATTCTCAGGAGGGTATTCCCGAAATACATAATTATAATGTCATCGCCATCGTCCCAGCCACTTCAGTTTATCAAGAAAATGTGATTATACAAAACATATTCATTTTAAAGTTCTAAAATCATCCTTCCGAAGTGGGTAGCTTTTATTATTCAATCACATATCATACTATTCAACATCATTTAAACCCTATACTACTAAATCACAACTTAAACATAGTAGCCTCAATATTGATACTAAAATTCGTCACTTAGCACATAAGATAAAAGACTACTTTAGGGTAATAGATTGCATTTTCAGGACTCATTCCTATACTTGATCATTAGATTTACTTTCTCCAATTCACACACAAACCTATTCCTAGCCAGGTTTACTTTCCCAACTCAATTCAAAGGTAGTCATGTTTACTTTCCCCAAAAAATTGGATTTACTTTCTCTAGCCCAAGAATTATAAACCTTATGCTTTTTCTTGGTAGTCAGGTTACTTTCTCGACAAACGGATTTACTTTCTCCAACCCAAGAAACATAATCTTATGCTTTTCTTTTGCATATGAGCAATTGTAATAAGCATTCATATCTATGTGTGTCTAACCTCATCAATAAGTTCACATGCTCAATTATTCATATTCATATTCTCATGCTCATGTCATACTAATAAAAGATGCCATTATTTCATCAATTCAAAGCATCAATTCATTTTTAGCACAATGGCAGATTTCACATATTCATAGCACAATTTATTTACACATCAAACTATCAATTCAGAGGCTATAAAAATTCTAAAGGACACTTCAATGTGTCCATAAGTTCCATAAAAATTTTAGGGCAAAAAGAGTTCTCTAACTATGTTAACAAAATTAGACAATTTCGATGCTCAAAAACCACTTAACCTCAGTTAGAACTTGAAATTCCTAATTTTTAACCTTAGCAAAAATTAATTCAAAAGAAAAATCACAATTATAATTCAAGATGTTATCAACTTCAGTAAAAATTTCAAAGGAAAATTCAATCATTTGCTATGGCAGAAAAATTAGACAAATTTGCAGCTTTAGTTCCAAAAATCCAGGCATCATGGATACCATTTTGGTTCTTAATTTTTTTTAAGCATTAGGAGTCAAAAACAGAGCTCAAGAAAATTTTTCAAACTAGCGTAGAATGTTAACTTCAACATATATTTTTTTAGTTCATGAAATACGCACAATTCCCTTAGAAAATTCATGATCAGTGCTGCCTATACAAAAACCGAAAATCCAGCATGGTTCAAAATCTCTTTTCACAAAAATGATTTTTCACAATATCAAACCACTCCACCAAAATTAACACATAACTATCAGTATATTATCAACCAATTCAACCAAAAATATTTAGTGAAATCAATAAGAAAATCACGAAAATAGAGTTGAAGTAAAAGAGGTTTAAAATGCCTTATCTAATAGATCCTTGGCTCCAAGTTGCTCAAAGATTGATCCTTTCCACTTCAAATCTCCCAAATCACACCCAAACCCTTATGAAATCAGTGAGATATAAGGTAGTAAGGTTAGGATTGGTGATGAATTGAGATTCCAATCGGCTAGATTTATAGGTAGTGATGTGTAGAATAAGTTTAGTGAAGAAAGTTTATAGTTTTAGAAATTTTGGGCAAGTGTTTTGGTGAATTGAAATTGAAACTTGAGCTCCTGAAAAGACAACAATGGTGGCTGCCCTCTTAGCTTGCTAGCCAAAATTGTGATGATGATGAGGTGAGGTTAGTTGGTTTGTATTTATCCTAAGTTAGCTTTAGAATTTATGTTACATAAATGCATATCTTTTCAAAGAAAGAAAAATAGAATGGATGACTAGGATTTAATCTTGTAATTAAAGATTAAATCTTAGCCTCCCACTTCTCTTGAATGGATATACATCATCCATTTGTAGTGATTAAATCATCTTTCTGTTAGAAATTACACACGAAATTTCACCAAACGGGTAAACACCGTACCCAATTAAATAGATATTATCCGAAATTCAATTATAGGTATAAAATTTCCATTTCTAACTATTTCTAACCTTATCCCTATGTTTTCTCAATTTCGGACATCTCTAGGTCTCAAATTCAGGATTTCAAGCGGGATCGTAGGGCTCACAAGGTCACTATTTATCTTGACCAAAATTTTTTTTTAACATATTCGTTGGGTCATCCTCATTATTGCTAAAACTTCAAATTTTTTAAATTATGACTAATAAAGCTTAAATTAATTTTTAAATAATTTTCAAGGTGTTACAAGATCTTCCCTGGAAATGTGTCAATTGTGCTTTCATCTCCACCATTGAGGCTACTTGTATTGAAGATGTTTTAAATGATCAAAGTTGGTTGGAAGCTATGCTAGAGTAACTAGACCAATTCAAGAGAAGCAAAGTCTGGTCACTTGTGGAAAAGCCCATAGGAAAGACCATTATTGGAGCGAATGGGTGTTCAGAAACAAACTAGATGAAGCTAGCAAAGTCGCAGAAATAAAGCAAGATTGGTTGCACAAGGTTATAATCAACAAGAGGAATTGATTATGATGAAACCTTTTCACTAGTAGCTAGGCTTGAAGCCATAAGAATGCTACTTACTTTTGCTACCTTCAAGTAATTCACTCTTTACCAAATGGATGTCAAGTTTGTGTTCCTAAAGATTCCTCTCAATGAAGTATATGTGAAGCAATGTAACACCCCAAAAATTATTTAAAAATTAATTTGAACTTTGTTAGTGAGAATTTTAAAAATCTGACAATTTTAATGTAACATCCTCCTAAGTAAAACCTCCTCCTTAAGTCATGGCATTATATTCGAGAGTTGTTACTTATAAATTTGCAGACCTTTCTTAATTATTTATGGCAAGAATCGGTTAAATGGGGTAGTAATCAAAATATATATATAGCAAGGAAACAAAGTATTTATTTAGTACAAGTCAAGTACAAAAGGAAGCTCTTCTATGAGCTTTAGTACACATCTGTCTTCACTACATTTAGACATATACATACAACTAAGTACAACATAATAAAAACACTAACTACTAAACTACTACCATCCGATTCCTTTTGTGTAGCAGCCCCATAGTTCTCTAGATCAACCTGGAGACAACACGGAAACACAAAAACACATAGGGTGATAATTATACAATTCTCAGTAAGGCATTTCCCAAATACACAATCGTAATGTCATCATCATCGTCCCAACTTTAGTTTATTAAGAAAAAGGTGGTCATGCAATTTATAATAACGGTTCATTTTTAAAGTTCCAAATCATACTTCCGAAGTGGGTTGTTTTTAACAATCAATCACTTTATACACATTTATCATATGCTCATAATCATAGTAAATAATGTCAATTAAAATGATTCGATATGATACAAATATGTATATATCAAATATAGGAAAATTATCTTTAATTGCCCTTGATAAATTGAAGAGGACCTCATCTATCTCTATTTTCCCTTTACAAGCAGAACTCATCAATCTCTATTTGTCCTCGACAAGTTGAAAGGATCCTATCCCTCTTGTTTACCTTCGACAAGTCAAAAGATATAATCCTCCTGTTGCCTTCGACAAGTCAAAAGGATCTCATCCCTATCTATTTGCCCTCGATAAGTTAAAAGGATCTCACCGTTCCTTATTTGTCTTCGACAAGTCAAAAGGATCTTATGTTTCATTATTTGCCTTTGACAAGTCAAAGAGGATCTCATGTTTCTTTATTTGCCCTTGACAAGTCAAAGAGGATCTCATGTTTCTTATGTCTATAGAACTTAATTCAATATATCATTCACTTTTCTTTTTCCAATGCATGCATAAAACACATACAGGCGTTCATTCACAATGCAATTCTCATTTGTGTCTTATAAATCAATCTTTAAATTGTCTATCATACATTCATATGTCACAAGTCATATGGCCAAATAGTTAACATCAAGTATCCATGTTATACTAGAACCAAAATGCCATTACTTTATCAATTCAAAGCATTGTTGCATTTCAAGCATAATGGCAGATTTTACATGTTCATAGCACAATTGATTTGCTTATCAAACAATCAATTCAGAGGCTATAAAAATTCTCAAGAACACTTCAATGTGTCCACAACCATTAAAATTTCAAAGCAAAAAGAGTTCTCTAACTATGTTAAAAAAATTATACAAATTTCGATGGTCAAAGACCACTTAACCTTGCTTAGAACCAAAAATTCATAATTTTTATCCCTAGAAATGATTGAATCAATTCAAAATAAAAATCAGGGTTAAATTTCAAGATGTTATCAACACTCTATAAAAATTTCAAAGGAAAAATCATTCATTTGCTATGTTAGAAAAATTACCAAAATTCACAGCTTTAAGACAGAAATTCAAATAGCACATATATAGTCTCGGTTCATGATTTTTTTTTTCAGGCAGTTAGAGTCTATCATGCTCCACGAAAATTCTCAAAGTTGCCTTAGGATGTTAGATTCAACATTTGATTTTTACAACTCACGAAAATGCCCACAACTATACAAGAAAATTCATGAACAAATACTGCCCTAGGAAAATCGAAAATCCAGCATGACTAAAAATCTCTTTTCACAAAATGATTTTTAACATCATCCAAACACACCACCAAAATTCATACATCAATATCCATGTATTATCAACCAATAAAATAAAAAATTTTGATCCTAACCCAATCAGAAATCATCAGAATAAATTTGAAAAGAAAAGGCAAAGAAAACCCTACTTTGCAAATCTTTAGAGCTTTATACTTCAAAGGTGTTCCAAGGGATTTTCTCTTCACTTAAAGGACTCCCAATCAAACTCCAAACCTTCCTTAGGCAGTGACGAAGTGATATGTCAAGGTGAGGATTGATGGAGAATTGAAATTTCAATTGGTTAGATTTGTAGGTATTGAGGGGTAGATTAGGTTTAGTGAAGGAAGTTTGTGATTTTAGTAAGTGTAGGTTAAGAGTTTGGAGATTTGTAACAAGGTTTCAAGCTCTTTGAAGCAATAATAATGGTGGCTCAATTGCTCCCCTTTGGCTGGCCGAGAATTGCATTTATGGAGCGATAAAGTTGTTGTATTATATTTATCTACACCTAGCTTTAGATATTATGTCACATAAATGCATAATTCTTTAAAAGAAAGAAAGATGGATGGTCAGGATTTAATCTTGTAAATCAAGATTAAATCTTAGCCTTTCACTAAGTCAAAATGGATAAACATTATCCTTTTATAAAGATTAAACTATCTTTCGTGTTAGAAACGCACACGAAATTTTACCGAATTGGTAAAACACGTACCCGAGTAATCAAACTTTGCTCAAAAATTAATTCTAGGTATAAAATCTTTATTCCTACCCATTTCTAATCTTAATCCTGTATTTTCCTAGTCTCGGGCATCTCGGGTCCTAATTCTAAGGTTTCAGTTATCAGGCGAGCCTGCAGTAAGTTACTATTCACTTTTTTTTTTACAAATCCGTTGGATCGTCCTCATCATTACTGAAACTAGATTTTTGAAATTACGACTAACAAATCTCAAATTAATTTTTAAATAATTTTTAGGGTGTTACATTTAACAATGATGAGGATGGCCCAATGGATGATTTGAAAAAAAGATACGAATAGTGATCTTGCGGCCATCGCACGCAGTTGGGATAGCCAAAACCCTATTTCGGACCAGGAGATGCCTGGACTGAGAAAAGATGGGTTTAAGATTAGAAATGGTTATAAATAAGGATTATACCAGGAATTTAATTTAAGGCAATATCTAATTTCCCTGTAAATGTTCCACCTATTCAATAAAATTTTAGTGTGTAATTTTTACATTAAAAGAAGGCTTAGTCTTTAAGATTTGGATAATGTATATCCATTTAAAAACAAGTGGATGGCTAAGATCTAATCTTGACCAACAAGATTCAATTCTAACCATCCATCTCATTGTTTCTTTCTCTACCTTTGACTACATAATTGATATATTAAACCAAGATAAAATCAAGCTACCAAACCTTATCTCTCCAAGCCTAAACATTTTGGACAAGACACCCTTGTTTATAGCCTTCATCTTCTTTCTTTCAAGCCACCATTAACAAGCTTCAAAACCTCCAAATCCTTGCCTAAACTTGCTAAAACCTTAAGATCTCTTCCAAAACTTCAATTACTCATCACCACTTACAAAACCAACCGATTGGAATTTCATTTCCTTATAATTTCTCACTTTGAGATATCATACCCCCACTATCTAAGGAAGGGATTAGGTGCTGTTTAGAAGGCATTGAAGTGAGGAAAACCATTTTTGGAAGATCCTTGGGAGTTATAAGCCTTAAAGCTTCACAAGTAAGGTTTTGAGCCTTTTTCTATTTCAAATTTGTTCTTGCCAGTTAGCTCCTGATTTAATTTGATATTTTTGGTTTTATTGGTTGATAATGTATAGCATTGATGTGCTTAATTTGGTAGTGTTTGGATGATGTTAGAAAACTCTCTCTCAAAATATGTTTTGAGCTATGTTCCTGGAAATCCCAATTTTAGGTAAGCAGATGGATTTACTCAATTTTTCTGACCTAGTTAGAGACCTTATCTTGAGCTGAAAATTTTACATGATGAAGCTAACATGTTAAGGTGTTTTTACTATTTTTCTTGGGTGTTCAAAATGACTTTTACTATTTTCTAAAAATTAGAAACTGAGATAATTATGATTTATGCTTGCAAAGCCAAAATCTGAAACTATAAATTTGTCTAATTTTGTTATTATATCAAATGATCAAATTTTGACTTGAAATTTTTACAGAGTGTTCAAGACATCCAACCCTGAATTTTTGTAGGATTTTATATGTTCATTTGATAAGATAATAAAATTGAGACTTTTGGCTGTCTGAAAATAAGTAGTTTCTGGCCTCTGAATTTGTACAATTTGGTTAACATAGCTAGAGAACTATTTTTACTCTAAAATTTTTACAGAACCTTGGGGACACATTGAAGTGTCATGGATAATGTTCCTTGGAATTGGTTGTTTTATATGCAAATTGATTTTTGCTACATAAGTGTGAAATCTGTTAATGTGTTGGAATTGTACCAATGCCGTGAATTAATGACATAATGGAATTTTGGTTCTATTATGACATGAATACTTGATTGTGAATCCTTGGGCATATGATTTGTGATATATAAATGCATGCTAGAAGAAGTAAAGATTGGTTTATGAGGCATGATTCAAATCACTTATGATTGATTGGCTATATATGATTAGTGCATGTATTTGGGAAAAAGAAAAGCAAGTGATGCATATATGTAACAAAAGAGAATGTATAAACTTCAATTGTGAATGTTCTGACATATGAGAAAAACATAAACAAGACTTATGTTGGGTGAAGGGGAAGGCAAAAAGAGGAACTTCCCTAGATATATTATGAGTCGGTAGATCTATCAACTAGGAATAGATCTGTGTGAGATTCAAGAGGAAAAAATGAAGTCTGATAATCACGTATAGGAATGAGCTCAGTCCTAATAAGCATTCTATTACCCATTTGTGGAGTTATCCATTGCAGATACCATTTGATATAAACTAAGTTTTCCCTACGTCGATAAAAAGAGAAAAATGCATGGAATTGTGTTATATGGCCATAAGTAAAACCAGAACCCCTTCGATATGTCAAGAGCGCTTTAAGATATTTCACTACATTTATCATATGAATATTCATATCATATCGAATTATTTGTTTCGAATGATTTACTATGTGGTTGAGCCTTATGATATATGTGCATTAAATAAGTGAATGCTAAAAGAAACCCACTTCGGAAGGATAATTTTGGAAAGTTAAAAATGAGTTATGTAATATGTGATCACATTTTTCTAATAATTCTAAGTGGCTGGGATGATGACAGCATTCATAACTATGTATTTGGGGATACCCTACTAAGAATTTTATAATTTTCACCCCTATGTTTGTGGTTTCCATGTCATCTCAAGATTACTCAAGAGCATGATAATGTTGCATTGGTGGAAGTTTATGTTTGTAATAGCTTCATGGCTGAAGACTACTATTAGTTTTCATTTGAATATGCTTATGTTTGTAATGTTTCTGAAGACCGATATACCGTAAAGCTCTTAGAAGAGCTTCCTCTTGTATGTGACTTTGTAATAATTAAATACTTTGTTCCTATGTATATATTTTAATACAATTACGAGTTAGTTATGGTATGAATAAATTGAACTTACTATAGATATTTAAGAAAGGTCCACTAATTTATATGTAATAACTTTTGAGTCTAATGTCATGGTTTAAGGAAGATGTTGTATTTGGGAGGGTGTTACAATTAGGCCCCTAGTTTTCAGAGTGAAAACCTTTCCAACCATCTCTTCAAGTTAACAAAGGCACTTTACGGTTTGAAACAAGCCCCCAGAGCTTGGTATGAAAAATTGAGTACTTTGTTCCTGAAGAATGGGTTCAAGAGAGATAAAGTTAACACAACGTTTTTACTCTTGAGCAAGATAATCACTTTCTGATAGTTCAAATATATGTTGATGACATCATATTTGGAACCACTGATCATTTTCTCTAAAAAGTTTTCAAAATTAATGTAAAGTGAATTTGAGATGAGCATGATAGGTGAACTCAAGTTTTCCTTGGTCTTCAAATAAAACAACAAAAGGAAGGAACCTTGATCCATCAAGAAAAGTATACAAAAAAGCTTTTGAAAAAGTTTAATACGGATCAAGCCAAACTTATAAGTACCCCTATGCATCCATCTCAAGTCATTGATACTAATGAGAATGGTGAAAAGGTATCAGAAGAGCTTTGCAAGTTTTCTACTATCTATCAGGCATAATCCTGATGAAGCTTAGAAGTGCATGAAATATGAGGGAGGGTTACGTGAGGACATTGAAGCTACTGGGACTCTTAGAGATCGGATTATGCAACCTTGGTAAACAACCTTAGTAAACAAGAAGTTAGCAGTCACCCATTCTGCTAAGGAACCTTTTAACAAAAGATTGCCACTTGAAGACTAAGACTATGAAGATGATATGCCCTCAAAGAAGCGGTTTCAACCAAGTCCACAAAAGGATAAAGGCAACAGGCAATCGAGGCCATGCCCAAAATGTGGAAAAGATCACAGGAATAGACCTTGCTTGGTTGGACAAAATGTGTGCTACCTCTGAAAAGCCAAGACACAAGATTTGGGAGTCCCAGATAGGCATTTAAAACTGACTACCAAACCACAATAACAGAGTAGGGTATTCACTAGAAGTGAAAGGATGTCACCAGCTAAAAATTCGACCTAAGGTAGGAACGTTTAGAATTTGATTGAATTGTTTGAATAGCGTGTGAATTCCTTGTTTGATTTATGGAATTTGTCTTTTGAAATTATTTTCAAATAAATTTTGAGGGCAAAATTCTTTTTAAGGTGGGTGGTAATGTCACACCCTAAAAAATTAGTTAAAAATTAATTTGAGCGTTATTAGTCATAATTTTAAAAATATAATAGTTTAGCAATGATGAGGATGGCCCAACGGACCTATACAAAAAAAAAATTCGTGCCGAGGTGAATAGTAACCTTGCTGGCCCCATGGGCCCGTTGGACAACCAAAACCCCAGATTCGGGACCAGGAAGTGCCGGGATTGAGAAAAGAGATGGTTAAGGTTAGAAATGGTAAGGAATGAGAATTTATACCTAGAGTTAAATTGCGGGTGATATCGGATTACTCGAGTATGATATTTTACCCGTTTGGTAAAATATCGATATGTAGTTTCTTACACCGAATGAAACTTGCAACGCAAGTTTGCCACCCAACTAGACAAGTGTAAGGCTTAGAAAATGCCACACCATTGCCACTTTAATAGGACCAATAGGATGCTTACAAAAATTACCACATTTATCTTTAAGAGAAAACATTTTGTACTTAAAATTACTATGCATTTTGTCATAAACTCATAAGATCAACATCTTATCATTTCCTTTCATGAAAATTTCGGCCAAGACAAGAGCAAAAAAGCCACCATTGTTGTCTTCTTCATAAGCTCAAGTTTTAACTTCAAATCATCAAAACACTTGCCCAAAATTACAAAAATTACAAACTTTCTTCACCAAAGTTATTCCACTCATCAATACCTACACATCTAATCGATTAAAATCTCAAACATCCATCAATTCACACTTTGATCCCTGACTTCCTTACTACCTAGAGGAGGTTTGGTGTGTGATTAAGAGTCCTTAGAGTGAAGAGGAATCAAGGGGGGATCCTTTGGAGCATAGATCTCAAGAGCTTTCAAAGTAGGGGTTTCTTTACCTTTTCTTCTCAAATTTATTCTAATTTGTTTTGGTTGAGCTAGGTCCAAAATTTTTGGTTATAGTGATTGATATTATGTTGATATTGATGCATGAATTTTTGTGGAGTGTTTGGATGAAGTTAAAAATCATTTTTGTCAAAAGGAATTTTGGTCTTTGCTGGGATTTTCAGCTTTTACACAGGCAGCTATTGAACTTGAATTTTCTAGTATACTTGTGGGTATTTTCATGAGCTATAAAATTATATGTTGTAGATAAACTAACTACATGAAGTTTCTTGGGTGTTGATTTTAAGGTTTACTGCCTTAAAAAAGCAGAAACCGAAGTGAACTATGTGCTGCTTGAAATGTTGGAATAGAAACTTGTAAATTTTACCAATTTTTTTAACACAGCAAATGATTGATTTTTACTTTGAAATTTTTACAGAGGGTTGAAAACATGAAGAAGTTCAATTGTGATTTTTCTATTGAATTAATTCAATCATTTGCTAGGGCTAAAAATTATGCATTTCAGGTTCTAAGCTGAGGTTAAGGGTTCCTGACACCAAATTTGTCTAATTTTTTTAACATAGTTAGAGACCTCCTTTTGCTCTGAAATTTTTATGGAACCTTGTGGACACATTGAAGTGTCCTTGAGAATTTTTATAGCCCTGAATTGATTGTTTGATGTGCAAATAAATTGTTCTATGAATATGTAAAATCTACCACTATGCTGAAAATGAATTGATGTTGTGAATTAATGAAATAATGGCAACTTGTACTAGTATGGCATGAGCACAAGAATATGAATATGAAAAATTGAGCATTTGAACTTATTGATGAGGTTAGCCACACATAGATATGATTGCTTATTACAATTGATCATATGAAAAAGAAAAGCACAAGATTATGTTTCTTGGTTGGAGAAATAAATTCGGTTTGTCGGGAAAAGTAAACCTGACTAGTCGGGGAAAGTAAACCTGAATACCAAGAAAAGCATAAGGTTTAGAATTCTTGGGCTGGAGAAAGTAAATCCAGTTTGTCGGGGAAAGTAAACCTAACTACCCTTGAATTAAGTCGGGGAAAGTAAACTTGACTAGGAATAGGTCTATGTGAGAATCGGAGAAAGTAAATCCAATGATCATGTATAGGAATGAGCTCAGTTCTAAAAATGCAGTCTATTACCCTAAAGTAGTCTTTTATCTTATGTGCTAAGTGAAGGATTTTAGTATTAATATTTAGGCCAATATGTTAAGTTGTGGTTTAGCAGTATAGGGTTTATATGATGTTGAGTAGTATGATATGTGATTGAATGATAAAAGCTACCTACTTCGAAAGGATTATTTTAGAACTTTAAAATGAATACTTAGTATATCCTGTGTGATCACATTTTCTTGATAAACCAAAGTGGCTGGGACGATGATGATGACATTATGATTATGTATTTTCGGGGATAACCTGCTAGGAATTTCAGAATTCTCACCCCTGCTTATTTGTGTTTCCGTGTCGTCTCCAGGTGGATTCCAAAGGATAGTGAAGTAGCTACAAGAAAGACTAAATTATAGTTTCTATAGTTTAGTTGTAGGAACTCGTATCTATTATACATAGTTATACATATATGTATGTCTATAAATGTAGTAAAGAACCTATGTGGATTAAAGCTCATAGAAGAACTTCCTGTTGTACATGACTTGTATTAAATAAATACGTTATTTCTTGCAATATATTTTGATAGAACCACGAGTTAGTTAATTCGTGATTCGACCAATTCTTGCTAAGATAATAAAGAAAGGTCTACAAATCTATAAGTAACAACTCTCGACTACGATGCCATGACTTAAGGATGAGGTCGTACTTGGGAGGATGTTACAAAAACCAAGTCTATTACCTAAAAGTGTCAAACCCACAAAAGTCGAGGGCCAAGACAAGTTGAAGTAGCAATTGTCCTAAGTAGTCCTTTAACTTATGTGCTAAGTAAATAATTTTAGTATCGATATTGAGGCCAATATGTTTAAGTTGTAATTTAGCAGTATATGTTTAATATGATGTGTATGAGATCCTTTTCGATGTACCTAGGTCACGTAAAGTGGAGAATGAATTACTATGATGTTGAGTAGTATAACATGTGTATATCAAGTGACAGAATAATAAAAGAAACCCACTTCGGAAGGATGGTTTTAAACTCTAAAATGAATCTTTAATAGGTGTAGCATGATCACATTTTCTTAAATAAACCAAAGTGGCTGGGACAATGACAATGACATTTATAATTGCGTATATAGGGAAAATGCCTTATTGAGAATTTTAGAAAGGTCCGTTAATTTATAAGTAACAACTCCTAAGTATAATACCATGGCTTAAGGATGATGTTGTACTTGGGAGGATGTTACATTATAGTGTCAGAGTTCATCCTTATAGGACCTTGAGGAATGGACGACTATGCTTCCAAAGTGTAGATAAGGCATGCCTTGAATCTTGTCTATATGATAGGATATAGGTTTAGACATGCATGACAGTCTAGTGGTGCTATAGTTGGTTGTTATCACACTTAGCATAGTATTGAGCCTAATCAACTCAATATCTTTTGTTTGGTGTGTTCAGGAACTAGTGGAGGCTGTAAACATATTAGGAACAAGGGTGCCAAGTCGGATGACATGATGGATACTTTCCATGAGATGGCTGCCGCTCTGAAGGAACAAGCCGCAATAGCCAACTAGATAATGGAAAGATTAAATTGGAATACAAAGGAGCTGGAGTTCATAAAGTCAAGCAAGGATCAAGATCGATGGTAGGAGGAGTACCCTAAATATGGAAAATATCATGAGAACAAGCCTTGCTAGAAACACATATTGTTTGCTATGGATGTGGGAAACCAAGACATAAGGTGCATAAGTGCCCTAGCAAGAAAAATCAACAGCCTATCTCTAGGCCACAACACCAATGGCGTGCTTTTACTTTGAGTGCTGAAGCTTCTTGATTTGTAGATTCGATTCAAGGATGTAATAGGAAGCTAGCAACTGCCAAATCCGCTAGGGGTGATTCTAAGAAAAGACTAGCACCTGAAGATCAAGATCGTAAGGATGTCCGGCCCCAAAAGAAGTAGTTTCGACCCAATATGTATGCGAATAAACAACAGCAATGATCAACCACAAGACAAGATTGCCTAAAATGTAGGAAGAACATAGGGGTAGACCTTTGTTGGCTTGGCAAAATGTATGCTATCACTATGGAAAGCCAGGACATATAATCAGGGAGTGTCCAGAAAGATATACAAAGCCTGCTAGGAAACCACCACACAAGAGTGCCAAGAGTTAAGGGGACCTCGCCACCTGATAGTCTGATCCGAGGTAGAGACATTTTAGGATTTGATTGTTACCTTTTTTTTGACTATGTGTGGATTACTTGTTTGAATTATGAAAAATGTCTTTTGAAATCTATTTCAAAATAAATTTTAAGGGCAAAATTCTTTTTATGGTGGGTGGTAATGTAATACTCAAAAAATTATTTAAAAATTAATTTGAACTTTATTAGTGTGAATTTCAAAAACCTGCAGTTAGTAATAATGAGGACGGTCCAATGGACATGTAAAAAAAAGTGAATAGTGACCTTGCGAGCCCCATAGGCCTTTTCAAGACGGTAAACCCTAAAGCAGGAGATGCCCACTGAGAAAAGGTAGGGTTAAGGTTAGATATGGTTAGGAATAAAGATTTTATACCTAAAAATTAATTTCGGGTAATATTTTTGAGTATATAATGGTTTACCAGTTTCGGTAAAATTTTGGTGTGCGATTTCTAACATCGAAAGATAGTTTAATCTTTATAAAAGGATAATATTTATCCTTTTGGGCTAAGTGTAAGGCTAAGATTTAATCTTGATTTACAAGATTAAATCCTAGCCATCCATCTCTTTTTATTATTAGAAAGAAAGTATACTTTACTTACATAACTCCTATATTTATATCAAGATAAATATAATGCTACAAAACCTCATCTATCCACCCTTCATTCTCGGCTAGCTAAAGAAGAACCAAACATCCTCCATTTTTGCTTCTTCAAAAAGCTTGAAACATGATTCAAACCTCCAAACTCCTAACCTACACTTACAAAAACCACAAATTTCCTTTACCAAACTTGCACTACTCATCACCACGTACAAAATTAACCGATTGAAATTTCAATTTTTCACCTTTTCTCACTTTGAGATATCATCCTCTATTGCCTAAGGAATGGTTTGGGGTTAGTTTGAGGGCCTTGAAGTGAAGGGAATCATTCTTGGAGCATCCTTTGGAGCCAAGATCTCTAAAGCTCTAAAAAGTAGGGCTTTTGAACCTCTTTTGTTTCAAATCCATTCTATGGTTTGGTCACTGATTTAATTTGATGTTATTTGTTTTAATGGTTGATAATATATAGATATTGATGTGTCTAATTTGGTAGAGTGTTTGGATAATGTTAAAAAACCTTTTTTGGCAAAACAACTTTTGAATCATGTTGTTGGAATTCTCAAATTTATACAAACAAGTTATGGTTTATGATTTTTCTGAAGTGTTTGTACATGGATTAGTGAGCTGAAAATTTTATATGATGAAGCTAACATTTTAAGGTGTTTTCAGTATTTTTCTTGGGTCTTCAAAATGACTTTTACTATTTTGAAGCTATAAATTTGTCTTATTTTGTTACTATATCAAATGACCGAATTTTAGGCTGAAAATTTTACAGGGTGTTGAGGACATCTTGACGTCCAACCTGAATTTTCGTGTATTTTATATGATCATTTGATAGGGTAGAAAAATTGAGACTTCTGGCTGTTGGTAGAAATTGAGAAATTTTAACCTCTGAATTTGTCTAATTTTGTTCACATAGTTAGAGAATGATTCTTGCTTTGAAATTTTTACAGGACATTGTAGACACATTGAAGTGTCTTGGATAATTTTTGTAGTTGTGGAATTGGTTGTTTGATATGCGATCTAAATTTTGCTAGATAAGTGTAAAATCTGCCATTGTGCTGGAAATGAACCAAAACCTTAAATTGATGACATAATGGCATTTGGTACAAGTATGACATGTGTAATGCCCCGTTTTTTCCTTTGGTGTAAAATGACCAAAATGCCCTGAGGTCATTTTTGCACAAGAATCGAGGACGGTCGGTCCGGCCATTCTTAATGGGTTAGTTTAATGTTTGAAGGGGACTTTATGTGTTTTAGATCGCAATTAGGGCGAAATTTGCAATTCCTTTTTTCCATGCAAAATTACCAAAATGCCCCTAAGATAATTTAATGCTGGATTAAGTGATAACTAGACCAAACCATCACCCAAGAGTTGGATATGTTAATTTTTGGGGATATTTGATGTTTGGGTGAGTCCTAGATTGTTTATTTGTAAAATTACCATTTTACCCTTATTTAGTGCTAATTAAGCTTAATTATAGTAATTTAGAGAACATAGGCAATATTAGGCTCTAATTAAAGATAATTTATTTTTATTAATTACTATGGAGTCAAAATAATTATTGAGTTAATTGAGGCCTAAGAACGATTAAGGAAACTTAATCTCACTCTTAAAGACAAAGAGGAGACATGGTGATGTCATCATCCACAACTCTTGTCTTGTAGTGGCTACACATTATGACACTCTTAAAGACAAAAGCCACTTTATTATGACTAATAACACATTTAATGATTATTAATTCAAATTAATCATGGTTAGACTAAGTTAATCTTATTTTGACTATTGATTTTACTAAACTACCCCTAATTAGTACTTTTTCCACCTAATCTACCCCCACCTTTTTGTCTAAACCCTAAAATGCTCTTAACCTTAACCCAACCACTCCCTTTTAGCAAGAAGAAGCTGCCACCCTCTCCCTAATCTGATTCATTTCATATTTTTATTTAAAACACTCTCCATTCTCATTTCTTTCATCTTCAACCTCTATTCCTCCATCACCTCCAACCTCATAACTTCTTTATTTCTCCACCAAATCCAACAAACAAAGACACTATTCCATAACTCTTCCACCTAAAAACCCAAATCCTCTATTAGTTTTGCAAGAAAAAGCCTCCTCCTACCTGTTCTAGTAGTGGCCGAATTGTGTTGTTGAGGAAAAGGAAGAGATTTTGCTTCCTTTCTTGAGAGCTTGTGCTTTAAAGAGCTTGTGGCTTCCTTGACCTCCAACAAACACCCTCTTTTGGGTAGGGGTTTCTGTTCAAATTTGTTTTCTTATTTTTGTTTTACAATTTTTGCTAAAATGGTTTGAGTTTTGATGCATGTTTAAGCTTGTAAGTTGGTCATTTTGCTCAAACTCTTCCTTTCTTTTGAAAATTTTTAAAGAGCTCATCATTTTCTTTCTTTCCAGGTTTTCTGCGCCTCCATTTGATGTGGGTAGAGATTTCCTTTTAAACTCAACACCATATCCTTATTCTACACTTTAAACGGGTCACTTTTATGTATTTTAAGAAATTTTTAAGTTAGATTTAACATTTTTTTAGTTAGGACACTGATTTAGAGGGTTCATTATGTTGGTAATATTTGTTTCAAAAATCATGTTCATATTTAGAATCTACACATCAAAAGGAGCACATTCATGCATGTTTCAAAGTTTCGTAAAACCTTGGATTTTGGACTGTTTTGGTTTCGGCCTTAGCTTGTCCATATAAAAGGAAAATTTTGTTTGAAAAAGTAACCACATATTTGGAATCTATATGAAAAATGGAGTGGGGTACATGTGATTTGGGTATTTTGTGATTATGTAAAGATTTTGGGGTCAAAATGTAATTTTAGAGTTTAGGGCCTTTTATGTAAAAACTGAATTTTTAGGGCATAAATCTGTAAAAATAAACTCTGGAACAATAAAATATGTGTTTAAAAAGAAAAGATGAATTTTGGGGTTATTTTACAATTTTAGTGAAGTATAAGGGTTAAAATACAATTTCACAAAGTTTAGGGGTTCTTATACAAAAATTGAGTTTTTGAGTGTAATGCGGTCAAAATGGGTTTTGGAACAATAATGCATGTGTTTGGTTTTGCAATTTTAGTAAAATTTAGGGGTCAAAATACAATTTCTTCAAAGTTTGGGGTTTTGTGCAAATTTTGAAATTCAAGTGCAGGGCTGTAATTTTGGTAGAATTAGAGTGGAAAATATGTTTTTGGATGAAAACTTGAGTTAAGGACTATTTTGTAAATTTTGTAAAGTTTGGGGCTACTTTGTAAAACTAGAAGTTGTAAAGTCTTTAAAGGCAAATTCTTAGAACTTGTAACATAAAGGAAGGTGGGCCATAGTAATCACATATGTTGGGAAGAGAAAAATGTATCTTTCAAAATACTCTTATCATCAAACTCAAACCAGTTTAGCATATGAGATTTATAACTTAAATTCAAATGATGACTCCTAAATATCTATTAGATGCAAGATGATTGTTTATGTTGAATATTATGCTTGATTGGATTATGAATAATTGTTGTGATATACTTAACTGAGTTGCATTGGTAATATATGTGATATTAATTGTTATCCTAGATATTGTTGACTAGACTAGTTACTTATGCATTTATTCTAAGCATTGTTCATAATTATTCTTGAATGAGTCATATTAATGGGATGTGTTGAGTCAAGTATGCATTCAGACATGGATAAAGGACATCATGAGCTTGGACACTGTTGCGGTGTACCACTTGGTGCATATGCAGGCCACTTGCGAAGTAAGGAAAGTGGAGCAAGTAAGGACTGATGTGTTAAGTGTTACACCATGGCATGAACTATGGAAAACGAAAGTATGAATGTTTATTTGCCTATGTATCTAAAAAGAGAACTCACACCTCTTTACACTAGGTTCAGGACTGGTCAAGGTTCATGACGACTGACTACATTTCCATATCATAATGATGAATATTATTTATGACTAGTCAAGGTTCGGTACTAATCAAGGTTCAATGACGGTTGATCGCATAATATATGTTAGGTATGAACTCATAGCCTAGGGTCCCTGAGGTTAACGAATAAGTGAAGATGATCTATGTTCGAAGAAAGTTGAAAGTCTTATGTCTGCTTACTATATATGTTCGCTTCTTTTATGCATGCATGTACATGTACAGGATTATGTTCGTATCTTTTCATGCATGCATGTACTTGAGATTATGAATCATTCTTTCATGCATGTGTGTGGCCTAAGTGATATATTTATTCTCCCATGCATGCATGCCCTTATGAAAATTATATTTCAATATGACACCATTATCATGCATATACATATCTAACTTGATGCATTCATGATCGAGACCATATTAAAATGAAATGTCCACTTAATAATGACATTTGCGAAAACTCTAAATTTTGATTGCATTGTGGCATATACACCTTTTCTATAATAAACCAAGTGGGCTAGAGACGTACGATGATGACACCATGTATGTTTTATTATTATTGAGATTCATTAAGATTCTCACCCCATTTAAATTTCCATGTCTCTAGACGAGCGGACGTGCCGGTAGCTAATGTTTGAGTTTGTGGATGGATAGAGATATCTACGCAGGAGACATTGTTAGAATTATTAGATATTTATCCCATTTATATCTCTTAACATATGAGTATCTTTTTGGTGTGAATTATTGTATGCCGAACCCTGTAGCTGTTTGACATGCATATCTATTATGCTTTTTATTGCTATGTGTAACACCCCAATTTTTCCATGTGCAAAATGACCAAAATGCCCTGAGGTCATTTTTGCCCGAAATGAGGAGTCCAGGCTATCCTCAAGGGGTTATTTTAATGTTTGAAGGGGATTATATGTGTTATGGATGATGTTAGAGGTGAAAATTTCAATTCCTGATTTTTCCGTGCACAAAATTACCAAAGTACCCCTGAGGTAATTTAATGTGGGATTAAGTGACGCTGAACCCGTATCGCCCAGGAGTTGGAAATGTTGATTATAAAGAATGTTTGATATCTGGAAAAATTTGGGTGGTCCAGGGAGTTTTTGTATAAAATTACTTTTTTGCCCCTAGTTAATGCTAAATGAGCCTAATTAAATAATTAAGGAAATATAGGCAATATTAGGCTTTAATTAAAGATAAATTAATTTTATTTATTAATCTTAAGTTAAAATAATTATTTAAGGTTAATTAAGGGCTAAGATTGCTTAAGGAAAGATTTATCCCATTCTTATTCAAAGAGCTCATGTGACATAAAGTGAAAGTGAAAAGTAAATAGTGTTTTCTCTCTTTTTCTAACAATTAGGAACTAAGTTGGTATTTAAATTTTAAACTAATTAAGTTTAACCCAACTAAATGTGTAAGATCACTCCTTAATCATGTCTTGAAAAGCCTTAAACACATGTTTACTAACCCAAACACTTAATTACCAATTCTTAACCCATTACCTAATTAAATCTATCTGTAATCCATGTCCTAATACACATGAAACATGAAAACTTCCCCCCAAAACAGCCCCCTTGGCCGTGGCAATACACCCCTAATTCTCCAAGAGAAGATTTGTTCTTCTCATTTCTTTACAAAAGATCAAGCTTTCTCTTTGCAAACAAGAAAACACTCTTGGTAGGGATTTTATTTTTATGTTTTTTCTCTTGTTCTTCCCTTTCTTTTTTGGTTTTGTTGTTGGTTGATGGTCAAGACCATAGCTTGATGATGAGGGTTCTTGATATTGGTTGTGAAGCCATCATATATTTGACCTCTAAAGATCAAGGCTTGATTTTTGGTTTTCAAAGAATATGAGAAATGGAATGTTTGTTGGTTTTCTTTGGTTGTTTCTTTTTGAGCTTGATGGTGGGTCCAAGAAATGAGGTTCTTGAAACCATGGTCTTAAGGGACTCTAAAGCTCACTTCCACTTTTTTAAGATTGATTGGGGTTAAAGAGTTTCATTCTTTAAAAAGTCTTGAGTTTGGGGCTTAATAAGATATAAAAATGGATTTGCATTCATGTTTATGTTTCAAGCTCTTGCATTTCATGTTTAAATTCCAAGTCTTGCATATCATATTTAAATTTCAAGTTATCACCTTAAATCTTAAAGATAAGAAAATGGACTTGCATTTTCATGTTTAAATTCCAAGTCTTGCACATCATGTTTAAATTTCAAGTTATCACCTAAACCTTGAAGACTTAAAAGTGAACTTGCATTCTCATATTTATATTTCAAGTCTTGCACATCATATTTATATTTACAAGTCATCACCTTATAATGATAAAGATTAAAAATGAGATTTGTATGGCATGTTTATAATTCTAGACATCACCTAAATCTCTAAGGCTCAAGACTTGTCTCCTTGATCTTAAATGGAAGTTTTGATCATGGACATATCTTAACATGTGCATTTCGGCCTTATGAGGATTTTGGGTTTTGAAGTTGGTTTTATTTTACTTTGAGGCTTGAATCTTGTTTCCAGGGTGTACAAAGAATTTTTGAAAGATTTAGGAACTCAAAAGGAGTGGAAATGTGATCTCTAAGTGATTAACAACCTATTAATGAAACCTCTAGTTTTGAATTAACAACCTATTACTGAAACCTTAGTTTTGATACTGTGACATTGATCCTTAAGTTCTCAAAGAGATAAAATAGTTTCAAGTGTGTTCTATGTCTTAGAATAATTTTTGAGAAAAACTAGTAATTAGAAAGGATTAAAAAAATGTGATTTCCCAAGATTTTATAAATTAAAATCATGAGTACTGATTGACATAAATTAAATCTATAAGGTTCTGTTTGGTATTGTTTAGATGTGTAAAATTTACTAATAATTGTCATAAAAATTGTTTTTAGCATCTTGGGAAAAACTAGTAACTAGAAAGGATTAAAAATATGATTTCCAAGCTTTTATAAATTAAAACTAGATATGATTGACATTAATCAAATCTGTAAGGTGCTGTTTGGTATTATTTAGATGTGTAAAATTTACTAATAATTGTTGTAAAAACTATTTTTAGCATCTTGGAAAAAACTAGTAACTATAAAGGATGAAAAAATGTGATTTTCAAAGATTTTAGAAATTGAAACTTATGGCTACTGAATTGGTAATGTTTGGTTTTGTAAGGTGCTATTTGGTACTGCCCTTATGTGTAAAAATCATTAATAATTGTTGTAAAAATTATTTTTGGCGTCTTAGGTGCTTAAAAGAATAATTGAAAGTGTTAGTTTGGATCGTTTTACAAAATATGACAAGTTACGCTTTAAACTATCATTATGTAATTTTGGCCAAAAGGATTTAATTAGAGTTAGTAATAATTTTGAATGTGTTCATGTATTGAAAATACCATTTATGATGTTTAGAAAAAGTTTTAGAAGCATTGTCATTTGTTAAGCGTCAAAAATGAGAAACTTTGTGCTTTGACCCCTAAAGTCTAACAAAATTTAGTCTATGGCCCAAAAAGGTTTTCATGATGAGTTTAAATGATTTCTAAGTGTCATGGGTCCCATAAGAGCATAGATTAATTTTAAGGATCATTAGTTTGAGAAATGTGTTAAAAGGGGAATTTATACTTTGACCCGTAATCCTTGAGAAATTGCATGTGAATTGATAACTATGCATGCTTGATTCTTGAATTATGCAAATGATGATTTCTAGTATATTGTATATATCTTGTTAAGCATAGTATATGCATTAGCTGAGTCCGGTCCTTGATTTCCAGCATACTGGGTAAGAGCATGTCTCCTGTTATGAGATATTGATGATAACATGCTTATGGATATATGCAAAGAATATGATGCATGCTTGTGTGATCAATGACATGATGATTTGTGGCATGTTATGATTATGACTGAATAATTAAGGTGCATGACTTAAGTGTCTTATGAGTATAAAATGTTATATGATAAGTTATGATTATATGTTCATGTTTGCATCTCTAGATAACATGCTAAGATTAAAGGTGACATAAAACACATGAAAATGATCCTCTAGACTCCAGGAATTAATGGTTAGGAGAGGTGATCCAATAAGGTGAAAAATTAATGGTTATGAAAGGTAATCCTATGCCCCCTATCACACACTCTAGGAGTCATGAATTTGCTTATCTATAGGATAAGTGTAGACTAGTGATGACTAGTTAAGTATGAGCTCATAACCTAGAACTCTCAAGAATAAGAAATTTAAGTTACCTAAAAGAATAATGAGGAAAGATCATGGTAGAAGTATTTACATTCTTTATGCTATGCCCATTTAATATGATTCTTATGATATCTTGCTTGTGGCATTGACATGCACTCATGATTTAGTATATTGCATTAATGACATTAAAGACTTATGCTAAAATATACGGGCCTCAGCTAATGGTATTTGGAACTTCATAAATGAACCTTATATGTGCTCAGTATTTTTATAATGAAACCCAAGGTTCCTAAGGACGTATATAATAATACATGTTAAGAGGTGAAAACCCCACTGAGATTCTTATATAAGTTTCTCATCCCTCTTTCTTTCTTTTCATCTCGTCTTCAGAGGTTGATGGCGACATTCGCGATCTACATTGATGCCCCCTGGGAGATGCATTATGACCCGTTAACCAGTCATACCATTTTGTAGGTCATTGTGCTATTCGCTTGTTGGTGTTTCTAGACCGTCCCTTCGCACATCCTGTCACTAGTGTATGGTTCTCCTCTGCCACTCCCTTCAAGGATGACTTTGCCTTCGAGTGCATGCGTCTACGTATTCGAGTTCCCTCACGCCCACTCGCTGTATCTTCCATTCGTGATTTCCTGATCTACGTACCACGATCACCACCTCGCCTTATTGAGCCATGCTCGAACCCATCAGAGGAGTCACCCACCTAGCATTCTTCCGATGGTTCTGCCCTACCATTCCTATGGAGATGGGAGGTGGTAGCGATGGAAAGACTAATATTACACAGCCGTTGAGAGAGCTACTCGTCTTCACGAGGTGCCCATGTCCAACCCGTCGTTGTCTTGCCACGCCTGATGAGTTAGCCCATTGGATTGGTTACCTTCCTTCCTCCTAGGAGCAATAGCAGGAGGAGTCGCAGTAGACCTCTTGGAGCACCAGTGCATATTTAGTGGAGAAGATAGCCTTCTTTTATTTTTTTTATTAGAGGTTATCTATTCTAGGCACACCCCAGGAGTAGTGGGAGGAGAGGTCTTTATTATCTTGTATTTAGTTTTCCTCTGCATACTATTCATGCTTATATTTGGATGACTGTACCAAGCTTAACCTTTGTTGGTAGGCATGACTCTATTACACATGTATATTTTGGTCTGTGATGAGGAACGGTTCATACAGATGATATATATAAATATATGATGATATGATTATGTTCATGATATTATGGTGTTTGTATTTTGTGTATGCCTGTGACATGTTTCTAGACTTTCCCTCTTAATTGTAAGGCAAACGACGTGTTTTACTCAATATGCGCAACTCACATTTTGTTTTTAGAATTCAAAAAAAAATAAAATTACCTATATCTTTCTAAAGTATTTCCAAGAGTTTAAATTAAGAACTAAAACAAAAGAGTAATAACTAATAATTAACTTAAATGTATCCTAGGCGTGTTGGGTTAAATATTAGGGCGTTACACTATATATCTTTGTGCATTGTGGCATAATTATACATATTTGGATATTTTGTGAGCTGCGAAGCTTTTATGCTAGATTATATTATATATATATATAGAGAGGTATTTCATGTGATGGGCTTGTGATTTTCTTAGTGCTTAGATGATAATTTCATGCTATATGTTCACTTATATTTATATGGTTCATGTTCAATTCTATTTACGCGTGAAGGCTTCTACTTTTGAAAGTAATGTCTTTTTAAAACAACAAAAAAAAAATGGCCCATATTTTCTGCTAAGTATTTTTGAAAAGTCAAGGTTAAGCTAAGGTTCCAATGAGTGATCCTTTAACGTTAAAACCAAATACGACTCGAGCATACTTCGTTATACGTTAGGGGTTACAACATGAGTACTTGAATATGGATAATTGAGCATGTGAACTTATTGATGATGTTAGGCACATATAGATATGAATACTCATTACAATTGCTTATATGCGAAAGTAAAGCATAAGATTATGTTTCTTGGGAGAAAGTAAATCTGATCTATTGAGGAAAGTAAACCTAACTACCTAAAAGGCATAAGATTATATTTCTTGGGCTATAGAAAGTAAATCCAGGATGTCAGAGAAAGTAAACCTGACTACCCTTAATTGAGTCGGGAAAGTAAACCCGACTAGAAATAGGTCTATGTAAGAATTGGAGAAAGTAAATCCAATGATCATATATAGAAATGAGCTCAGTCTTAAAAGGTTTATTACTCTAAGTGGTCAAAGCCACAAAAGTCGATGAGCAACACAAGAAGTAGCAATGGTCTTAAGTAGTCCTTTATCTTATGTGCTAAGTGAATAATTTTATCATCGATATTGAGGCCAATATGTTTAAGTTGTAATTTAATAGTATATGTTTTATATGATGTGTATGAGATCCCCTTCGATGTACTAAGAGGAAGTAAAGTCAAGAATGAATTACTATAATATTGAGTAATATAACATGTGTATATCAAGTGATTGAATAATAAAAGAAACCCACTTTAGAAGGATAGTTTTAAACTCTAAAATGAATCTTTAATAGGTGTGGCATGATCACATTTTTTTAAATAAACCGAAGTGGCTGGGCCGATGACGATGACATTTATAATTGTGTATATCGGGAAAATGCCCTACTGAGAATTTTAGAATTCTCACCCCTATTTTGTGTGTTTCCCATGTTGTCTCCATGTTGATCCAGAGAACAATGAGGCTGCTACAAGAAAGAATTGGAAGTACAGGAGCTAGTGGCTGAGACTTGTATATTTTGTTCTTAGTTATATATGTATGTCTATAAATATAAGAGATAACAGATGTGTATTAAAACTCATGGAAGAGCTTCCTTTTATACTTGACTTTGTATTCAATAAATCTTTCATCTCTTTGTTATATATTCTAATAGTATCACAAATTAGTTACTCCATGATTCAATCGATCTTGCTATAGATAATTAAGAAATGTCCACTAATTTATAAGTAACAACTCCTAAGTATAATGTCATGACTTAAGAATGATATTGTACTTAGGAGGGTGCTACACTTTTTATTCCTAGTTGGAGCAGGTGTCTGAATCTATGTTAAGAACCTCTATCAGGAGCATTGTCATGGAGTTAGGCATAACTGAATTCTTCAACATCATCCAAGCACTTGATGCTGGAATTCGATGCTCATCTAAAGAGATTGGTTCACGACTCTTAGAGTCTCTGTTGAAGAGGTCTCCAAATGTCTCATCTGACTTCCCATATACCAACTTGGTAAGATTGCAACTGCGGACTAAGTTCTAGGGCACGATAAGTATTTACTATTATCCAGTTTTTCTTCTCCCAAGATTGGGAAGCACCAACCTTACTTACGATGGACTTGCATGTTTATCTTCTATCCGTGGCAAAGAAAGGGTGAACTTACCTAGACTAATCTTTGACTACATGCGCAGTGCCATCTCTACATAAAAAAGGAGAACTACTACAGTTCCCTATGGAGTCTTGCTGACCAGGATCTTCCTATACTTAAACTACCCATTGGCCAACAAATGGTACGAGTACATGGAAGGTACTGAATACACCCCAAACTCCTTCAAGACTCTAAGGAGAATCATGGGTTCACCCACAAGCAACGTTAGGAGATAAAGGTTAAGGATCAGAGATGCTATCCTGGAAAAGGCTATTGTGAATGCTAGAGAAGGGAAAGGAAAAGAAAAGTGATTGAAATTAAGAGCAGCTAGAGGACATTCAAGAATCTGAGGAGGAATCAAGCTTAGAATCAAAATCAAGCCAACAAAAGAGGAACCTTCCTCTTTATATGAGTTTTTAGATTCTAGGTGGAGTCCTCAAATAATGAGTAGCAAAATGAAGTCCCTAAGACTAGCACACCTCTCGTTGTTGCTACTCTGACCATTACTCCTATTGATGAGCCTTCTATCCCGCTCATATTGTGCCTCAACCATCCCCTACTCAGAATAACAACTCTTCTTGAAGTCAACCTCAACCTTCCTCACCACCAAGCTTCTCTAAAATCCAGATACTGCAAAATCAGCACCACATAACTGACGAACTATAGATTGGAATCACAGTCATGAAGACATGAAGCCTTGCTGCTGAGATACTTTGAGAAGTCAGGCAAAAGGGCTGATGATGGTGCCATATGGGTTCCAGCACACCCTCTTTTTGTGATGACAAAAGGGGAGAAGAAAAGAAAGTTTCATAAAACTTATGCCAAGAATTCAGGGGAGCAAGCTGAGGGGAGCTTGGAGACGATTTTTTTATCAACATTTGCATTTTATTGTTGATTGAACAATGTTTTTTTTATTATTATTGCTCTGATATCCAAACATTTATCTTTTTGATACATATATGATATCTATCATTCTCAAGTTTTTTTTTTTTTTTGTTAGGCTTTTAAGCTCTGATACATATCTATGCTATGATATATCTTGTGAAGTAGCTAATCATATATCTTGCTTATGGTGTATGCTTTATAAGTCTCAACTGCTTGTTCTAATATGCTCTATATTTAGCATGCTTTGATTTTTAGCTACGTTGATCACACGCTTGTTTTTCTTAATTGTATGATTAGCTCTGATGCATATCCGTTAATGCTCTGATATATACATAGCTCTAATATATATGTATTAGTGCTCAATATGTTTTCTTTGATACACGATCTTGAAGTTCTTCTATAAAAACATATATGCTTTGATATACAAATATGAAGTCTTATATATCGCATAAGCTCTGATACATATGCTCTACACAATAGTGATCAATTTGTTTTTGAGCTTCAAAAACCTCTTTTGTGTGCAAAGTCTATATGTAGCATGTTTTTATGCATGAAAAATTGCATCGTGTTTCAAAAATCTATTTGGATAAAGATGTGCTGAGTGTGAATTCAAGATCAAGAAAAAATATCACAGGTATCACTCACTTTATTCAAAAACATTATTTTCATAAAGGTCAACTGACTAAAAATCAAGCTATGTTTAATTAGAAAGCTTATATGCTCATATATTTTTCAAAACCGCCTTGATACCTCTCAAAAAGTGTTTTGATTAACATCAGAAACCTTAATTGAAATAAAACAGCTTTAATTTTAGTCACTTAAGGCAATGAAGCTTTTAGATTCTATCTATATCATGCCTTAAGAAAGACTCTCTAAAATCATATAATATATATTTTGAAAGAAAATTGGTTTATCAAAATCTATATCCTGTCATATATTTCTTTCAAAATCTCTTCAAAAGATTTTCTAAGAATTTGTTTGTCATCATAAAAAAGGGGAGATTGTTAGCTCCAGAACCCTTCAGGAAGCTTAAGTGCCAAATGTTTTGAGTGTTAACACAACCAATTTCGAGAAAATATTTTGAAAAAGGACGAATTGTTTTCTTGAGTTTCTTGAAGCAACTAATGAGTCTTTTAAGTTGGCATAACATGGTTCTTAAATGAAAATATTTTCACATGATATGTGCAAATATGTTTAATCTCATTTGAAGAGATTGAGACTATACTTAATGAAAGTGAAAAATATATCGAGGGATAAACAACATATGCTCAACGGATTAAAGAAAACTCTCAAGTACAAGATGTAACGACCCGGTTTTTAGTATTATTGTGATAAAATAATTAATTGTGAATAATCTATAGGGATTTTGAAATTTTAGAGACATTATTATTAGAATAATATGAGGAGTTTGTAAAAAAAAATGAAAATTTATTTAATATTATTAAAAATTAATGTAATAATATTTTAATCGGAGACATAGAATAAGATATATAGTTGGTATAAGGGCATTGAAAAAATAATGATAAAGTTAAATAAATATTTTTAACCCAGGAAAATTGTTTAGGTATCGATCGGGTAACAAATAGTGATAATTGGTATACCGAAGTGGTAATAACCGTACACCAAGACACTTAGTCTGGTAAAATAATTTATATTATCAGATCCCAAATAATTTTTACTTAGCACAATCAAATAAATATAGACATTTCTAATACAAAAACAAGGTAAAATCGATCTAACAATATGCATACTCATTACTTGGTCTCCAAGTAGGTTATTTTATATAAAGAAAAAAAATGGAAAAAGATAGCTTTTCTTAGGACTTCACGTTGCTTTCTTCTTCTCATGTTGCTTTCTTCTTCTCTTTTCCTTCTTCATGTTTTTCTCTTTGAACCTCCACTAAGCCACCATTTTTCTAAAGGAAACTCTTAGCTAAACACCAAAACTAGTTCAAGAACAATTCTTCTACATCAAACTCAATCCAAAACCTTGTTTTTCCCCTTTAAATCTGTCCATATAGCAGCTAATACATGGGCTGGAACATGGGTTTGGAGCTTTAGTTAGAGGAGGAAAAGCTAGAGAAAAGTTTAGCTAAAAAGCTTGGAAGAAAGGTAGAAAAATTCTAGTTTATTGCCTTGTGATTGTTTGGCTATTTTGCTAATATAAACTCTTGATATATGCTTTCAACTATGTGGTGAAATCTGAAATTATTTCAAGATGCATATGTATATGAACTTGATAAATGTAAAAGGTGCTATTCTTGGAAGCCTCATGAATTGATTAAATTGATGTACGAGATTTAACTATGTAAATAAAGAGAATTTTGATTCCTTAAAGAGAATGAGAAACCTGGAAAATCTACAAGAATATAACTAGAAATATTTTCTAAAAATCTGCAAGTTTGGTATTTTGAGGCATGATGCTAAAGTTTCATAAAAAGGATGAGATTTTGATCCATAGAAGAAAAACTCTGAAATCTAAGCAATACACTTGGTTTAATTTTCTGAAAGATTTAAGAATAATAAAGTAAGAAATTCTATAAGTTTCTGCTAAAGAAATCTCATAAAAGATTAGCAAATTTTGAGAAAATCTCACAGAACAACAGATTTTATAGAAACAGCTCATCACAGTTTAATAGACTTTCAGGAACAATCTCATAATACCTAACAAATTTTATAGAAAATTTTCATAAAAAGTTTAGTAGATTTTATGGAAAATCTCATAAATGTTGAACGTTTTCTTTAAGAAAGATCTCATAAAAATGTTCAGGATTTTACCATAACTCTTATAAGAATCCAAGAGATTTTTAAAGAATATCTCATAAAGCTTCAGAAGATTTTGAACAGAAAAATCTCATAAGAATTCAGAAGATCTAAAGGGAATATCTCATAAGAATTCAAGAGTTTTTAAAGAGAAAAGTCTCAGGAATTCAGGAGACTTAAGAGAAAATCTCATAAGAGTTAAGGAGATTTCAAGAAAATCTAGAGAGAAGTATAAGATATAGAACTATTAAGAAGAGATTTTTACTTTATAATTGAGAAATTCCCCAAATACATGATAGAGTTCCAAACAAAGAAAGAAAACTGAAGAAATACGTCATATGTAATGTTAATTGCTTAATGGTAAGCTCATGGATTCACGGGTAGTAGTAGATGTGCTACGCCCTTGAAACTATATCAGGTTGTAATCGCGATGGCGTTACATCGTTTTGAGAAAAGGGATGTACTGAGAAAGAATAGCGGGCTATTTAGATGAGATGTAGTAGACGTACTCCATCTAGTGAACTATATCAGGTTGTAACGTGACGGCGTTACATAGTTGACAGGACGATCTACAAAGAAGTATATCAGAAGAGTCATATGAGTTCTACCATTAAGTTGAAAGTATCTAACCAAGTTAAGTCACAGAAAATAATGATACTAACTACATATCAACTGCTTGATTATAAGCTCATGGATTCACAGAGTGATCTATATCAGGTTGTAGTACGAGGTACTGCAACAAGTGAACTATATCAGAATGTAACACGAGGTGTTACACAACTAGAAATATATCATATGAGAAGTATATCAGGAATCCTATGAGCTCTATTATCAAGCTTAAAGTTCAGAATAAGATTATGTCCAAGAAGTAATGAAACAAACAAACTAATTATTATGTAAACAACCAGAATACCGAGCAATTATCTTTGAATCCTTCGATCTTTTATTCTCAAGTATAAGTGTACTCATAGTACTGTATTTAATAAGTAAAGTGAATAAGCAAGCTTGATATTTCAAAAGAAATCGAAGACACTTTAATTATTTTAATGTTATGTCAAATATCACTATGTAGTAGACTAGAATTTTTCCTCCTGGAATCTTTGATTCTCATTCCTGCTATTATCATATTTTTATAGATTGCTATGTTGATGATTACTTTGTGGAAATTCTCAACGGGTACTGGCTAGAGTTTCTGAGGAATCGATGATAGAGGATTTAGTCAGTTCATTTTATTTTCTTTTTGGTGAATGTTGAGTAGTACCCTATCCAGACTAGAGGGTTCCTACGTGAACCAGGGTAAAGGTTTGTCAAAGTTTTATAAGCTGTTGCTTTGTTGTCGGATAATACAATTATGTATTTTTGATAAATTATTTATGTTCAAATTTAACGACTTAGAGAGAGAGAGCAATCTATGTTTGTCTAGAAAAGAGGCTCATATGTAATATATATATATATACTCCTCAAAGGTCAAGTCCAGAAAACAGGTAACAACTGATCATTATAAGGTTATGGCTTAAGCATAGCCTTATGGTGTGAAGGTTGTTACACAAGAAACCAAGGCTCAGATTTTTAGAAAGTAGCATGAGACCTTAGAAAGTATATTTCAAGTGAAGATTTTAATCCAGCTTTAAGCAAGTGTATACTGGCCTTCAATCATCATGATCACAATCATATCATCATCAACAAGCTCTAATTGAAGACTAAAAGATTGAAGAAATATCAAGAAACTATTACCGCATTTCACAAAACACGTTTCATAGTGAAATGGTGCACTTTACAGGAAAAGGAGAGAATTTTGAAATTCAAATTTAAAGTCAAACCCAGTTAAGGACTGACATGACATCTCTTCTGCCAACTTGGTCAACTGCCCAGCTTCTAGAAGAAAAAGTCCAGAAACCTCATTCAAAAGTAAAAAGTAGTTTCTGAAGGTCGACTCAAAAACCTCTATTTCACAACGGCTTCTACAACTACTTGGACAATGCTAAGCTACTCCTCTAAACCGCTTTTCCTAGGCACAAAAAGAAGATCAACATGTGTCATCAGGAAACGGATCAAGGGCAATGATCATAAATGTAGGCCAAAAATAGAGATGTTGTCCTTATAATCAAAGGACTTATTGCTGAAAAGAGTGCTAAAACGCTGAATAAATTTCCCTTCATCCTTTGTAAAGTTTATTACTACTTGTAATTAGTTTCTTCTTTGTAAAAATGTTCTTTCTACATTCTAGGAGGTTATACGTTCTTCCTAGGAAGAATCATTAGAAAGAAGTCATTCAAGTTTTCTAGGTCTTTTATTGTTCATGTTATAAAAACTTGAGTGCTGGTTAGTTTGAGTGTTCAACCCAAACACAAACCTTTATAACCCCAATCCAGGAGTGATCATTTTGAGTTAGCTTGAAGAGACTAAATAAAGACTACTTGTAACGTGACAGGAGAGTGAGCTATTAGTCACAATACTAGCTTGGAGAGGTTGGTCAAAGACTACTCAGTTGTGATAGTAAAGTGAGTTACTGGTCACTGGTAAAAGCTTGGGAAGGCTACCTAAAGACTCTCCAACTTTCTTGGGTTGAGAAAAGTTTTAGTAGAACTCAATAGTAGTTAAGAACTAGATGTAGGTAGGTTGATCAAACCAGGATAAAAACTCATGTGCAGGATCTTCTTCTCCCTTAACTCTCTTTTATTTTTCTGACATGTGCTGTTTATATTGTGTTTTCTAGAAAACCTTTTAATCGTGTTTTTACATCAGGATTATAGTTTAGAAAGTTACCTTATGATGTTTTCTAACGTTGTTTCTGCTGCACTTCAAGTTCAATACTTGATAGTTTTTGTCCAAGTTTTCAGAAAAGAAAAAGGAAAAAAAAAAAAAGGCGAAGCACGATTCAACCCCTGCACTTTTTTGTCTACACAATCTAGCCACTTTTCTTGTTCTTTAGATTTCATTTCAAGTGGCACAAGCAACTTCTGTTTTTTTTTTTTTTAAATGCAAGCAAAATCTCATAATTATTTTCTTGCATTCACAAATAGAACACGAAAGCACCTTTTTTCTTGATAATTTGATTGATAAAATAGTACATAAATAGTGATAGAAGAAGGTAATGCGTTTGGTGCACCTTTGTTCTAGAAAGTGTTGGTCATCTCCAAGCAAAGAGTTAAGGAAAACTTATCAGAACTTAAAACAATGAGCGTCCTTAGTTATAAACATGAAAATTATTTTATTATTTGACATGTGTCCAAATTAAAGAACCACAATAATTAAAGTGCATTTTGTCATTAAACAAGAGTCTTATTTATGCATGTTAAATGATAGTAATTTGAGTTACTAAGTAAGGATGATGTAATTTATTTACCGTGCCTAACTAACTAATTAAGGATTGGCATTTTCTACTCACATTACAGAATTAGAATTCTCACTCGTTGGCCAATTTTTGATTTCATCATCATGGCTGACACTCAATGCAAGTCAATTAAGCTACTTCCAAAATTAGAAAAATAAATAAATAAATAAACCTTGTTGAGTGTGTTTCAGTTGTAGCACATTAGTTGTTTTTGTGGGTGTTGTAGTGATGACATTCACAGCATTTAGAGGTCACGGAGAACCAAGGAGAGGAGAGAGAATTAAACCGAGAATGAAGAAACCAGTGAGGCGGATCAAGGTGTTGGTCCTGATGGGGATAGGGTACTTGGAAAGGAAGTGACTGCCCTAATCTGAGAGTGAGAGGCTTTTAGCTAGTAATAGTACTTTTCCATAAATTCAGAGACAAACATTAAAATTGGGCATGATTATTAGAAATCACAAAAGATTATAAATTGAGAGAAGATTGGGAAATTTGTACATGAAGTGTAAGATAACAGCAACTAGGAGTACTAACAACACAAGCAGCGCGCGATCGAGTAGGAGCCCGGCAACCCATTGATGGCTCTCGTCAACCACCAAATGACCGAATAGAAGGAGGTTCTACTCAACTCCCATTGCGCCAGTGGTGGCAACTACTTCGACCTAGTCTCAATTGGAGGGAAAACGAGGGAGGGGAGGATTTGTAATTTTACGTTACAAATCCTCCCTCACCTCCCCTCTCTTCTCCTCTAATATTTAAACTCACAAACATACCCTAAAATGGAATGCACAATTAAATTGTATTTTTTAGGATCCAAAATGGGATTGAGAGATGGGTTATTGCCATAAAGTTAGGGCTCACAATGGGAAAAGGGATTTTAATCTTTGTATCAGTTTCTTGATTAAAAATAACAAAAAGAAATAAAACAATATATCTTTTCAATTATATTTTAGTTTAATTTATATGCACTTTCAATGTAAAATAGCTTTTGCATTGATTAAATGTCAGTATAAAATTATTTTATACTTACAGTGTATACAAATTAAAATATATAGATTAATTTTTTATCAACAAGTTATATTAAATTTCCATTAATTTTTTATTTAAATTCTAACAAATGACAATGTAAAGTTATTTTCTAAAATCATTTAATGCCGATAGTGTATAGAAATTAACTCATTCTATATTTATAAATTATTCTAATTATAGTTTTAATTTTTTTTTTTTTTGCAATGATAATTTCAGTATTTAAATGTACTAGAAAAATCACTTGTAAGACTTACTTTTCAAATATAAAACTTATATATTTTCTCAGCTATTAATTTAAAAATATTAATGTATATAAAACTGGAAAATATTTGCAAGGTAACGAGAAAAATTTTATGATTTTAGAATAAAAATATATTTGGAAACTAGTTGAGAATATTAAATTTCATTTGTTTAAAAGTTAGTTGTCAAAATATTATTTTTACTGTGAGTAATTTATTCGTTCAATATAGGGATAATTTCAAAATTACATTATATATATATATATATATATATTGATACTTTATTTTATTGTATGTCAAATATATTTTATTTTATGAAAACTTAATATATACATCTATTAATAAAGAGTATTTGGTCAAAACAAAATAATAAATATAAAAACATGGAACTACTAATAAGTATAAAAATAAATTAAAGTATTTGTTATATTTATTTTTAGTAGATAGAAGTAAGGAGAAGAGCATTTTTAAAATTAGTGACCAAATTAGTGACCAATATAATAAATTCAAATGGCAAGCTATCAACCCAAAAAGGGGTCACAAAATTGGTGGCAAATTTCATTTTGTGACCGAGTTTGTCACCGATTTTATTTATTATCAATACTACTTTGAACTAGCCACAAAATCAATGGCAAACTTTATTCTTGCGATCAATTTTGTGACTGTTCCTATTTAACATGATTTGGGTGCTCTTGTTCTTCATTTGGTCACAAAATCAGTTGTAAAATGAGAATTCACACATTGATTTGGCAACCAATTTAGCTTGCCCCAAAGCGTTGATCATCTCCTACAAGTCGCAAAATTGGGCACAAATTGTAAGTTTGCGACTAATCTATGTAGTGTGGTTGGTGTGCTCTCAGCCATTCTTTTAGTCACAAACTTGAAACTTTGCAATCAATTTTGTGACCGATTATCTAATGCCTCATATTCGAGGAAGCTTGTTTCTTCCATTCGCAAAATCGATCGCCAAAGTTGAAATAAGCGACGGTCTTTTTTCCTGTCACAAAATTGGTCGCTATAATGCTATTTTCTAGTAGATCATTCTAAATCTTTTTTTAGGGGTTTGAAATAAAATTAGCAGATTAAAATTATTTTCAAAGCCTTATAAACAATTTTCACCAATCAAAATCCTTCAAAAGTACTTAGAACTCAACATAGCACAAAATACCAAAACTTTAACAGATCAAAAATTTCCATAAAGACTTAGAGCAACAAAAAATCACATTTTCAATTGATTAAAACTTCAAAAGTCCCAAATTAAACTTTAAAACATAAAATGATGCATTCTTGAGCTTGTTTCAAGAAGTTAAAGAATACAAGACACGGGCTTTACCATTTAAGCTATGAAAAAGCTTAAATTTTGAGCATGGTCTTCATGAAATAATGATAAACCCTAGACAAGAAGAGATTGGAGATGGTGAAAGCTCTTTGAAGTATGATTAAGCTCTTAAAGAAGCAAAATCTCCTCCAAAAGCTCCACCAAAGCCACAGCCAAACAAATAAGAAGAGGATTTTATTTGGTATAATAGGCTTAGGGTCAATGAGTATTCAAGAATTCAAAAGCTAAAAAGTGTAGCTCTTAGATTAAGTGTTTGGAATTTTTGGGTTGAAGTATGAAGAAAATGAAGAAGAAATTAAAGGAAGAAGTTTAGAGAATATAAGGGACATAGAGAGCATTAATAAGAAGGAGTTTCTTGATAAAATGAAACAAAAATGAGAGTATTGGGGTAGGGTAGTGCCTATTTTTGAATTGTAATAAGGAGGGAATTAGGGTTTGGGATATATTTTAAAAATATAATATTATTTAATTAGCTTTTGATCTTGAAAGCTAGCTTTCTAATATTTTTATATGACAAAAACACTAAAGGGAAGACATATTCCTAATTTTAAGGAAAAACACTTGCACACAAGAAGCATGTTGTCTCTTACCTTTTACGTTTTATGAGACCTTAAACCTTTTAAGCCTAGTTACACTTGGGCAACTTTCACATAGCATACATTCACACAAAATTAGCTTTAATTAAGTTAGTTAATGATTATCAAGACTAATCACACTTTTTACACACATAATATTATTACCTCAGAGGTATTTTGATAATTACTATGTCAATTAGGGATCACATAGCCTCCTTGGGGAACTCTTTCAAACTCCTTCAAACTTTAAGTTTGTTGCCCGAGAAGAGAATAAGACCTATTCCTTGCCTTTTTGCAAGAGAAAATGGCGCAAAAGAGAAGAAAAAGGGAGAAAGAACACAAGCTTACTATGTCATTGTGAGAGGGACAGAAGAATGAGTGAAGGTATGAAGAGATGAGAAGGAAGTTTTATTTATAGAATAGAAAGGGGAGGCAATGACTAGGGTGAGTCTTTCATCAGCCATGATGATCTTTGATGATGAAAGGAGATATTAGCGAATGACTAGATGATGACGATGGAGGTCAAGAAGGCTTGTATCAATGGATTTTCATTCTTTTGTGAGCCAAATAGAAAGGAGAAGATGGTGAGGGCTGTGTGCCTATGAAGGGAGAGAGAGAGAAAAAGAGAGGGAATCATTTCGAGTTCAAATGCTCATGAAGACAAAGGAGGGATTCTATGAGGGTTTAAAGGACTAGCCAATAAAGAATATATTTGGACAAGTATAAGGAGTAAGTTCATTCTATAATTTTGAAATTCAAGAGCAAAAATGATGATGCTGGTGGCATGAAGGGACTAGAGGCAAGACATTATATGCTTCATCCTCATTGCAGGACAAAGATTAAAAAGGTGCAAATGTGTGACCTCTTATTAAATCTTTTGTTTTCTTTTAAATAAAACATAACTCAATAAAATAATTAAAATAAAAACAATATGTTGAGTTGACTCAACATGTTTTAGGTGAAATCCATAGTGGATTAGGTAGAGTATCGTCAACCTTCATAGCACACATATAAGCGAATATGGGCCAAGGCTTGAAAACACAAAAGAAGAAATTGGGTGTCTTTCTAAGTTCTAAAGGCTCACCAATCCCACTATTAAGGATTTAGCCTTAATCTTAAGGGCTTACCCTTAAGGAAACACCCTTAATACAAGAGACATGCCTTCAACTTAAAATCATGGCCTTAACTTGTAGGAGCTACACTTAATTTTAAGGATCATGAGTCCTTTTTCTCAAGACCCAATTTGGGAACGTGACTGATATGTGAGGAATCTCATTCCCACGTTAAATTCATAATCTCTAAGTCATATTATATGCATATTTTAATCACGAAAGTCCATTTCTAAATATAGTTTAACTTGTAAAATCAATATAATTTAACTTGCAATTTCAAATCATAATAATAATAATCCTAATAACCGATTTCATAAATCAACTATGATGTTTTAGCTGGATTATAAAATAAGCTGAGTTACTCTATTACAAAAGAACTATGAATGCTATATCATTTTAAATACATAATGAATAAGAAGTCATGGTAAGCAAAATGTATCAATTCGGCACCCTCCCCGCAAACCACTTGCAGCATTTTACAAAATAACCAGAAGCACTTCATAGCAATGTTAAGCTCACCAAACTGAAATACTAGTGCTGTTAGGGAGGAGGAGGTGGAGGATCTGAAGTTGTAGTTGTATCAATAAGAAAAGGGGAAGGAATTGAATTTTATTTTAAAACTCAGTAAGTAGATCCTCATCCACAACCATGCATGAGACAAGAAGAAAGGTACATAAATAATAATGCAACATTCGTAAATTATTTTCATTTGTAATGTATAATAGCTATGAAATCACTAATTTACTGGAAACCTAATAATCGTATTTATTTCTCAAGCAATTACAAAAGGACAAACTATCCATAAACTATAAGGTAGTACTCTGTCCTTTGCAAACAAGAGCACCTATCCAGATCTTAGTCCCTCCTAAACCGCGTCTCCTGACTGGTCTAAGTAAGGATATTTTGCCCCTCGTGGGACTTAGTATACCAAGGTTAATGATTTAATTGTTGTTAACTCACAACTCCGTTTCTCTTAGGAATTCCCTATTCTAAAATCATGTTGTAGTCATAAAAATGGGTTCTATGATTCTAAGTTTTACAACTCTTACACCTCATAAATAAACATGATATTTCACATTTCTTTTTATCAACCATAACTAATTCTCATCATAATAAATTGAGTTAAAATCATGGAATAAATCATATAATAGCAATTATATTTCAAATATGAGCCCATACATTTTGATAATCATAAACTTTCATGAGCAATTCAAAAGGTGGCATTTTCTAGTCCTTGCACATTTTGTATAAAGTCCATATCATGGGAAAGCTCAATTTTCTAATCGCTAATATAAAGCCAAAATAAGGCCATAGGATCGAACTCACTTACTTGAAGGGGTGGAATGTGAAGGGCCAACACCAAGAGAGCTTTAGGGAGTAGGGATGACACCAATGTCTTGAAGCTTGGGAGACGTAGATTTGAGTGGGGTTGACAGTGGAGAGGGTGAAAGAGAGTTTTGGGATGCTAGGTTTTGGATTTTGAGAGGGAACCCAAGTTTGAAAGTTTATAAAGGGTGGGGTGTCACTAAATAAAACTACATTGTTTTGGTACTGTCATTGGGGCACCGCTATAGCAATTAGGAGGCCTAAGTACCACTTGTTGGGAAACCCAAGGCCGATATAGTCTATGACCGCTACAATGGTTGGTAACGTCCGAAACGCCAACCCCCACACCTTTGACCACTATAGCAGTCCTGACCGCTATAGCGGTGTCAACAACACCAGTTCTTGCATCTTTGGGTTTATCATACATCTAGGGCCTTCCCAGCAATATGGGTAGGTCTTGTGGGACCCTAAGGCCGTACTAAACTTCTCTAGGGACATGTGTACATGAGGTATTATATACTCCCCTTCTTAATAGAGATTTGGTCCCCAAATCTAAAACATACCTTGATGAGAGAAAAGATGCAAATACTTGATCCTCATGGCTTTTTCGGCTTCCCAATTGGCTTCCTCACTGGAATGGTTCCTCTAGATGATTTTCACTAAGGCCACTTCCTTTGAGTGGAGCTTCTTGATTTGCCTATCCATAACGCAACCAGTTCCTCGTCATATGACAAGTTCCCATTGACCTTATGCTATGAATACATGAGACTGATCAAGCATATACTTTCTAAGCATGTTGACGTGGAAGACTGGATGGATAGGAGATAGGCTAGGAGGCAAGGCCAAATTGTTGGCCACCACTCCAACCCTATAATATCTCAAATAGGCTGATATAGCAAGGATTTAACTTTCCTTGCTTATCGAATCTCACTACTCCTTTCATGGGGGATATGTAACGCCCAATTTTTACTTAATTTTTACTGTCATTAGGAATTACCGAATTACGTAGGTAAATATTATATAAAATTTGAGACCAAACAATCCTTAATAAAGGAATATAACGTTAGAAGAGAAGTTAGGAGAAATTCGTGCAAGTATTATAAACCCCGATTTTGTACGTGTAAAATGACCAAAATGCCCCTGAGGTTATTTTACTGAAAATGAGGATCATGGGCCCCACCCATCCTCAAGGGAATGTTTTGATAATAATAAGAGATTGTTTGTGTTATGTGTTAATAGAGGAGAAGAATCATAATTTTGAGCTCTGACGCGCAAATGACCAAAACGCCCTGCGGTTGTTTTAACCCGATTTGCGTGCCGACTGAGCCCGAACCTCACTAAAATGTTTTAAAAGGTGTTTTTAAGCCATGATTAACCATTGGTTAAGCTCGGATGGTCTGGGCAATTTTTAAGTAAAATGACCGTTTTGCCCGTCTTTGTGTAGTTTTACAAAATTTGAGATTTTTGATTCGTCTAACGAAACCTAAGCAATATTAGGCTCAAATTAAAGCTTATTAAATTATAATTATTAATCTAGAGTCAAAAGTATTTATTTAAATTGATTAGAACCTAAAATTGCTTTAAAACGCTCAAATTGCTTACTAATTCACTTAAGCCCTTAATTGCAAATTCTCTAATTTGCAAGATACCTTACCTACACCTAAATAATGCATGGAACACACAAATTTCTCCTCCTTGGGCTGTAATGGACGAAATTATTGATGCCATTATGCATCAGAATAATTGCCCAAAGATACACCAAAACAAAATGCCAAAAATTTCCTAAAACATGGCATAAAACATTCCTTAAACAAGGAATGATTTTCCTCCCTTTGTTCCCCATGAAAATCCATCAGCCTTCCTCCTTCATTTGTCCATTTATGAGCTTCAAAATCTCTATAAATAGGCATGCTTAAGGAGTCTTAGATGCTTGCTCAAAATTGTACACATTTCTAGTTTTTCCAAAGCACCAAAAGCTCTCATTTCCTCCTCCTCTTGGCTGAATTATTTCTTCAAGTTTTCAAGAATATTTTCTTTCATTTCACTCCAAGAAACCAAGTTCTCTTCCTTTCCTTCAAATCAGATTAGGTAGGGAGTTATTTTTAAGTTTATTTCTATGTTTTGCTAAGTGTTGTTCTTGGTTCAAAATGATGATTTCATGGATTTTCTCTAGTTTTTCCATTTGGTTTTCTTCTTCCTTTTTCTTTAACCAATTTGGCCATATGGCCTAGGTGGGACTAAGATGATGGCTTGATGATGAGGACCTTGAAGGTGGGTTGTTAATCCATCACAAGTTAGACCTCTAAAGTTTGAAAGTTCCACTTGATGCAAAACTTTAAAGAATGATGTTTTTATGATGATTTTATGATCTTGAGTTTAGAATTTGAAAGATGTATTTCTCACTTTGTCTTGTTAAGATATATATATTGAATTTGTATTTCTATAAAGTCTTGAAGGAGCTCTAGTAAAGAAATCAAATGAACTTGCATCCATGTTTAAGTTTATGCCTTGCATAATCATGTTTACTTTCTATGTCATCACTAAAATTTCAAGAATGAATAAATGGACTTGCATACTCATGTTTAAATTTCCAAGTTTGCATTTCATGTTTATATTTCATGTTGTCACTTAATCTCTAAAGATAATAAAGAAGTTGCATCTCATATTTATTTTATGTTCTCACTTTATTTTATAATGGCTAAAAGAATCAACGCATGACATGTTTATTTTTATGTCATCACCTAAAGATCCTAGAGCTCAAAGACTTACCCAAGTATCACAAGCAAAGAAATAAGATTATTGGAGTTAAAGAATTGATTCTTTAAGAAGTCTTGAGATTGGAGCTTAAAAAGATGTAATAATAATTCTCTTCTCCCTTCACCGTCAAGTGCGGATTATCGCCGCTCCTTCTAAGATTCTCTTCTCCCTCCACTGGTCCTGCGACTACGCCGCTCCAGTTTCTTGCATCATGTTTATATTTCAAGTTCTTGCATCATGTTTAATTTTCAAGTCATCACCTTAAATCTTAAAGATAAAGAAATGGATTTGCATATCATGTTTATAATTCCAAGTTATCACCTTATAATGACAAGATTAAAATGAGGTTGCATAGCATGTTTATGATTCTAAGATATCACATAAATCTCTTAAGCTCAAGACTTGCTCCTTTTATCTTAAGTGAGAATTTTAATCATGAAGATTCTTTCAAGTTTAGCAAAAAGAATTAGTTTCTAAAGGAGTTTCAAGGTTTTACAAATATTTTACGGAAAGGATCACATGTGTACTTGAAATGTGACTTCCAACAATTATATGAGGTTCATGATTCGGCCACTAATCTGAGTTTAGTACTACTGTATGATGATGGTTTAATATGTTTGAAGTTGTGATAATCATGGTTTATTGCTGAGAGAATGATTCATAATTGGTTTAGTAATTAATTTTAGCACCATAAGGAAAGCCGGTAACGAGAAAAGGTTAAAAATGCAACTTCTAGCACACCGTGAAGCCTTAAATATAACTTGCTGCCTATGCTGTCCCATATAGTTTAATAATATTCTTAAGGCTTATAATTAATGGTAATGATGATAATGAATCCTTTAGATGCATGATTAATTAGTTTGATAATTGAGATTACCCGATTCTAAAGTTTCGGTTGTTTAAGATAGTTTTTGGTAAGAATTTATGATGATGGTTCTTTGAAGTTTGAAATAATAAGTCTATGTAGTGATTTGATGCTTATTAAGTATTTGATATCATTGAATGACTTCATAGTTTGCATGATATAGTTGCTATTGCAAACAATGAGAATGTTTATGCATCTTGATGATTATGAATTCAGAGTTATATTATGATATAACATGCAAAGACTTAATGGTGACTTAAAATTATGAGGAAATGATCCTTTGGACCCATCAGACTATAGGTGGTGAAAAGGTGATTCTTGCCCCTAGCCCGTTCTCTCAAAAGGGTAGAGTCGGGACTTTAACTTATCAAAAGGGATAAGTATATGCTAGTGACGACTAGTAAGGTATGAGCTCATAACCTAGATTACTCCCAAAAGGGTGGAGTATAGGGTGGCCCAGGAAAATGATGATGAAAGTAACTTTAAGTCACCTAAGAAACTAAGTAAATGCATTATGTGAATATGATGTTCTGCTATGCATAGTATTTATGAGATGATGATGAGAAATATGATGTTCTACTATGCATAGTATTATGAAATGATGATGAGGAATATGATGTGATTTTATGCATAACTATGTTATTATATATGAAAGAAAAAGTTCATTATAAACATGACATGTTAAGTTTATGATGCATTATAAGACGCATGATTAAAACCGATGAACCTCGATAAAGTATATTTTCAAACTTAATAAATCAATCTTAGCATGCTCACTATTTCATAATAACCCCGAGGTTCCTGAGGACGATGATGATGACACGATGCATATGAGGTGAGTACCTACTGAGATTCTTATAAAAGTTTCTCACTCCCTCTTCTTTTCTTTCCATCTCGTCTTCAGAAAGTGATGGTGATGTTCGTGATTCCGTTGATGCTCTCACCTGGTAGATGTACTTGATCTGGTGAACCAGCTTACTATCCTTGAGGAACGTATCGCTAAACTTTGCGCGTGAGCTTGGATATCTATCCCTATCCTTGGAGTGTTATTACTAGGTGCCATTAATGGATGTCCTTCCATCCATATATTATTTATATTTTGTTAGATTGCCTACACCTAGTCTTATTCTGTTGGTAGGCAAACTATCTATGTGTTATGTAATTATGGATGTTATATGATGGAGCCAATATGATGTGTTTTTCATGCTATATCTGCATGTTATTCGCTTTATTTCGATTATTGTTCAAGTTATGTGCGGCTCACGTTTTCAATTATATATAAAAAAATGGCTCGTAATTTCACTAAGTATTTTCAAAGTATGATGAAAGAACTGAAGCAAAGAGTAAAGTCTAGTAATTAATCAGATACAACCTAGGTGTATTCGGTTAATTATTAGGGTGTTACAGGATACCCAGAAACACATTGTAACCAACCACAAACTCCAGGTTTTGATGCCAGTTATTGGCATAGTATTTCTATATGGATTGATCTGCAAATAACTATTTTCTGATGAGCTGGACCTTCTCTAGAGTCTTTTGAACCAAGTCTAGCTCTAGGGCCTTGTCTTCCCTAAGCTTAAACTATCCAATGGAAGATCTGCATTGTCTCCCATACAATGCCTCAAATGGTGCCATCTGGATGCTTGCCTTGGTAGCTATTATTATACGAGAACTCTATCAATGATAAGTGGTCACAACAACTCCCGTCAAAATCCATAATGCAAGCTCTGAGCATGTCCTATAATGTCTAAATCATCCTCTCTGGCTGGCTATCTGTCCACTGGTGAAACGTTGTGGTCAAGTCCACACGAGTCCTAAGAGTCTCTTGAAACACTCTCTAGAACTGTGAGGTGAATTGAGACCCTCTAGCAGATATGATGGACACTAGCACGTCATGGAGTCTAATAATCTCGTCTATGTAAAGTTGGGCATACTAAGCTGCATTGAAGGTCATCTTCACTGCTAGGAAGTAGGCTAACTTAGTCATTTTGTCCACAATCACCCATATGGAATCAAAACCCTTAGTGGTCCAAGGTAACCCAATTACAAAGTCCATGATTTTCTTCTCCTATTTTTACTATGGGATCTCTGTTATTGAAGCAACCCTACAGGCCTTTGGTGCTCAGACTTGACTTGTGGACACACTAAACACGTGCCATAAAGTCACCAATGTCTTTCTTCATGCCTTCCCACCAATACAGTTATTTAAGATCTTGGTACATCTTAGCTGAACCCAAGTGAATGGAGTATGCTACGCTATGAGATTTTTCCATTACTTTTCTCTTTAGCTCACCTATATTGGGCACACACAAATGGTCACCAAAGCATAACACACCCTCCGCATCAACTGAAACTCATAGTTCTCTTATTTGTAAACACCCTCCATGAGCTTTGGTAGCTTGGGATCCTCCCTTGGTGGGCCTTGATCTGCTCCACTAAGGTTGATTGGGTCGTAATGTTAGTAAGAAAAGCTCTTGAATCAGCTAGACCAAACTAGACTCCCTCGGCCTCCAACTTGTGAATTCCCTCTATCAATGGTTGCCTCAAGGGTGCTATGTAGGCCAAACTGCGCATAGACTTTCTACTCAATGCATCAGTTGCAACATTTACCTTACCTGGATGGTAAGAGATCATGCAATCATAGTCTTTCAACAACTCTAGCCACCGATGCTACCTGAGATTCAAGTCCTTCTCATGGAAAATATACTTCAAGCTCTTGTGATCTATGAAGATCTCATAAGTCTCTCTATATAGATAGTGCCTCCAAATCTTCAAGATAAAGACCACCTACAATCTCCAAATCATGCGTCGGGAGTTCCAGTCATGCCTTTTGAGCTGCCTAGATATATCTAACAACTTGGCCATGCTACATGAGAACACAGCCAAGTTCGACTCTTGAGGCATCATAGTACACGAAAAACCACCCGTGCCTAAGGGTAACACCAACACGGAGCTGGTCAAACAGGTCTTAAGCTTTTGGAAACTCTCTTCATATAAATCTACCACTGAAACTTGATATTTTTCTGTTTAGCCTTAACGATGTGGCAATTCTAAAAACGTCCTTGACAAACCTCTGATAGTAACCTGCGAACCCAGAAAACTATGGATCTCTGAAACTATGGAAGGCCTTGGCCACTACTTGAACCACTTCAACTTTCTTCAGGTTAACTAAAATACCATCCTTGGACACTATATGTCCAAGGAATGCCACTTGATTAAGCCAAAACTCATACTTAGAGAATTTGGCACACAATTGGTTTTCCTTCAAAGTCTGCGGACAACCCTCAAATGCTGCTCGTGCTCCTTTTTGCTCCTAGAGTGCATTAAGATGTCATTAATAAACACAATCATAAAGTGGTTTAGGAATGGCTTGAAAACCCTATTCATCAAGAACATGAAAGCTGGAGGGACATTGGTCAACCCAAAGGACATAACTAGGAACTCATAGTGTCTATATCATGTCCTAAAGGGTCGTCTTAGGCATATCATCACCCTTGATCTTCAACTAATGATAGTCGGAGCAGAGGTCAATTTTAGAAAGCGCCTAGCCCCTGAAGCTGATCAAACAGGTCATCTATGAGTGGCAAGAGGTACCAATTCTTAACCTTCACCTTGTTCAACTTTGATAGTCTATGCACATCCCCATAGACTCATCCTTTTCTTCACAAATAATACTTGAGCAACTCAAGGTGAGGTACTTGGCCAGATGAAACCATTGTTAAGCAACTTTTGCAACTACTCCTTTAGCTCTTTTAACTCCGCGGCAGCCATCCGAAAAGGGTTATAGAGATAGGCCTTACTCCGGGCTCAAGCTCTATCTCGAACTCCACTTCTCTTTCCAGAGCATCCTCCGTAACTCCTTCAAAAACACATCCAGAAACTCACAAACTACATGGACTGACTCCAAACTCAACACTCCCACATCTATGTCTCTGACTTGAAGCTAGGAATCCATGACTCCCTTTATCCATGAGCCATAGGGCGCTCATGGTCAAGATCAAGCTAGTCCGAACCAAGCACCTGGTGCCCTGAAGTCTTGTGGCTCGTCTCCAGGAACATTAAACCTCACCAACTCACTATAGCAATCCACCATTGCATGGCATGAAGCTAACCAATCCATACCTAAGATGATGTCAAAGTCGAACATGTCTAACACATGAAGGTTTGGAGGTGTATCTGTGTCTTCAACCTTGACTTCGCACTCCTTATAAATTGACTGGACGTAGAGGAGTTCTCCAGAGGGTAACCCAGCAAAGAACGTGTAACACCCTAATTTTTAACCTAATACGCTCAAGTCGCATTCCTCTTAATTATTAGTTGTTATGCCTTTGTCTAGGAACTTAACTTATTCTTCTTTAAAATACGAGAAATAAAAAATATGGCTAAATTTTTCTTTTTGAACTTGAAAACTAAATTGCGAGCCGCACGTGCGCATAGATGCTGATTAATACACGTATGACATAGCAATCATATAAACTTTCATCATAGTGTATATATATATATATGTAAACCATAGTGTAACGTACACAAATTATATTAACATGCCATAACCATAACATAATAGCGATGTCCTGGATACGTTAGGACATCCTAAGATACTAAACTCAATAATACGGTTGAACATACACCAGTCCAATGCTAAACATAACTATAACAAAACTAGATGAGTCTCCATGCTTCCGTTGCAATCTCTGATCGAGGAGGTAACGTGACTCCTATGCCCGCACCTCAAGGAAGATCATGAACAAACGCACCATTCATGTCTGGAGACAACACGGGAGAAAGAAAAGGGATGAGAAACTTATTCAAGATTCTCAGGAGGGCTCCCTGACTCTAACACAAGTGTTATCATCGTCACCCCAAGCCACTTCGGTTTTCATTATGAAGGAAATGTGCATGCATAAGGTTCAATTTTAAACTTATCAAAATCCCTTTATCCGAAGTGGGTGTCTTTTAGCATGGGTCTTAATGACATGAATGCAACAGGTCTCTCATGTATGCATGGCAATACCTTAATGAGCATAATTAACATATGTAAATAGCACATATCATATGATTAAATTAACCAATAAAACAATAATGTAGCGTATGCATATGCATCTTTACTTTATCATGATTGAACTTTCAAGTTCCTTTCTTAATGACCACCCTTGTACATCATCACTATAAACCAACCATCTCACCTTCCCGATTTTAAGTCATCACCAAAACTCCACCTCACCGATCGCCTAGGATGAGCTCAATCCTAACTAACCGTCGCTAGATTTAATATTGGGGTAATAGAGGGGAAACACGTCACTTTCTTATCATGAGTATGCAACTTTCTTGGATCTCCTCTTATAACCTTTAATTCGGAAATCAGACGATCACTTCCATTTGTATAATGTCACATTTAATTCTTAGCATATTAAGTTAAGATGCAAAGTCATAACCATATCATATGCTTTTTTCATGCTTTTTTCATGCTCTTTTGAACATATGCAACTTTACAATATTCCAAGTGAAATTATATCATGCCATATCCATTCAAAATCAAATAACTAAACATATAAGACCTCAATTTTACATAATTCCTCAAGCATATGGAAAATCACAACATTAGCTAATCTTTCTTAAATTTAATTCTAGATTGTTCTTATAAATAAATTTGTATCTTTATGGCAACACAATAAGTAACTTTTAGATTAGTAGCAAAAATTAGAGAGCTCAATAAAAAGATGCCTACTTTTAATAAGATGTATATTTCATGAGTCAAAGTTCTCATGTGAGTTGAAATGATGAGTCTTAAGCACTAAGTTAATCAAGTGATGGCATAATTTTAAATATGCAATGCAAGCTTCATTTTTAATCTTGGCATTATAGGGTGATGGCAAGAAAGGCATAAGCTATGCAAAGCTTTGAATTTAAATATGAGAATGCAAGCTCTAGCTTTTAAATCTTTACATTTAGGTGATGACTTGAAAAATAAATATGCTAGACAAGAAATGTAAACATGAATGCAAGTTCAATTCTTTATTTTAGTGCTCTAGGCCCCTTAGAGTATTCACTCTAAATCACATTTCAACTTTAAGGTTGAAATAGGTAGGCTTCAAGATTAATTATTTAGATGATATGAAAATGCAAGTTCTCGTTTTAATCTTTAAGTTTAAGTGATGACTTGAAAAATAAATATGCTAGGCAAGAAATGTAAACATGAATGCAAGTTCAATTCTTTATATTAGTGCTCTAGGCCCCTTAGAGTATTCACTCTAAATCACATTTCAACTTTAAGGTTGAAATAGGTAGGCTTTGAGATTAATTATTTAGATGACATGAAAATGCAAGTTCTCGTTTTAATCTTTAAGTTTAAGTGATGACTTGAAAAATAAATATGCTAGGCAAGAAATGTAAACATGAATGCAAGTTCAATTCTTTATTTTAGTGCTCTAGGCCCTTTAGAGTATTTACAATAAATCACATTTCAACTTTAAGGTTGAAATAGGTAGGCTTCAAGATTAATTATTTTGGTGATAACATAAATGTAAACATGAAATGTAAGGCTTAAATATAAATATGCAATGCAAGTACTTGAAATATAAATATGAATGCACTCCATTTATCATTTCTTTGAGTCCTAGGCTCAAGATTACCATTTAACAGCATAATATCTTCATTTGCTAAAAACTCTTAAAAGTGAAACCTTCAAGCTTTAGAGGTCAAATAAATGATGGTTTTGCAACCAACACCTAAGATCCTCATCATCAAACCATGGTTTCTTCATTATGTAGGCCATCAAGGCCAAAAATAAAGAGAGAAGAAAAGGAAAATAAGAAACCAAAAATGTAGAGGAGGAAGGAGGAAATCAACATTACAACATCTTAAACCAATGAGCAAACAAAAGAAAAGAATAGCAATCTTTAAAACAACTCCCTACCAAAGGTGTTTTTCTTTTGAAAAAAGAAAAGCTTGGTCTTGGAAATATGATGAGAAGAACAAATCCTCCTTGGTACCAAGATGGTTTTGCCAAGAAGAAAAGAAAAGGAAGAAAAGTTTGTCTTGGGTTTTTGATCTTGGAGGTGGAGAGGTTATGTGTTTAAAGGAATTTGTATGGTGGTTGTATGGTGGTTTGAGGTTAGGAAATGGTGGAGGATGGTGGTTTCTTGGAAGAATGAAGAAGGAGCAGAAGAAGAATTCTTTGAGCTTAAAGAAAGAAACTTTGAAGTTTGCAAGTATGAGCAAATGTTAGCAAGCTTCCCTTGATGCCTATTTATAGAACATAAAACACAATGGAGTGTCATGGGGAAGGGAAGGAAGAGAAAAATATCTCTTTGCAAGGTATGGCTTTGGGTATGGCTAGGTATGGTTCAAGGCATAACTTAAGGTATGGCTAGGTATGCTTCTTTAAGTATATTTTAATTGAATTTCAACATGTGATGGATGAAAATGGAGGAGGGTGGCTGATTTGTTTAGAGAAAATAGGGAGGTGAAAATCTCATTTTAATGTTAGTTTACGGGTATTTTTAGAAGTTGATTTGGTTAGGTCATGGATTAGGGGTTGTAATTTAGTGTTTTAGGTGAGAAAATGAGTAATTAAGGTGACTCAAGACAAGGTTAAAGAGTGCTCTTGCTTGATTCATGTAAATCCACCTTTATTAGGGAGGAATCTCATCATGTGACCATTTCCATAATTCAAGGAAATTGGAATAGGGATTTTACTATTCATGAAAATGTGACAAAGTCTTAAATCAAGAAAAGGATTTTGAGTTTCTCTAAGCAATCTTAGGTTCTAATTAACCTCAATTAATTATTTTGACTCTAGATTAGTAATTAAAATTTACTAATCTTTAATTAGAGCCTAATATTGCTTAGGTTTCATTAATCGTATCATTAGGCCCAAAATGCACTTAGTCAGGGGCAAAACGGTAATTTTTGCAAAAACCTCCTGAGACTACCTGGGCTCAACCCGATGTTAAACATTGCTTAAAAACATCATTTCAAACTTTTGGGTGAAGTTCAGGCTTAATCTCACTTAATTCGGTGTTAATTAGCCACATGGGCATTTTGGTCATTTTGCGCATTGGAACTCAAAAATGAGATTCTTCTGTTATATTAGCATACATAACACACGAAATCCCCTTTCAACATCAAAATATCCCCTAGAGGATGGCCGGGTTGCGATCCTCATTTTCCTGGTAAAATGACCTCAATGGTATTTTAGTCATTTGTACACGGAAAAATCGAGGCATTATAGAAGCTCTTCTAAGCTAGTACGGGACCTCCCAAACCACAAAGCAAAGAATGGGGACGCATAAGAATGTGTGGACCAGGGGTAGACCAACATGAAAGCATCATAAGAGAATACACTGATTATACCTATTACCATAACATTGGATGTCGCTGTGTCCTAACGAGTCATGGCAAATTGGGTTGTCCCTACCACTCTGGCCTCTAACCCTATGCTGCCTAGGCCTCTACCCCCAACTCCCCTACCTGTAAAGGCAACAGAGCCCTTATGGGTAGCTGGCTGATATAACGATGTTAGGTGGTAAGGTTCACCGACCCTGGCTAGATGCTCTCCCTAACATCGGGCAATTTCTCCTCATGTGGCCTTGTTTGCCACAACCAAAGCACGTTGAAGATCCTCTCATACATTACCCCAGGTGTCTCTTCCTACACGTCTAACAGTTTCAGAATGCCTAAGACCTTGCCAACTAGGCTGACTCGCCTCCCTTGCTCTAACCTGAAAGGCAATAGGCCTAGTCGTGTGGGCTTTGAGAAATAGCTCGTCCTAGCTGAGCTCACTCCTGGCCTTGCTAGCCATGTCCCCTAGAATTGGCTCCTCTAGAAAAAGAGCCATGAGTCTTGGCCCTCTTCTTGGCCTTAGAAGTAGCTATCCTCTCGGCTAAACCATCCTCAAGCCTAATGGTCATGTCTACCACCTAGGCGGCATAGTCCATCATCCCCACATGAGGTTGTAGGCCAAGGAACATGTCCTTAGGCAATCCATGAACGAACGCCTACCCTCTCAGCTCCGTTGAAGCAAGCCTGACGCCTTGTGCTAAGTAAGTGAATCTCTCGTAATACTCGGCTATAGACATACCAGGAGTCATCTGAAGTCTCAAGAGTTCCTCCAATATTTAGGCTCGTTGGGTCTCAAAAAGAATCCTCGTCAAAAATACTACTCTGAACTCCTCCTAAAAAGGTGGCTTTGAATTGCCATGCCCCTAGAAGAACTCCTTATACCATATATTTGCCTAGCTTTCCAGCTGGAAACTAACTAACTCCGTGGCTCTCAGAGAAACGTAGATGACTCACGTGATCTTCTTTACTTTGTAGGTAACTTATGCGGATCCTCCATCATAAGACGCCCCTGGAAAGTGGACGTGTCCATCCTCCTAAAGTGCTCAAGAGCTGATCGAGTCATCTGGATCTCTGACTAGCGGCTAAACCAAAGGTGGCTATATCCTGCCCTTAGCCTGTATGGCCAATACTCCAGAGAATGATCGAAGCTGCTTCAAAACTCTAAAGCAGTGCTGGAGCTAGAAGAGCCACTGATATAGCGGCATCTCAAAAAGTGTGACATAAGGGAGGTATGCTGGATCTTAGGGAACATGAACACGTTGGATGAGATATTGATGATAAAGGGAAGGACAAGACTCTCCTCTTGAATCTAGACATAACTGACCATCCTTAAGGCCTCAAGTAACACTTCGCTAATGAAAATAGGTGTTTCCATTCACATAAACATCGTGCTACTTGTGGACACTTGCTCCAGGAACATGCAAGGAAAACCTATGACTTTGATACCACTTTTTCAAGACCCGATTTAGGAACGTGACTAGCACGTGAGAAATATCATCCCCATGTTAAACCTCATAATTACTGAGTTGTATTATATGCATATTTTAATCACAAAAGTCTATTTTTAAATATAATTTAACTTGTAAAATTAATATAATTTAACTTGCAATTTCAAATCATAATAACAATAATCCTGAATAACCCATTTCATAAATCAACTATGTTGTTTTAACTATATGACAAAATAAGCTGAGTTGCTCTATTACAAAAGAATCATGGATATTATATAATTTTAAATACATAATGAATGTGAAGTGATGGTAAGCAAAATGCAAAATGTATACGGTTTAGGACCCTACCTATAAACCAATGGAGCATTCTACAAAATAACCAGACGCACTTCACGGTGACATGAAGCTCACCAAACTGAAATACTAATGTTGTTGGAGAGGAGGAGGTAAAGGATCTAAAACTATTGTATCTAAGAAAGGGGAATAAGGGGTGAATGTTATTTTAAAACTCAATGAGTGGATCCTCACCCATAACCAAGCATGGGACAAGAAGAAACATACATAAATAATAATGCAACATTCATAAATCATTTTCATTTATAATGCATAATAGCAACGAAATCACTAATTTACGGAAACCTAAAAATCACATTTATTTCTCAAGGAATTATAAAAGGACAGACTATCCATAAATTGTAAGGTGGTGCTATATCCTCACGAACCGCATCCCTCATGGACTGATCTAAGTTAGAATAATTTGCCCCTTGTTGGAACTTGGTAAACCAAGGTTAACGATTTAATTGTCGTTAACTCAGACTCTTGTAATATCCCAAAAATAGGTGTCATTAGGAAGGTGAAATCTAAGCTATGGGAGTGTTGGATAAAGCTTGAGAGATTATATATATATATAGTTCCCAAAAGGAGAAAACAAATAATAAATTTATAATGAATTTTGTACATGAATGTTTTTATATGCTAATATTCAGTTATTATTTGAATTTGATATTTATTCTTTTTATGAAATTTAATATTTAGTTTGTGATATCATGTTCACTTTTTTTCAAAACTTTGAAAATATTATCTTATCAAATCTATTATATCAAATATGTTTGTAATTATTGTTGATATTTATATTCGTATCAGTATTATATATTATATATTTTGTTGGAAAATATTTTCTATTCATAGATGAATTATAATAATATTTATTTGAAGATATTAGATATTATTTATATTTAACATGTATTATGAATATGATTTGTTACATATTATAGAGAATTATTAGATATTATATAAGAAGCTATCAATGATTAAATTAAGTATGAAATTTATTGATTTGTGAATTATTATTATTATTATCCAAAAAAAATAGCAATATATGTAGCACTAATGTATATAGCATTGTTGTTGTTGTCGTTATTATTATTATTATTATTACTATTTCAAAACTCAATTGCAAGTGACGTGAACGCATCATCATGGGTATACTCGACTATTTCAAAACTTAATTGCAAGTGTCATGTGTTTGAATTATTTTTTTTAATAATTTAAAGCACTTGAACTATTGAAACAAAAGAAAACACTTAGAAGCACACTCTTTTTGACGTTTTGCGATATCCTGGACGCAGATCGCGTTACTTTTGGGCTTTTTTTACTCCCAGTATATATTTGACCTCTTAAACATCTTCTAAGAACCCTAGCTGCCCCATGATTTTTTCCTAGAGAAAAACACAATTTCTCTCAATTTGCTCCAATTAATCTCTTCGGCAAATGATCTTCATGGAATTTAGTTAGTTTCTTCCTCTTTTCATCTAGTTTATGAATTAGTATGTGATTAGACATGGTTTTCTCACAACTTTCTTCCTCCCTACCATCCTAAACTTAGTTTGGGTGATAGAATCGAATTGTTTATGTTTTCATTATATTGTTTGGTAGTTACCGTGTTATTCCTCCCTAAGGTCAAGTTGTCAGGAAAGTGCACTTCGGGCTACCAATGGTGAGTGGGTAGTTGCTCATGGCTATATTTTAGCGACCATTGTTTGTTGCATGATCCCTGAAGATGTCACCAGTCAAGTTATATTATATTTTAGGAATATGTTATTTTATTTGGCATGATATGAATCTTCTATTAAAAATAGGTTGACAGTTATTTTGATTTCACATTAAAATTATTATTTAATTATCAGATGAACAAAGACAAGACATCATAGAATAATTTATATGATTATTAGAAAATATTATTATTATTTATTTAGCACAATTGACCTAGCTAGTTACCATAAAACGCTAAGATGATAAAATAGTTCATAACTACTTATTAGTTACCATATGAATAGCTAGAATAGTAAGGACAATTATATCGTTATGTAAATTTTAATTATATATATAGAGTACAGCCTCATATTAGAACTCAGTTAAACAACTAGTACAATGCCCAATTAAAATAAGAAATAGTAATGTTTAGCATGATGAGATTTAGCTAGTTGATAGAGAGTAGCCAACAACTAAGTTATACAAATAGATTAGTACATATTTATTATGTATTGTAGGAATAATAAGAATGGCCTAAGTAACAATTAAAGTTTAATAATTATTAGGTAACATGATAGGGTCATTAATAGAAATTAGCTAATAGCTTTTGTAACCTCTACGGTTAATTTATGAATTAATTATTAAAGCATAAGAAGTGTTCAATATAGCAACATTAGCTTTAGTTTCATGGATATTGGTTAATTATTATAAGTTTCTAAGATTAATTTATTTATATAGTATGAGGGAACCCAATATTTTCTTGACAATAAATGAATAGGTGAATGATAATCAATAAGTAAAGAATAATTAAAGGTTCAGAGTTAAATTTTCATTATTGTTATTAGAATTGATATTATTATTACAAGTGGATTAGTAGACAGGATGGCACAAAGAGTTCTACGATGTAATACTTAACAACTAAATTGTTATTTTGTTAGTAGCAAGCAGAATACAAGAAATAAGTTGCAATGTTTGAATTTATTATTGATTCAGTTAGTTATGTATGTTAAGATCAATATAGTAGAATTACAGCATGTTTTGGAAAAGTTATTAACCTTGGTACACCTGCCTTAAGGAGGCAATGTACCAAGCAGTTCATGGAGGGAGTCTTATGAGATGTTAACCTTGGTATACCTAGCGGCCATGGAGGCAATCTTATAAGACTTTGACCTTGGCATGCCTGATTGCCATAGAGGCGGTATGTCAAGCAACCATAGATGCAAGCTTTTCAAATACTAGAGAAGTTCGGGACCTAGTGAGGTGTCCAAGGAGAGAGTTATTTATAGACAGCTATTATCATTCTTCTATATGTATATTCATCATGTTTAGAGTATTGTTATTTATGATTCAAATATACCCTAGGATACGGTCTTGAAGAGGACAAACCCATAAGTAAATGTTTATGATGCAAGTGAATGCTTATTGAATATGAATTCAATCTTAAGCTAATTTGCTTTAAGTTGAATTTTATTTAGTTAAGACAGGAATCAAATTGAATGTCTATAAATATTATTATTATTATTATTATGTAGTTCCTTGTTGTCCTATGTAAGCTATGGATGGCTATCTGCTATTTAGTTTTGATGAACTCACCCCTTCTTTTTCTCCCCCTTACAATTATAGTTGCAGTAACCATTACCATTCCCAGCCTTAACAGCTTTGTAGTTGTTCTAGTGGTGATCTTCACCATGTAGTGAAGTTTGAAATAGGACCATGTTAGAATATAGTGCTCCAATAGTATGCATGCAGGGTCCTCAAACATCATTTAGCATGCATGTTATTTTAAGGTTATGTTATTTTGTCATAATGATATGATATGCAATTTCTTCCAAGAACAAGATTTAAGATTGTCTATTTTAGTTATGGATTTTGGAACTATTTGGAAGAATTAAATATTTTATGTATTTTATGAATAAAGTTTTCAAAAAGTTTTATGGAATTTGTTTATTTATTTATTTTTATGATTTATTATGAGCATTAATTTAATAATTTACTATGCATGATTGCATAAAATTAACTCTAGAAAGCTTCCATAAGGGACAATATCCCTTATGTTCTGTTCACGAATTTTGGGTCGTAATAGCTCTGTTCATCTAGTAATTCCTTATTCTAAAATCCTACTATAGTCATAAAAAGGGGTTCTATGATTCTAAGTTTAACAACTCTTACTCCTTATAAATAAACATGATATTTCACATTTCTTTTCATCAACCATAACTAATTTTCATCATAATAAATTGAGTCAAAATCATGCATGGAATAAATCATATATTAGGAATTATATTTCAAATATGGCCCCATGCATTTTGATAATCATAAATTTTCATGCGCAATTCAAAATGAGGCATTTTCTAGTCCTTGCATATTGTGTATAAAATCCATATCATGTGAAATCTCAATTTCTCGTCTCTGAATACTTTATAATGCTAGAAAATAATTGTATAATGACTAAAATAAGGCCATAGGATCGAACCCACTCACCTAGAGGGGTGAAATATGAAAGGCCAACACCAAGAGAGCTTTGGGAATAGGAATGGCACCAACGTCTTGAAGCTTAGGGGAGGTAGATTTGAGTGGGGTTGGGAGTGGAGAGGGTGGAAGAGATTTTTGGGATGCTAAGTTTCAGATTTTGAGAGGTGAACCCAAGTTTGAGGGTTTATAAAGGGTAGGGTGTCACTAAATAAAACTACATCGTTTTAGTATGTGTTAACATCGTGGACACTGCTATAGCAATCTACCGCTATAGTGGTCAGGAGGCCTAAGCACCCCTTGCTTGGAAACACGGGACTGCTATAGTGTTGGCAGAGTCCCCAAACCGCCAACCCACACCCTTGACCACTATAGCGGTCTTGGACCTAACGGTTAGCAATACCAGCTCCTGCATCTTTGGGCTTTTCATGTATCTGGGGCCTTCCCTATATGGGTGGGTCCTAGGGACCCTAAGGCTATACTAAACTTGTATAGGGACAGGTGTATCTGAGGTATTACACTTTCACACAATGATTAGGTGATTCATTATCCCTAATCTCATACTCTTAAATACTTTTGAAAAAAAGAAAACTAGGGATGTTACGTGTGACACTCATAAAAGATATAGAATCATATGGGGTTCGCAAACGTTACTCAATGAATAGGAAACATGGTATAATGATTATGATTTTTGATCTACTATTTGTAAATGAATCAAGAATAAAAAATGTCAAGAGCTCATAATGTAAGAGGGAAAGAGAAATAAAATTTTAGAATATTATTGATATGTAAAGTGAATAGTTTGTAAACCATTTTCTATTTAAAACATAACTTATTTAAAACATAAAACAAGAAAATAATAAAATAGTTAACTAATAAAAAGAGGAAAGCTAAGTAGCTAAAATTACTGCTAATGACATAATCTAAAATAAACCCTAATTACTAATCTGCTTGAGCCCAAAACTTCAAATAATAATAAAAGTTTTAACAATAGTAATAATAAGGGTCAAAGTTATTAATATTTATAAAAAGGGTTAAATGTATTTTACCCCATAAATTTTAGATCATGTGCAATTTATGCCCTGACTTTTTAAAGTGTGCATCATGACACCTTGAACCTTTCAAACTGTAAAATAACCCTCAGCATAATTTTACAACTAGCGAAGGTAAGAATTATGTACATTTAACCTCCCTGATGTTTGTAATTTGTGCAACTCGACACCTTGTCTATGAATTTTCATGTTCAATTAACCTCCTGATTTTTTATTGTGTGCAACTTGACACCTACTTAAAGTTTTGCACGTTTGAAAAGTATGTTTTTTGTTTTTTGCAGTTAGAAAGTTATGGGTGTCGTGATGCACGTTTTGAAAAGTCAAAGTATAAATTACACATGACCTAAAATTCAAGGAGATAAAATACATTTAAAAGAATGCAAATGGAACTCAAATAACATAAATCTCTCCTTTATACTATAACACCATAAAAAATTAGTTAAAAATTAATTTGAGTTTTATTAGTCATAATTTTAAAAATCTAATAGTTTAGCAATTATGAGAATGGTCCAATTGAACCTATACCAAAAAAAAAAAATTCGTGCCAAGGTGAATAGTAACCTTGCGGGCCCCACGGCCCGTCAAGACAACAAAAACCCCAAATTCGGGACTAGGAAGTGTCTGGATTGAGAAAGAGATGGTTAAGGTTAGAAATAGTAAGGAATGAGAATTTATACCTAGAGTTAAATTTCGGGTGATATCGGATTACTCGGGTATGGTATTTTACCCGTTCGGTAATATCGATGTGTAGTTTCTTACACGAATGAAGCTTGCAATGCAAGTTTGCCACCCAACTAGACAAGTGTATGGCTTAGAAGAAGCCACACCATTGCCACTTTATTAGGACCAATAGGATGCTTACAAAAATTACCACATTTATCTTTAAGAGAAAACATTTTGTACTTGAAATTACTATGCATTTTGTCATAAACTCATAAGATCAACATCATATCATTTCTTTTCATGAAAATTTTGGCCAAGACAAGAGCAAAACAGCCACCATTGTTGTCTTCTTCATAAGCTCAAGGTTTAACTTCAAATCATCAAAACACTTGCCCAAAATTACAAAAGTTACAAACTTCCTTCACCAAAGTTATTCCACTCATCAATACCTACACATCTAACCAATTAAAATCTCAAACCTCCATCAATTCTCACTTTGATCCCTGAATTCCTTACTGCCTAGAGGAAGTTTGGTGTGTGATTGGGAGTCCTTAGAGTGAAGAGGAATCAAGGGGGGGCATCCTTTGGAGCATAGATCTCAAGAGCTTTCAAAGTAGGGGTTCCTTTACCTTTTATTCTCAAATTTATTCTAATCTATTTTAGTTGAGCTAGGTCCAAAATTTCTAGTTATAGTGATTGATATTGTGTTGATATTGATGCATGAATTTTTGTGGAGTGTTTGTATGAAGTTAAAATAATTTTTGCCAAAAGGAATTTTTGTCTTTGCTATTGGATTTTCCATTTTTACAGGTAGCTATTGAACTTGAATTTTATGGTATACTTGTGGGTATTTTCATGAGCTATAAAAATTATTTATTTCAGTTAATATCTTAAACTAATTACATGAATTTTCTTGGGTGTTGATTTTAAGGTTTACTGCCTTAAAAAATCAGAAACCAAAGTGAACTATGTGCTGCCTGAAATGTTGGAATAGAAGCTGAAATTTTGCCAATTTTTTAACATAGCAAATGATTGATTTTACCTTTGAAATTTTTACAGAGGGTTGAAAATATTTGAAGTTCAACTGTGATTTTTCTTTTGAGTTAATTCAATCATTTTCTAGGGCTAAAAATTATGCATTTTGGGTTTTGAAGGTTAAAGGGTTCCTAAGCACTGAATTTGTCTAATTTTTTTAACATAGTTAGACAACTCATTTTGCTCTGAAATTTTTATGGAACCTTGTGGACACATTGAAGTGTTCTTGAGAATTTTTATAGCCTTTGAATTGATTGTTCAATGTGTAAATAAATTATTCTATGAATATGTAAAATCTGCCATTATGATGAAAATGAATTGATGTTATGAATCAATGAAATAATGGCAACTTGTACTAGTATGGCATTAAGCACAAGAATATGAATATGACAAATTGAGCATGTGAACTTATTGATGAGGTTAGGCACACATAGATATGATTGCTTATTACAATTGCTCATATGCAAAAGAAAAGCATAAGACTATATTTCTTGGTTAGAAAAGTAAATCCGTTTGTCGGGAAAAGTGAACTTGACTAGTCGGGAAAGTAAACCTGACTACCAAGAAAAGCATAAGGTTTAGAATTCTTGGGCTGGAGAAAGTAAATCTGACTACCCTTGAATTAAGTCGGGGAAAGTAAACCTGACTAGGAATAGGTCTATGTGAAAATTGGAGAAAGTAAATCCAATGATCATGTATAGGAATGAGCTCAATCCTAAAAATACAATCTATTTCCCTAAAGTAGTCTTTTATCTTATGTGCTAAGTAAAGGAATTTAGTATTAATATTTAGGCCAATATGTTAAGTTGTGGTTTAGCAGGATAGGGTTTATATAATGTTGAGTAGTATGATATGTGATTGAATGATAAAAGCCACCTACTTCGAAAGGATGATTTTAAAACTTTAAAATGAATACTTAATATATAATGTATGATCACATTTTCTTGATGAACGGAAGTGGCTAGGACGATGACGATGAAATTATGATTATATATTTTTGGGGATACCTACTGGAAATTTCAGAATTCTCACCCCTGCTTGTTTGTGTTTCCGTGTCATCTCCAGGTGGGTTCCAGAGGATAGTGAAGCAGCTACATGAAAGACTAAATTGTAGTTTCTATAGTTTAGTTATGGGAACTCGTATCTATTGTACATAGTTATACATATATGTATGTCTATAAATGTATTAAAGAACCTATGTGGATTAAAGCTTATAGAAGAGCTTCCTGTTGTACTTGACTTATATTAAATAAATACGTTATTTCTTGCAATATAGTTTGATAGAACCACGAGTTAGTTAATATGCGATTTTACCGATTCTTGTTATATATAATTAAGAAAGGTCTGCAAATCTATAAGTAACAACTCTCAACTATGATGCCATGACTTAAGGATGAGGTCGTACTTGGGAGGATGTTACATTATGGTATCAAGGTCATCCTAGTAGGACTTTGAGGAATGGACTGGCTATGCTTCCTTAGTAAATGTCATGCATTATAATTCTATAAATGTGTATGACTTAGTTGGGAATGTTGTGGGTTGTTGCCACACTTAGCTTGGTATTGAGCCTGATTAACTCAATAATTCTTGTTTGGTGTGACAGGAACCGATGACTTCAAATCGCGTACTAGGAACGGTGCAGAAATGAAGCGGGTATGATGGATACTTTTCGTGAGATGGCAGCTACCATGAGAGAACAAGCTATAGCAGCCACCAGGATGATGGAAAGGTTGGGTCGATATGCCGAGGAAATCCAGTTGGGAACCCTGGAGGAGAGAAATGGACATAGAATACCAGAAGTTCACAGAGTTTAGGAAGGTAAACCCTATGCCGTTTCGAGGAGCTTTTGATCCAAACAAAGCGGAAGAATGGATCAAAGCTATGGAAAAGATTTTCTCTATTCTTCCCTGACGGAGACCCAAAAAATGGCCTTCGCTACTTACATGCTAGAAGCGGATGCAAAATTCTGGAGGGTTAGCACCAAGGGGTTATTCGAAGTTTCTCTGTAACATCCTAATATTTAACCCCAATACGCCTAGGACGTATCAAGACTAATTATTAGTTATTACTTCTCTTTAAATTCATTTATAAAATACTTAGCGGAAAATACGGGTAAATTTTTTTTTTTTTAAATGATTTATATAAAACAAAGTGTGAGCCTTTGCGCGTAACATAAACAACGTGAAGCGGAAGAATAAATAAAACGTAGAACATAAACATTAAAGAACACATCCATCATAAACATCATTCCTCATCACATTAGATAATATAGTTTAGTACATCACAACAGAAATATAAGAGAAGCATAAAGTCTTACCCATACTAGTGGGAGAGCTTGCAAGTACAATAACATGAAACAAGAAACATGATAACAAATACATGAGATAACCCCAAAGGATAAACACCTAACTATCGCTACCCTCTCTCTCAAGCCTACTGGTGATGCCGATCTTCGGCTGGGGAGATGTAGCCCGCGACTGACGAAGCTCCTCGGATGTAGCCCAACGAAGAGGGGATCTAGGCATAGCAATCGAGGGAACAGTGTGGCCTCCGCGTCGTGGTCGCCTCTCCTGCTTGTCGAACGCGTCTCGCATGCTCTCTGAGGTGACCGTGTCCTCGCTACCTCCTCCGAGACCCATAGGAAACGAAGGGGAAGAGCCTTCCGATGAGGAAGGATGGGCACAATGGGCCCGCTCGTCTCCTGGGTCATGTCCTCTCAAAGACGAGGTCGTCGCCAAAGGGTGAAGTCGGATCGAAACGATAGCTGGAGACGAGGAAAGCAAAAGGCGTCCCACGTATGCAAAAACGCGCACCTCGCAATGACCCTTGAAGTGGTAGGACTGATGCTCAGGGTCATAGTGCACCTCCCATGTAGGCGGGTCAATGAAATCACGAACGACGCCATCGATATCTGAAGACGTAACGGAAAGAAAACAGAGAGAGGGTGAGAATTCTTGCTAAAGAATCTCAGGAGGAAGCCTCTATCCTAGTGTCATCGTTTATGTCCCCAGGAACCTTGGGTTTATTATGAAAAGGTTAAGCATGCATAAGTTTATTATGAGGTTTTCACAAAGGTTGTTATCCAAGGTCCATGTCTTTTATAATGATCCTTAATGCATGTATGCAACATAATAGTTCATGGATGCATGGCAGCACTTTAGGTAAATCAAGCAATAATTCAAGCAACATTTGAGTGGCATGAAACTTCTCTGAACATCTTTCCTTTTCTCATACTTGTGACACCAATAATATAGTAACCGCACCCTTAAACTAGGCTATGAGCTCATACCTTAACTAGTCGTCACTAGTTCTTACTTATCCTCTTGATAAGCGAATCATAAACATAATCATAATCATCATAATCCCGACTCCCAGAGTACGAGTAGGGGGCCTAAGGATCACCCATCATGGGACTTTTTCCTTCTTCGAAACACATCGACTCGGTTAAGACCAGCGACTTTGTCCGCTTTGGATGGCTCGACGTCCATACCCCCCACGGGTTTGGAGGAGAAATACGTCTCTGCATATAACTTTAAACTTCATATTTCTCAAAAACTTTCTCTTTGTCCCTCAAATTTGACGAAAATTCGCGGCATAACAACTACTCTCCGAATTTCCTCAAATTTGAGTCATGCCACATAATCTTAGTCATATGCATCATTTTCATGAAACTTTCTCATTGCAATAACTTTCTAGTTCACATGAGCATATTTCTCAATTTCATTTATATTCTCGAAACATCATGCATCTCAAACACAACATTTCATCATATCACCATAGCAAATTTGGCACATAAAGTTTCATGCTCAAGGAACTAACATAATCACATAATCATAAGTGTGCACGAGGTTCATCATCATAATTATACTCTCTCGCCACCTATCTCATAGTATCTTATGCTTTGACCCTTATGGGCTTTAAACTTGTATTTGTATCTTTATTACCCTCAAGGGGTTGGCACTTAAACGTTTCTCTAAGATTTGAACCCATCAAAATTTCAATCAGCACTTATCATAAAAGGACAGAAGTATCGCATGCTTCCGGGGCTCTAAAATCTCCATTTGTGACCCTTTTTAAGATCCATCTTTGCCTAAGGCTCCATAATTAATTCTTAGATCAATTATGAGGGATTCCTAGGCATGTTCTCTAAGTTATAAACCACTTTAAATCTCTTATCATCATCTTAAACTTAGAAATTAGCACCTAATCATTCTATGAAGGGACCTTGTATATGTCTTACGAATTATGAGTCATATATCCTTGAATCAATTATGCTAGAACAGATTTGCATCTCTTGCATTAAGTGTTCTAGAATTCTCATCTCTAATCCCTTCTAGGGTACTTATTCTTTTCTAACTTTTCTAAGTCGATCCTTGCTCCACTCAACATAACTTTACACATTTAACACCTTAGAACAGCATTTGTACAGTGGCCAAGCATAGAACTAATCATGAACCCATAAGATCACATAATCTCTTGGGTTGAAAGGCATATAAGTTACTAGTTTTCTCTTGGGATGTTTCTGGAAACAAAAGGTGTTCTGGTAATCGATTACATGTTCCCAGGAATCGATTACCAGGAGCTCAATTCATTCTGGGTTTCAAAAACAAGCCGAGTAATCGATTACATATAATGGTAATCGATTACTTGGGTTAAATCTTTCTGAAAAATAAAGAACATAGGGTAATCGATTACACTATTAGGTAATCGATTACATGGTTTCAGAAAAGTTCTGGGCATGAAAAAGCCGTGTAATCGATTACACGCCTCTGGTAATCGATTACCAAAACCAAAAGTCCTTCAAAACCCTTTGGTAATCAATTGCATGGGTGGTAATCGATTACCAGGTTGAAATTGAGAAAACATGATTTTGACACATTCCAAACTATTTTAAACATCTTGAGACCTCATAAAATAGTTTTCCAACATTTCCTTGAAATTATTCATGTATTTTACAAAATCAAACCATTATTGAATCATACCAAAACTCATCCATTTCTTTTTGAATGGAGTTTCCTTTTTAGGATACTTAGGGCAAGTCTTTGAGCTCTAGAGTATTTAGGTGATGACAAAATCTTAAACATGCCATGCACTTTATTTTACTCTTCATTAGAAAGTAAAGTGAGAGCATAAAATAAATACGAGATGCAACTTCATTATTATCTTTAAGGATTAAGTGATGACTTAACACAGAAAAAATAATAATAATTACTTAAAAATTAATTTGAGCTTTATTAGTCGTAATTTCAAAAATCTAACAGTTGGGCACTAATAAGGGTGGCCAACGGACCTAAAAAAAAAAAAAAAAAAAATTCGTTCATGAATAGTAACCTTGCGGCCCAGCCCGCCAAAGAACCATTGGGACCCCAGGTGCCCGAAGTTAAGAAAATATGAGAAAAAGATTAGAAAGGTGTGGGAATGATAATTTTATACCTAGAATTAAATTTCGGTAATATTGTTAAATGATTACGTTTACCCGTTCATGAGATTTCTGTGTGATTCTTGAAAGACATTTCTAACATTATTGATAAATGATTTATAATGGATATTATCCATTTGAGACAAGTGGAAGGCCAAGATTTGATCTTGAAATCCAAGATCAAATCCTAGCCATCCATCATAGCCTAGTCACCAAGTCATCATGATTTCTTAACAAATATCTTGCTTTGCCATTAATACAAGCTTAGTCACCAATTTTCCTTGAAAAATCCAAGCATAAACTCGGCCAAACAGCAAGGAAACCAGAGGAGGAAGAGCTTCCATAGCCAAGAGCTTCACCTTGACTTCATCTTGCAAAAACCATAGCTTAGAATCAACAAAACCCAAAACTTCCTTCACTAAAGTTGATCTACACTCCCACCTCTACAATTCTATCCGATTGGAATTCCAAAAACCTCATCCTTTTCATCTCATCCATCACTGATTATAGGAGGATTTGGGGTGGTTTGAAGAGTTTGAAGTGAAGAGCAATCCTCTTGAAGCAATCAAGAGCAAAGGCACACTAGTCTCCACAAGTAGGGTTTTCTGCCTGTTTTTGTGAAATTTTTCTCACCTGTTTGGACATGCCCTAAGTCCGAAATTCCTGATTGTTTTGGTTGATATCATGTTGGTATTGATGTGTAAATTTTGGTGGTGGGTTTGGGTTGTGTTAAAAAGGGGTTTTTATCAAAGAAAGTTTGGACTTGGCAGGCTGGATTTTGAACTGCTTGTAGGCAGTCTGGGATCTTCAATTTTCTGGATATGTTGTAGGTCTTTTCGTGAGCTGAAAAAAATGTATGTTCAACCTAACATCTTAGGCTAGTCCCATAAAAAATTTTTGGTGTTTATATTGAAGTTTGCTGCCTGAAAAATTCAAGAACCGAAATGTAACTGGTGCTGTCCTGGGTGCTGAAACTGAAGCAACAAAATTACCCGATTTTATTATCCTAGAAATTGATTGATCCAGCCCCTGAAATTTTTATGAGGAGTTAAGGACACCTTGAAATGTCACTGTGAATTTTCTTGGGTCTTGAATCAGTCAATTCCTAGGGCTAAAAATTCCGAGAACTAGAATCTGACTGGGAATTTGTGGTTCTGACCACCAAACTTGTACATTTTTTGATACAACTGTAGAGCTTGGTTTCCTCTGAAAATTTTACAGGTTACCTTGGACATCTTGAACTAACTTGTGGAATTTTTGTAGCATTGGAAATGGCCGGGTGATATGAAAATTAATTGTTGCACCTAGAATGGGAATGCCTGAGGTGCTGGAAAGTGATAATGAATGAAATTATGATAACTTGCTAGTTACCCCAAATCTATGGCATGTGACTCACACTTATTGCTTAAATTTCTGACTTATGAACCTTTAATGCGAGTGACTATATAATTGTAAAGTTAGCATGCTATTGAGACAAGGAAGAGAAGTATGTAATGTAAATTGTGAAAGACTAAAATAGCTTGTGTATGTGCTATTGTGGTATACTTGAGCATACGGAAAAGAAAACAAGGCTTAGAGGGGATAGAGAGGGAAGGCAAAAGAAGGACTTCCCTAGGAAAGTTATGAGTCGGTAGACATATCGGCTAGGCATAGAACTGAGTGATCCGGAAATGGAAAAAATGAAGTTCGTGATCTCGATAGGAATGAGCTCATGTCCTAAGTCTATTGTCCTTTATGAGATTGTTAATCATTGAGATGGCCCTATGTGAACTAAGCCTTCCCTATGTTTATAAACTGAAGATATGTGGCACTGAAAATTATGGTTGTGCATGAATTATCATTGCATGGTTAGTTTAAATTTCCATGATCTACGGATTGAATAGATGCCTATGATTTATATATGTGAACATAATATATATATATGACTTCATTTCTGGACTATGTATGGCACATGGGGGAAGGTTACCTACTGAGAATTTTATAATATTCTACCCCATGTGTTTGTTTCCGTGTCGCCTAGGTTAAGCCAGGGGATGGGGATGCTATGCAAAGGAGTGTAGGATTGCTGTATAGCAGTTACTATTTTATTTGTTGTACTTAGTGAAATGAGTATGTATGTAAATGTATTAGAATAGATATGTACTAAAGCTCATAGAGGAGCTTCCTTATGTATTTTTAGTTGTATGATTAATAAACTTGATGTTTCCTTGTAAGATGTTTTAATAGAATTATGCTTAGTTATCTCGTACGTAAATCGAGCGTTATAGATAATTAAGAGAGGTCGCTAATTAACAAGTAACATCTTCAAGTATGATATCATAGCTTAAGAATGGGGTTGTACTTGGGAGGATGTTACAATGACTTAAAATATAAACATGAAATGCAAGCTTGGGAATTTAAATATGGTAATGCAAGTTCATTCATTTACTCTTGTGAAATTAGTGATAGCATCAAAATAAACATGAGATGCAAGACATAAATTTAAACATGGATGCATCTTGTTTTTATCTTAGCTAGAGCCCTTGCAAGACTTTTAGAGGAACATAAACCTCAACCCATTATGTATCATAAGGCAAGCTTTTGAGTTCTTAGCACCTAGACTTCAAGAGAAATCTTTAAGGTTTAAACTCATCATCAAGCTTAAGGAAATGGACCCAAAGTTCATCACTTTGTCTAAACAAAACTACAAGAACTAAGTCATATTCTTTATTTTATTGCTCATAGGCTTCAATCTAGCGCGGATTCTAGAACGGCCGACCAACTTTAAGGTTGGCAAGGGTAAGCTTAGAGCTCTTTGAATCATGAGATTAACTTTCTTAACAAAACTTTTGTGATCTACTAGACATATTTTACAAACTTTGTTCAAATCCAAAGAAGAAAAACTGAAATCCTTAAGGGAAAGAGGAAGAGGAAAACTGAAACTTAAGCCAAGAAAAGAAAGGAAATCCAAGCATGTATGGTCCAAGACCAAGTTGTTTCAAGCTTTAGAGGTTTCTCACATGACAACAACAAGTCATTATCTTGAAACCTCATCATCAAGCTCACATTCTTTTTGTAAAAAGGCCTCTTGGCTGAAAAAGAAAGAGGAAGGGAAAGGAGTTTGAAACCAAGAGAAAACTAGAACTTTCTTGAAGAACACAAACAAAAATCATCAAAACTAAACCCCTACCTTAAGAAGTCTTGAAGAGATGTAAGAAAGCTTTGTTTTCTTGATGGAAAGAGAAGGAAATCCTCTTGGAGTCTTGAGGAAGAAATCAGCTAAGTTGAGGGATTTTGGAGGAAATGAGAGAAAGTGTAGGAATGCTTAAACTTGGCAAATGATCCAAAGAGCAACCAAGTCTTCAAAGGCTTGGTATTTATAGAAAAAGTGAGACATGTTGGCTGATTTGGGGAGGGAATGGCTGATGGCTTTCAAGGTCAATGGAGGAGGAAAATATCTCTTACAAAAGCATGGGCTTAGGCATGGCAAGCATGGTTGGAAGCCTGGGCAAGGTATGACCTAAGGTATGGGCTTGGAGTGCAACAAAATTACAACATGTGGCACCATTTTGGGGGTAGATTTCGGCCACCCTCATCAGCCAAGGGGAAGGGATTTTTGTTCATGTAATTGTGGTTTTAAGGATGTGTTTAAGTGTTTCTATGATTAGGCTTTTTATTAGGAGTTTGTAAGCAAGTGTTTAGGTGAGAAAAAGATTAATTGAGGTGGTTCAAGACTTGATTAGGAGGGTAATCTTATTAGATTAGTAATTTAAAATAATTCTTTTAGTCAAATGAGGTATGGCACAATTCCTTAATTTAAGGAATTGGAGAGAAAACACTATTCAAGATTCCATGACTAGGAATCTTGAATTTAAAGAATGCAATTAGCGTTTATCTAAGCAATCTTAGGTTCTAATTAACCTTAATAAATTATTTTAACTCTAGATTAATTATCGAAATAAATTAATCTTTGATTAGAGCCTAATATTGCTTAGGTTTGCTTAACTTGCATTAGGCCTACTGGACACGTTAGGGGCAAAATAGTAATTATATGCTAAAACTGCCCCTTCTAGGCCGACTAAACATCAAACATTGCTCATAAACATCATTCTAAACTTCCTGGAAAGTTTGGTCAAACGGCACCTTTTACCCGTGTAGACACAACAGGGTATTTTGGTCATTTTGAGACGGAAGTTTAGAAAACGAGGTTCTCTCCTCCTATATCATCCATAACAGCATAATCCCCTTCAAACATCGAGTTGACCCATTTGAGGGTTGCCGGCAACTGCCCTTTAATTTCTGGTAAAAATGACCTCAGGGCATTTTGGTCATTTGTACTCTAAGGAGAAATTCGGGCGTTACATTTAGACTGAAGTCACATGGGAAGTGTTTAAGGAAGCTTTTTATCACAAGTATTTTCCTTCTGAGGAATGCAAAGGAGTTGGAGTTCATGGCACTCAAGTAAGGGTCTATGAGTGTAGTTGAGTACATAGCGAAGTTTGAAGAGCTTTGCAAGTTTTCTACTATCTATCAGCATAATCCCGATGAAGCTTGGAAGTGCATAAAATATGAGGGAGGGTTACGTGAGGACATTGAAGCTCCGTGGGACTCTTAAAGATCCAGATTATACAACCTTGGTAAACAAGTGCCGTCGTCAGAGGACTCCAACAAGAAGTTAGCAGTTGCCCAATCCTGAAGGACCCTTCTAACAAAAGACTGCCACTTGAAGACCAAGACTATGAGGATGATCCGCCCTTAAGAAGCGGTTTCAACCAAGTCCAGAAGGATAAACAGCAAGATGTTAGGCCATGCCCAAAATGTGGAAGAGATCACGGAATAGACCTTGCTTGGCTGGACAAAATGTGTGCTACCTCTGAAAAGCCAGGACACAAGATTTGGGAGTGCCCAGAGAGGCATTTAAAACCAACTACCAAACCACAACAACAGAGTAGGGTATTCACCACAAGTGCTGAAAGGATGTCACACCCAAAATTTGACCTAAGGTAAGAATGTTTAGAATTTGATTGAATTGTTTGAACTTGTGTAATTCTTTGTTTGATTTATGGAATTTGTCATTTGAAATTATTTTCAAATGAATTTTGAGGCAAAATTCTTTTTAAGGTGTGTGGTAATGTAACACCCTAAAAAATTAGTTAAAAATTAATTTGAGCTTTATTAGTCATAATTTTAAAAATCTAATAGTTTAGCAATTATGAGGATGGCCCAACGGACCTATACAAAAAAAAAATATGCCGAGCTAAAGAGTAATCTTGCGGGCCCATGGCCCGTTGGGACAACTGAAACCCATATCGAGACCAGGAAGTGCCCGGGATTGAGAAAAGAGATGGTTAATGTTAGAATGGTAAGGAATGAAAATTTATACCTAGAGTTAAATTTCGGTGATATCGGATTACTCTGGTATGGCATTTACTCGTTCGGAAATATCGATGTGCAGTTTCTACATTTAATGAAATTTGCAATGCGAGTTTGCCATCCAACTAGACAAGTGTGTGGCTTAGAAGAAGCCACACCATTGCCGCTTTATTAGGACAAATAGGATGCTTACAAAAATTATCACATTTATCTTTAAGAGAAAACATTTTGTACTTGAAATTACTATGCATTTTGTCATAAACTCATAAGATCAACATCTTATCATTTCCTTTCATGAAAATTTTGGCCAAGACAAGATCAAAACATCCACCATTGTTTTCTTCTTCATAAGCTCAAGTTTTAACTTCAAATCATCAAAACACTTGCCCAAAATTACAAAAATTACAAACTTCCTTCACCAAAGTTATTCCACTCATCAATACTTACACATCTAACCGATTAAAATCTCAAACCTCCATCAATTCTCACTTTCATCCCTGACTTCCTCACTGCCTAGAGGAGGTTTGGTGTGTGATTAGGAGTCCTTAGAGTGAAGAAGAATCAAGGGGGCATCCTTTGGAGCATAGATCTCAAGAGCTTTCAAAGTAGGGGTTTCTTTACCTTTTCTTCTCAAATTTATTCTAACTTGTTTTGGTTGAGCCAGGTCCATAATTTCTGGTTATAGTGATTGATATTATGTTGATATTGATGCATGAATTTTGGTGGAGTGTTTGGATGAAGTTAAAAATCATTTTTGTCAAAAGGAATTTTGGTCTTTGCTGCTGGATTTTTGGTTTTTACAGGCAGCTATTGAACTCGAATTTTATGGTATACTTGTGGGTATTTTCATGAGCTATAAAAATTATATGTTGCATTTAACATCTTAAACTAACTACATGAATTTTCTTGGGTGTTGATTTTAAGGTTTACTGCCTTAAAAAATCAGAAACCGAAGTGAACTATATGCTGCCTGAAATGTTGGAATAGAAGCTGTAAATTTTGCCAATTTTTTAACATAGTAAATTATTAATATTTCCTTTGAAATTTTTACAGAGGGTTGAAACATGTTGAAGTTCAACTTTGATTTTTATTTTGAGTTAATTCAATCATTTGCTAGGGCTAAAAATTATGCATTTCGGGTTCTAAGCTGAGGTTAAGGGTTTGAGTATTTAATTTATCTAATTTTTTTATATAGTTAGAGACCTCATTTTGCCTGAAATTTTTATGGAACCTTGTGGACACATTGAAGTGTCCTTGAGAATTTTTATAGCCTTGGATTTGATTGTTCGATGTGCAAATAAATTGTTCTATGAATATGTAAAATCTACCATTATGCTGAAAATGAATTGGTGTTGTGAATTGATGAAATAATGGAACTTGTACTAGTATGGCATGAGTACAAGAATATGAATATGAAAAATTGAGCATGTGAACTTATTGATAAGGTTAGACACACATAGATATGATTGCTTATTACAAGTGCTCATATGCAAAAGAAAAGCATAAGATTATATTTCTTGGGCTTGGAGAAAGTAAATTGATTTGTTTGGGAAAGTAAACCTTACTAGTTGGGAAAGTAAACCTGACTACCAAAAAAAGCATAAGGTTTAGAATTCTTGGGCTGGAGAAAGTAAATTGACTACCCTTGAATTAAGTCGGAAAAGTAAACCTAACTAGGAATAGGTCTATGTGAGAATTGGAGAAAGTAAATCCAATGATCATGTATAGGAATTAGCTTAGCTTAAAAAAGTTATTACCCTAAAGTTGTCTTTTATCTAATGTACTAAGTGAAGGATTTTAGTATTAATATTTAGGCCAATATGTTAAGTTGTGGTTTAGTAGTATAGGGTTTATATGATACTAAGTAGTATGATATATGATTGAATGATACAAGCTACCCACTTCGGAAGGATGATTTTAGAATTTTAAAATAAATACTTAATATATACTATATGATCATTTTTCTTGATAAACCGAAGTGGCTTGGACGATGACAATGACATTATGATTATGTATTTTCGGGGATACCTACCTGGAATTTTAGAATTCTCACCCCTGCTTGTTTGTGTTTCCGTGTCATCTCCAGGTGGATTCCAAGAGGATAGTAAGAGCTACAAGAAAGACTAAATTGTAGTTTCTATAGTTTAGTTGTGGGAACTCGTATCTATTGTACATAGTTATACATATATGTATGTCTATAAATGTAGTAAAGAACCTATGTGGATTAAAGCTCATAGAAGAGCTTCCTGTTGTACTTGACTTGTATTAAATAATTACATTATTTCTTGCAATATAGTTTGATAGAACCACGAGTGAGTTAATACGCGAGTCGAAGAGATTCTTGCTATAGATAATTAAGAAAGGTCTGCAAATCTATAAGTAAAACTCTCAACTACGATGCCATGACTTAAAGATGAGGTCATACTTGGAAGGATGTTGCACATACAGTCCTTCAATTGAGGTCAAAGATCACTTTTGCTCCATAGCTAGCTCAGTTTCTTCAGTGCAATCCTTTGAGAACACTTGTTTAACCAATCTTTACATCTTGACCGCACAATTTAAATTATAGGTTGGTGGTCGACAACAGTAGGGCACCTCCTTTTGATATCGTTATCTCATGGATAAATAGACTTAGTTATTGATAATTTTGTGGTGTTATCTAATTTGTAATTGTCTTAACTGTGCGATATATCGACTACTCTATTATTTGTATGGTTTTCATCACGTAAAAGTAATGGCAAAACCAAACAAAGAATAGTAACCAAAAAACAAAGAATAGTAACACTTTATTAGATAATTATTAATGAAGTAAAATAACCACGCGGCTAATCTCTTGGCAAAGATGGGTGCTCTCAGCCATGCAGCTTTCACCATTTTAGAGTTTCCACCTCAAACTCTTGAATTCTCAGGTGCAGGTGGGCTTGGTGTTTTCTGTGTGGGAGTAGTCTTTAGCTATTTTTATGTTTGTTTTTCTTGTCTTTGTCCCTCTGAAGGATGGGTATTTTATTTTGCCCATTTTGGGTACCTTTTTGGTACGGATACGTCTCAAGTATGTCTGAATATACTCTATATCTATTTTAAGAGAGAAAAAAAAGCGGTATGCCATGGATAAGCCAGGGTACACATTTTTAATACAACTACGGCATTTTGAGGTTTCCTTATTCTGTTGAATATTAAACCGTAACTCACTTTTCCCCAAATTTAATATCACGGCCTTCCTTTGAAAGACCAAAGACCGCTAGAGTTAGACTGTTTATTATGTTTAAATGATTGTTGTGTGCCTGGCTTGGATAAAATTTTAGGTATTGTAGTTTTCTATTTTTTTTCATTTTCAGATGTAATATTGAACAATTTAAATTTGTTTTATGTTCAAGTGAACTTGTTTTCTTATTTATCATGTGAAATTTTACGTTTTATTATATGAAATTTGTGAAATTTTAATATTTTTATACATGACTATGAATATTCCTGTATCCCACTTTTTGAAAAATTTTGATATCTTGTACTTCTGTTCGTACCAGTTACAAGCACTACGGTGCAACATAACTTGTCCTCTTTTTTAGGTTCAATTTTCTTGATATGGAACTCAAGTAAAGAAAACACACGAATACTATGTTTCCAGGGAAATTACTATTGAGTGGGGCAGGAAAAACAATCTGCTTTTAGCAGATACTATGCTAAAAAACCAAAAAACAAAATTATGGGGTAATAAATTTGCTTTTAGCAGATAGTGTTCCTACTAAACCAAAAAATTTTTTTGAAGGAATGAAATATGCTTTTATTAGCAGATTATGCTTCCAGAAAAATAAAAATTCCATCCCTTAATTTATTTGGTCTGTTTGTTCTCCCATGCAAGATGTTTGTCTCTTCTGTAATGAATGCCAAAGTACATCTCCGACTTGTCATGTACTTGTACATTCAGTTAATAGTGATAGCTGTGAAGCAATTTTTTTTAACTGAGTGTGGAAGATGATTTCCACGAGGAACTTGTGGAGAGTATAAAGTAATATATCTATCTATAAAAACTTGAGATAGCTAAATTTTTACCAGCTCTCTTCTACTCTCACCTTTCTCGTTTACACCTGACTCACTAATTTTTTTTCATTCTCGTTCATGCTTGTAACCTCATTCTACCTTCCGTTCACCCTCTTTTGATAGGATAAAAAATGAGCATTGTCATGATAACAGTATATTATAATGGTCATGTATTTACAAATCCAAACGATGGTGTATTTTTTACGTGTGAGAGTCCAGGAAATATTTTTATTCATTACACTTTCTCATTTGTGGAGCTAGAGAATGCTCTTTGTCAATCCATAAATCCAAACACTCAAAAGAAAGTAGCATCTATAAAATACAGATGTCCATTAATTTTTGGTGGCTTCATAAACTATCAAGCAACTCCAATCATCAATGACGACAGCATTCAACAGATGTTTTGTATACATCAATAGTACTAACCAAACAATCGTTCCATTGAATTGTATGTTGAATTCAAGAACCTGTTACGCGAAAACAAAGCTTATGAGTCAAGCCTATTTGAAGAAAGAGAAGTAGTATGGGAAAAAGTGATGAAGAAGAATATGAAAGTGGTGATGATGATGTGAATGATACTTGGATGAAGAGGATGTGCCAAATATGGTGGCCAGGCAATATCTAAACAATGAGTCACCTTTCATGCGTACATTAGATCTTGAAGCTATGAATGCACCTAAGTTTCCACAATTTCAAAACATAGGTATACATAGCTAATTCTAGAATTAATTTAAAAAGTGTTACCTAAGGTGTGAAAAGATGTTATAGATTTAGTTTTTTTTTCCATTTGTTTTGTATAATTCTTATTGTTTTTATCGATTAATAGTGGTTCTTGATAGGGCTCCTGTTATCAATGTCGAATTCTTTATTGGAATGGAATTTAACAATAGGCAAGCTATAATTAAAGCAGTTAAGAAATATAGCATAGAAAAAGGAGCGAATTACAAAGTTGGAGAGTCAAAACCAAAGACGTTTTACCTAAGTGTGTACAATATGGGAGGACGTCTTTGGCTTCTAAGGGCCAATTCAGGAAGAATAAGGATTATTGGAAAATCAAAAAGTACAACGGACCACCACTTGCATAAGGTTGAGGCAATTCGAGGACCACTCAAAGTTGGAATCTAACATGATTGCACATCTCATAGAGCCATTGGTAAATTCCGATCCATCTATTAAAATAAAATCTATCATTGCGGAGGTTCATTCTTGGTTCAGCACGACAACATACCAAAAGCATGGGCAACAAAGCGCAAGGCGATTGAAAAAGTTTTCGGTGATTGGGAAAGCTCATTTGAAAGCTCCACAATGGTGTATGGCAATGTGTGTGCTGATTAAGGAGCAATTGTTCAGTTAGATTCTGGAGGCGAGCCTGGGGTGACCCTGTTTTAACACTTGAATATTTCAGAGGATATTTTGGACTTTTGGTCCTTGCATTAAAGCATTCAGATACTGCAAACCACTTGTTCAAGTAGATGGACACACTTATATGGGAAATACAAAGGAGCTCTACTGTTGCAGCGCACAAGATGACAATCAGAATATATTGCCAATTGCTTTTGCTGTGATTGAGGGAGACCTGGATGCATAGTTTTTTTTTCCTTAACAATGTGCGCAAACATGTATTCACTCGAGATGGAGTTGGACTATTTCTAATCGCCACAAGTCCATTAAAGCTGAAGGAGCTCGAAGCAATGGTCAATGGGAACCTCCAAAGGCATTTCATATGTATTGCGTAAGGCACATCTCTGCTAATTTCTTATGGAGATTCAAGGCACCTAACTTGCACTGACTTGTTGTGAGTATAGGTAATTTACATTTTTTTTTATTGAAGTAATTTTCAATTATTTTAATTAATCGTATTGTCTTTTGCAGGGTACTTAAGAATGCGTGAATTTAATCATCACTATGAGCGGATGCATGAACGTGGTCAGATATATATGGACTTGCTTGGTGAAATTCCTCGAGAAAAGTAGGTTCTAGCATTTGACGTGGATATCGATGGGGTCATATGACAACAAACCTAGTTGAGTATATCAATTATGTGTTAAAAGAGGCTCGAATCTTCCTATCACATCACTAGTTCGAGCAACACGCTTTCTGTGCTGAGTTGTTTGTTCAAAAGGAAGTGGGGCATACATAAGAAGAAATACGGGTCAGCCTTTCTCAGAAGTGGAAAATGAGAAGGCATATAAAGATTTCAAGACCACTCATTTTGATAGACAATTTTAGACCTATCATGTTAAAGTGCTATCTGTATAGGAGAATACAGAGTTAATCTGAGGCAAAGGTATTAAGATTGTGGATAGACCGATATCCATGTCATCATGTGATTACTTGTTGTAATAGCTCTCACCTTGATTGGAAAACTTACGTTGATGATTATATAGGATGATTACCATCTGCAAAGTGTACAAGTATGAGTTTGGGGTTGTGGGTCACCAAAGTACATGGCCTCCACATACAAGCCCGAGGATTTGCACAAACCCTTTAAAGAGCACAATAAAGGGCCAACCCAAATCTACCGCTACTTGAATGAAATGGATATGCGTGAGATACGTAGACCACGATGTTGTGGTCTTTGTCAAGGTGAGAGACATAGTCATAGTCGTTGTCCAAATGCTCCTGCTCAAGTTCGTAGTGATGCATCATGTTATTTCATTATGTTGTTATTTTGTTGTTGCCTCATGCTATTTCACTTTATTAATATTTTGTTGCTGCCTCGTGTTATTTCGTTTTCTTGTTATTTTGTTGTTATTTACAAAATCTAAATAGAAAATATTTTCTTGTTGAAATAGACAAACGAAAGTAAATAAAACAATATTACATAATCATATAATAGGTAACATAATCACATAATCATATAATTATAACAAATCAAGTACTACTACCTTCCTTTATATGCTTTCCCTTTGCCTTTTGGTTTTTTGATTGTTGGTGGGGTAAACCTATTAGTCAGGAAGGGATCTTCACATAAGTTATACCTACTCGCACCTCGCCCACCCTATCCCATGACACCCTCACTCCCAGCTTCATCTTCCTCACTTACACCTCCTTTTCTCGTAGACCCCTCAATCGAACTTCCACTAACCTGGAAACCCCCATATTGACCTACATAACCTACAAACCCCACAATCTACCCTCCATAAATTGTAGACATTGTGGCAAGATCTATCCATTGTGACTGGGGAAGCTGAAATGGAAATTGCATTTGTGGACAATACACATTTTCCTCCTATGCGAGGGGTGAATGATGCAAGTCCAAAGGTACTTCCCCTGGACAAGTGTGAACCTATCCTGTGGTGGTGGTGGTGTTGGTGACTGCGGCGGTGGTTGTGACTGTGGTGGTGAGTGTGGTGGTGGCGGTGGCGGTGGCTAAGGTGGTAGGGTTGCATCCTTCCTATCTAATAGTGTCAACCATAGAGGCACATAAGTATTATTCGTATACCATGATAAGTAGGTATTTTGGGGCGGTAATCAATGGATGTCCCTGAAGGGCTCTCCTACCAAAGGATGGTCTCCCCACTGGATCCACATATCCACCCACTGATAATGCGTAGTAACCAATCAATATTGCCCTCCTTTCCCTCAAATCTTTATTTTGAACCCTCCCTAAATTTGGATGCAGAATTAGGAATAGGTTGAACAAGCCCAAATTTTCACCTTACACAATTAGATGGGTGCCACTCTATATCTCAAAACAAATTAGTGGAACAGGATTGCTCCATTGTCCCTGTCAATCCGAATGGAATCTGAATCACAACCTCAACTTTAGCAATCCTATATGGCTGCCATATAATCTACAATACAAAAACAAATTATATTAGACATGTAGAAAAAATATTCTTTAATTTGACTTTACAAGGAATTATATAATGTTTTAATTGCTACCTGATCATATTGCATCTCATCTAACATCCGTTTTAAATATAAATGGCTTGCAAGACCTAGGCCATGAGGATAAAATGTGTGCACCCATCTATCATAAAACATACAAATTTGTTACAAATATGACATTATCAACACAAAATAAATCAAGAACAATTTTTACCTAAAAGCTAGAGGGAAACTGATGAAATTGGGTGGTACAGGCACAAGAGGCAAAAAAGGTAGCTGATTCCATGCCCAAGCCTAGGAGGAACTAAGGGACCACTAATTTGCTTTGTAGTTATGCATGTCGCTCTATCTAAATTATGATAGAGACAAGCAAGGCATGCAGAACCCTAACTAAAAGTCCCAACAAGAGTGAGATCCTCCAACAACTTGGAGACATTCTGGACCTCATTATTGGTCTTGTTAGGCATTAAAGAAGTGCCTATGAGGGCCAACATATACGAACGGGCACTCATTTCTATTGATGTTGCATCATTTGTAGTGTCAAGATTTCTTATATGACATTGTTGTAACATCCTCCCAGGTACAGCATTATCCTTAAGTCATAACATCGTACTCAAGGAGTTGTTACTTATCATTTAGCGGACCTTTCTTAATTATCTATAGCAAAATTGATCGAATAAGTTAGTAACTAAATCGTGGTTCTCTTAAATATATAACAAAGAAACAAAATATTTATTGAATACAAAGTCAAGTACAAAAGGAAGCTCTTTTATGAGCTTTAATACATATCTGTTCTCTATTATATTTACATTCATATACATACAACTAAGTACTAAAAATACAAGTTTCTGCCACCAAAACTATTGTAACTCCAACTTGGTCTTTCTTGTAGCGGCTTCACTATTCTCTGATCGACCTAGAGATAACACAAGAACATAAACACATATGGGTAAGAATTATACTAATTCTTAGTAGGGCAATTCCCCAAATACATCATTGTAATGCCATCGTCATCGTCATCATCTCAGCCACTTCGGTTTATTAAGAAAAGGTAATCATGCATTACATAACAATGGTTCACTTTTTTAAAGTCCCAAATCATAATTCCAAGTGGGTTACTTTTATCATTGAATCACTTAATTCACAGGTAACATAAGGCTCAAGGTCATATTAAATAATGCTAAACAACATAACTCAATAGTATATAAATAAACGTATGTCAATTACAGTGAAATTATCTTAAAGGGGCCCTCCTCTAATTTACGGCCATAAATCTCAATTCAGTGCATTTTCTCTTTTATTCGATATAGGAAAGACTTAGTTTATACTAATTGGTATCTGCAATGGACAACTCCACAATGGGTAATTCGTACCTAATGGTATTTGTAGTGGACAACTCCAGAGAGGTAATTCATACAAAAGGATCCTGAATGAACAATTCTACAAAAGGGTATTCATCTTTTCCTTTCCCCTTTACCCAATTTAAGTCTTATTTTGTTTTGTCCATATATCATAACATGCACAATTGAAGTTCCTATTTGCTCTTTTGTCACATATATTCATTTATCACCTTTCATTTTACCAATACATGCTCCAATCACATATAATTATTCATTCACAATGTAATTCTTGTTCATTCCTCATAAATCACTCTTTAAAGTATATGACATGCATTTATACTCATCATACTTGAATCAAAAGTCATTGTATTACCAATTCAAGGTTTGGGTTTATTTCTAGCAATTTGGCAGATTTCACACCATTGTAGCACAAATTTATTTGCACATCAAACAATCAATTCAAAGGCTATAAATTTCTCCATAACACTTCAATTTGTCCACGAGGTCCTGTAAAAATTTCAGAGTAAGAAACATTCTTTAACTATATTAACAAAATTCTACAAATTTGGTGGTCAGAGCCACCTAATCTCAGTTAAGCTAGAATTCCACACTTTTTAACCCTAGTAAATGACTAAATAAATTCAGAATAAAAATCATGGTAACCTTAAGATGTTTCCAACACCCTGTAAAAATTTTAAAAGAAAAATCAATCATTTGCTATGGTAACAAACTTAGCAAAATTTACAACTTCAAGTCTAGCAATTCAGGTAGCAAGGCATAATTTTGGTTCATAATTTTTTTAAAGCAGGTAAAAGTCCAAAACAAAGCTCAAGAAATTTCATGGAACTAGCTTAGGATGTCAGCTTCAACATATAACTTTTTATCTCATAAAAACATCTACAAATACATTAGAAACTCCTGACCAATCCCTACCTATGCCAAAACTGAAATTCTAGCAATCCAATTCAAAATCTCCTTTGATAAAAATTATTTTTCCACAACACTAAATCACTCCACCAAATTACATACATCTATATATATATGTATAATCACACAATAGAACTAGAAAATATCAATTTCCAACAAGTCAAAACTGAGACAAACAGAAATGAACAAAAAGGTAACAAAAACCCTACTTTTTGGAGATTTGTGGCTCTTAACTTCAAAGGATGTTCTAGAATGTTTTTCCCTTACTTCAAAGCCTTCCTAACAACACCAAATCCTTCCTTTAACAACAGATTGTGAGCCCTCAAAGTGGCAAAATCTATGGATTCAAATTCTTATAAGTTAGTTTTGCAGGTGGTGATGAGTAGAGTAAGTTTAGTAAAGGAAGTTTATGGTTTTGGCAAATCTAGGCTAGGAAAATAGAGGTATGAATCAAGTTTTTGAGCCCTTGAGGAAATAAAACGGTGGCTGGTTCTTCTTGTGCTAGCCGAGAATGTTCATTTATGGAGAGATAAGGTTGTTGTATTGTATTCATCTAAACTTAACTTTAGATATTATGTAATATAAATGCATAATTCTTACAAAGAATAGTAAGATGGATGGCTAGGATTTAATCTTGTAATTCAAGATTAAATCTTAGCCTTACACTTGGCTTGCATGGATATACATTATCCATTTATAATGATTAAACTATCTTTCGGTGTTAAAAATCGCATATCGAAATTTTACCGAACGGTGAAACACGTATTCGAGTAATCAAATATTGCTTGAAATTAAATTCTAGATATAAAATCTTCATTTCTAATCTTAATTCTATGTTTCTCAGTTCAGGCATCTCCTCCAGAATCTAGGGTTTTGGTTGTCCTGACGTGCTCATCTGGACTCGCAAGTCACTATTCATGATTTTTTTATACATCCATTGAACCTCCCCCATCATTGCTAAAATTGTCAGATTTTTAAAATTATTACTAATAAAGCTCAAATTAATTTTTAAATAATTTTTGTGTTACAATTGGCACAATTTAAATTGATTGCACCTCTATTAACTGCATGTGGATGAGGCATGACATTAAGTAAACTAAAACATTTCACTTGTAGTTGTTCAATAAGTATATCCACTAACTGGTGCACCATTGATGGAGAGTCCAAATTGCATTGCAACATCTTCTAATGTCACCGCATTTCTCCCTATGGAAAATGGAAAGTGTGTGTCTCTGGTTATTACCGTTACCAAAGCCTTTATGAGAGGTCTATTTAGTTCCACTCTGCCTATCTGTACAACATAATAAAAACCAACCCATTGTAGGTGCCCAATAATTGCATCTTTCAATGGATAATTGATAAAAAGATGATGGGGCTCAATCCCTTCTTCTACTGTTTCAAATACCAAAAAAAAAAAGGAATCCAAAGAAATACCCTGTTAGAACATAATATGACATTATCATAAAAAATATTACATAATAAATAATTTAATAAAATAAACAGATTTAAATATCATAAAAAAAATTAATAAATAAATCAATAAAAATAAAAATTATTAGAATATAAAACATATTTAAAACTTACATGTCCATCAACAAAAGCAACTGTAATATGCTTATCAACCTCCATTATAGAATCACGGTGTCGTCGAGGCATTTTTTTCAAGTATATCCCTTTCTTTTTTCTAACTCTCTGCTCTCAAACGTAACTCACCTTCTCTTGAATATTAATACAGACCTTCAAACCAAACCCTTCCTCTTTAGGATATGGTTTCTGTGCAAGTTTTTAACTCAAACTCTTCCTTTTATAATGCTAGCAGGAGAGGAGTAATTGACACGGGAACCTGGAATTTATTCACGGACCTGCAATTGTATTTATGTGCCATTACTTTCTTCCATTGATGTAGGTAACAAGTCTGGTACGTGTAGGTTCACAGACTGCCTTTCATCACACGTGTTGGAGCTCCTGGCAACGGTGCAGCTCCGATTCATGCATGCAGGTCTGCATGCTCAGTCAAGCCCGAGCCATAAGGTAAGGATGTGGTTCACATGGTAGGGCCAATGGAAGGTAAAGAATCCGCTAAAAGCGGATAGTGTTCCATTTCATTTTTTTGGGTGCACACGGTGAATAATCCGTTGTTAGCTCCTATTCTTGCATGCGGGTTCACGTGCTTAGTCAACCTCGAGCTAGGTAAGGGCACGGTGCGCATGGTGGGGCCAAACGCAAGGTGAAGAACTCGCTTTTAGTGGATAGTGTACCTCTTGCATTTTTTTTTTTTTGGGTTTTCCTGGATCATGTTACTTTTCCCACCCAATGGTAATTTCCTTTTAACTTCCATATTAAAATGTTAAACATCACCCAGCTCCACATCAAAATCATTTTCCCTTTTTAAAAGAAAGAAGAAGATTTTACATTTTGTACCCTTTACTCATTGATTTGTTACTTATTTTTTACAAGTTAGAGTGTGTTTGGTTAAGAAGATAAATAGGTGGAAAATTTTTATAAATAAGGTTTATGTGTAATTTTAATGATAAATTCCATCTGTAAACATTCCTAGCAAAAAAAAAAAAAAGATAATAAATAAAATAAATAAACACACTTCACTTGAAAATTTTCCACGAACAGGTGAGGGTGGTAAAATGACAACGTAGACTATCGTGAAATCAAACTAAAAATATAAGAATGGAGATGAAAGACAAAGTCTATGTTAAAAATTCAAATCGCGTGACAGTACAAGTACCGATTAATTGTTTATTTTAAACTAATTTTTGCCAATTTCTTTTAATCTATATTAAAATAAATAAAATGTCATAATGACTCTTAATCCTTCTCTTTAATTGTTATCCCACTGCTATCCCTGCTGCAATAATCCAGTATCCTATTCTCATCTATGCAATTATATCATTTCGGAACAAGCCGAGAATCAGTAAAATTGTAAAAAGGTTGAGTTACGTTCTTGATTAAGGCATCGATACATTATGATCAATGATTGTGTTACTGACTATCCCATAGGCTCAATGTCAAATGAGTTGGATAGTCACTCTCAAGAGCGAAATCACTTGAAGGGATCCTAAATAAGGATGTATTCTATACAAGTAAGACCCTAATCGCTCCCATTAGAAAACTCAGATCTATAAAAAGCCCTTTGAGTAGGTGACTAGGTATAGAAATAACTCACCCATGCAGCATTGAAGTCCTTATAGGTATACCTCCAGTTCCCCCTCAATTCGGATCATGGAGCAATGAGGATCATCGACAGCAGCCTTATGTTCTCTAACCTAAATTAGATACTAGTTAATCTTTATCCAATTAATTACTTTTGAACATTCGTATGTTTGTGAGTTTAATTTTGGATTGAAAGGGAAATGAAAAGAAGGGGTTGCAGGATAGTTTTAAATTTTGACTCTACAAACCCTTTATTTCCATCTAAAATCCAAATCTACAAGCATATCCTTAGAGATTTTGGCACTGAGCGCCATCAAAGGATTATATTTCTCGCTACTGTTAGCTACCTTAATGAAATGAATCCCTGCCACAAAAAATTAAGAAAATGCTTGACAAAAATAATTTGATAAGAAAATTACATGCTCTTTATTAATTAGAGAGAAGATTTGTACTGAATTCCTCCCATGTTACACCCTTTTGCAGATACTCTACATTGGAAGGGTCGAAAGGCCCTTTGATTCTATCTATGGTCTTTATCACTGCCCTGGCTGGAAGAATGCTTCTCGTTGGGTCTGGGGAGGTACTGATGTTCAAGCATGAAGAGAGCCCCTGAAATGTATTCTAAACTAATTAAATTTCTCCGGGGTCAGCAAACAATTTGCAAAACAAAATTTTGTTAAGCCATAACAGCTGTTTGGATTGATCCAAATTGATATATTTCAATCATAAATTTTAAATATGATCACATCAAAATATTTGATAAATATCAGAAAATTATGCAAGAGATTGGTAGATATATCTCTAAGAAAGGAAATTAAGAAGCCCTGTATAATTATGACGATTGAGCATAGATTTTATTATTTTTCACGTAAATTACTGAGATATAAATATTTATGCTGTAATATTGTTTGAGGCATGAGAAGGGTGTGAAATTGAGAGACTTGGAAAAAGGTAAGAGAAATACTAGAAGCTTTTTTTTTTTCACGAGGAAAGGAATTCGAGAGCTTTATTTAGAGGGGGCAATAAGTCCAAAGAAGCAAAATTACAAGGGCGCCTTCTATTCGCACTGAGTTTGGATTGGTAAGAGGTTACGAAGCTCGGATATTAACATGAATATGGACACGACACAATATAGATAGAAGAGATATATTAAAATTGAAAAATTCGGAGATATAAATATAACATATATACAAATAAAAATTTAATGAAAATGATACATTATTCAAAATGTCATTTATATATGCTTCACTTATATTTTATTTTTTTATAAACTTTAAGTTATATATTATTTCCTTTTTATAATCCTACTTATATTATATTTTTCTATATTAGAATAAGAAAAATATATTTTAAATTAAATATATATAAATATGTGTCATTGATATATTATTAATGCATTATGTAAGAGCTAATAATGACACATAACTAGCATGTAGACACATATCCAATTGGTGTGCCCTTACATTATAGGTAGAGATACCCGATTGCCATTCCGCTTGACATGTGAAAATTGCAAAGATCCAAAAGAGTTAAAAAGCGACCGACAGCTGGAAATTAAGACTTCAAAATAGTTGTACAACATTCTGCGGTGGGTTACGGCTTGAATTAAGACCTCAATGTTGTTACTTTCCAGTACCATATCGACGAAACAACAATCTGTAGCAAGTTATGGCCCATGAAACAAGCATGGGCCTCCCCCGTAATCAAGCCACAATCATCCCGGATAATGGCCCGCACTCCATTCTAGTTCCCATTTAAAAAGAAAGGGTTTCGGGGTGCGGGGCTTCCCATACGCGCTGTGGCTACTAGGCGGAGGAGGAGGGGTGGCGTGTATCGCGGCGGAGCTAGACTAAAGGTAAACTGCTCCCAGCTCCTAATTGCTTTTGATACCATAGACTGGAATTGCCAATATACATTATCCGTTAATAATATTTTGATAGTATCGACTTGTCTCTAAACTACATGAACTCGTAAGGCATTGCTTGTTTTAAAAATAATATTGAGAAATATTTATAAAATTCAAGTATAATATTGTGAATTTATGATAAAACAAATATTTAAGAATTTTAGTTGCAACATATGACGAATTAAATGCTAGTTATAAAGTTTTAAAATTAAAATCTTAAGAAATGTAACAAATTGAAATTTTAGGATGTGAAGATTTGAATAAGTTATATCAATATATCATAACCTCAATTTTAGAAGGTCTAGCTAATTGGGAGTTGCTTGAGAGACAAATTCTAATCAAAAGCGTAAACTGAGTTTACCTTGAGTTTATTTGAGTGTATGCAAATTTATTCAAGTTTACTTAGGTTTAATTTGCAAACAAGTTAATTCAATTTGGGACCTAAACTAAGAGTTTAAAAGTTAACACGAGAATTTAATAACTATGCTTAAGACCCTAAAAATGAGTGATAAGCACAAACAAGAAGCAACCAACATGCTTAGTTGATCCAATCAAAAGAATTTTTTGGCCAATCATATAGTATTTTTTAAATATATATCAATGGAGAAGGCTGACCACACCAGTGTGACAAAGATCAAATAGCATGACCAAATTACAAACACAAAGACAATACATGACCAAATTCGGTCTAAACCACAATATTTGATTGAACAATTTCATTAAATACTGATTAAAGTGTCAAATTGATCCTAATAAATATATTGCCAAACAAATTTTTTCATTAAAAAAAATCCTAAAGTGAGGATTATTTGAATTGCAGTTGTGTGTGTGTGTGTGTGTTTTTTTTTTTTTTTTTATGATATGATTTCATAGTGCCGAGGTGGTGTTAAGATGATTGTACAAAATAAGTCATTTATGATTTAGAATGAAAATTTAAATGACACATTTTGTGTAATTTTAGAGACTAAATGAGTTATTTTACACTCCATTATACTTTAATGATATAAGATATGTCAATATATTATTTAAGATTATCTACCATCATTTAATTGATGGAATGTTAAATAAAAGTGAGTTGAATGACTAAAATGACTCATATTTTACAATGTTAATGACTAAATTGACTCATTTTAAAAATTATGAAATAAAATAACTTATCGAATATAAGTTATCTAAAATTAGGATTAAATCACATATTAATGTAATTTGTGTTGCTGATGCACTGTTTTCTCTACCCTTCATGTTTTGCTAGAATGTGACTTTTGGCATGTTGTTTTTGTGTCTTGTTCTGTTTCTTGTATTTATTTATTTATTTTTTCTGATGGACTAGTTGGCCTTTGTGTATTTTCGTTTTCTCTTTGCACTGCGGCTACCCTCTTCTATCGAGTGGTTGAGTTCTTGACATTTATCAAAAAAATAAAAATAAAAATAAACTATTTGGGAGGAAAAATGCTAGATGTCTAATATTTTTTTAGAATATAAGTATCAGAATGATGCCCCAAAAGTAATAATCTTTGAATGAATAAGTGGGTCTTATCACTGGTAGGTGTTATGGTGGATCTTTTATTTTTTTGTCATTAACCTCCATTATTAGCTATTTGATCAATCTATCTAATAAAAATAGTAATAATCCAACAATTAATAATAGATTTCCATGATAAATCCAAATATTTGACCCACTTTATAATTAGCCTTACCACTACGTTTAATTTAATTCAACCACTATAATGTATTATGTACAAAATTTTAGTTATTTTATTCTTGTTATATGGCATTACTCATTTGAGAAATAAAAATATTGGTCAAATTTGTCCTTTTACTGAACTAATATGTTCTATGAAAAACTATTTCTCAGATTCTATGAAAAGATATTAAGATTTTAATTAGCTTATACTAGTAGTGTAAGCTTAGTGTAATTCCGACATAGAGAGTCAATCGTTTAAATTTGATACGCATTCACAGTTACTAAAACTATCACAATCATGTTCTCTATTTTAAAAATTGAAATTCATATTAAATTCGAAATAAATGAGGTGTCACGTCTAATTGGTTGACTGTATAAATAGTATATATATATCAATTAAACTGAAAAACAATTAATCCATATTTTTAATTTTTAGAAAGTATTTAGGAGGTTTTATTTTCGAAGGATGAATTTGTCCAATATTTTTTTTGTCAAACCAAATTGAGATTTTACTATTTAATAAAAGTCCAACCATTTCGTTTCAAATCTTTCTTTTATGGTTAAAGCCAGATGCTCAATTTTAACCTAATAGCCCTATTTCCTTTCAGCCTATGGGCATGTAAACCCACCCACATGAAAAGAAGCTTTGTTTAGTTGAGGTGGTGAAAACCAATTTAAACTTGCTTTGATACGCAAAAGCGTGATAATGTTCAAGCTTCATTGCTTGCTTGTTGGTTTTTGTATTTGAAGATGTTTCTGTGGCTCCCCTGTGGGTTGAGCATTTTTTTTTTTTGTATGAGGTGGGTTGAACTTTTGTACAAGGAACTATGTAGAGAAGAAAAAAAAGGATTAAGCACGTCTAAATCTAAACTTATCTTGAGATGAGAAACAAGCCAGAAAAATGTTTAAAACATTTGAATTGGCTTCTTTAAGTGGATTGATAAATGATTTGTTTGTTTTGGTTTTCTTGATTGGTTGTTCAATTCCAAACCCATCGAGAGCCACGAATCAAAAAGCAGTTGTTAGCATAGGACAAACTAACCTTGAAGATAAGCACGTCTACTTCCTCCTGGTCCACAATCGCATGAACAAGGAGCGCTTCACCTCTTGCTGATTGACTATAGAGCTTCAACTTAGCAATCTCCTCATTCCGGCCATATTCTTCATCTCCATCTTCATCCCCAGATTGGTATCTAACTTGCCGCCTTGCTGCACACCAAAGGCTTATACGTCTTTTGTAGTTCAAACCCAAAACTTTAAGCGTACCACACAAGTTGACATCGTGTGTAGAAATGTCCTTCAAAGAAGTTGGTATAGGCAATGGCATCATTGTCCATCTTGCCGAATTTTTCGATGTTAAGGGAAGAGTAGCAAGATGCATATTGCATAGATAGTAGCTCTTGAATTTTATTAAATCCTTGTCTGGTTTTAAAAGCCAAAGGAAGGGACTTGGAGATGTCCTACAGATAAGGTTGGGAACAATCACAGAAACAGGGCAGTTTGGGCTCATAGACAAAGCTACTCTCTAGTCCCTTTCAAAATATCTATTAATTTGGGACAAGTACAAACAATACAGGAGATGATAAATAATACTAGTAATGAGTAAAATATAATAAATGTACTAATATACCTCTATTTAAAAACGAAGAGTGCAAGCTCGAAAGCTAATATTAAATGGAATAATTTTAAAAAGCTAACTACATAGTAAATGCAATAGTTAGTAAGTGAAATTATTTAGAGGTAGTATTGATAAAAAAGAATAATACTTTATTGAAATGTAAATTAACAGATATTTTAAAATATGAAGTTGTGTAAAATTAAAGTGGATAGATATTCTAAAAGGGATATAAAGTAGTTTGAGTAAAGTCTTCACTAAAAACAAATGAGGGCTAATGTGATGTGTGAGCACTGTGTATGGACTTCATGTTTCTTAATTTCTTATCTTCATTCTAGCTTAGTTCATTTTTTTAAAAGATTTTATGGCGTAATGTGTGCTGGAGAGGGTTAAGATGGAGCTCATCAAGAATTATCAAGAAAGAGAAGACCAAAGTCAAGTTGTAAGACCCTAACTCTTAACTAATATGCCTGAGTCGTATTACGATTAATCATTCGCGTTACTTTTTGTTTTAGAAAACTTCACCTATTTACTTAAAAATAACGTACTAAAAATATGGTAATTTGTTTTTGAATTTTAAACCAAAATGCGAGCCACATGCACGTAAGAATGATAAACGTGATAAAGCAAAACCTACTCATAAGATCTAAACTAAACCGGAAAAGTATATTAACATCCAACATGAAACATCAACTCAACATGGATACATATATATGGATAATACTAAAAACGTCATCATAACAAGCATTCCTAATAGAAAGCTAACACAACATAAACTAAGTATCACCCCACCAAAAAGGTTAGGTAAGGGTGGCACCAGTGGGGGGGCAGGGTGTTTCCTTGCTCCCCATCCCCACACCCCAAATCCTCCCCATCCCTGAATCCTTGTCATTGGGGGTTTTTCCTCCCATCCCCATTCCCACTTCTCTATAGATCCCCAGAGAGTCCTTGAACAATAGAAAAAATTTTTTTGGTCAAACAACAACAACTACTACTCTAGATCAAAACAACAAAAGTAGATTACATAGCCAAACCAAATGAACAAACAATAACAACAACACAATAGATGATGTCCCCAAAAAATGAAAAAGAAAAAAACTTAGAACAAGAAAACAAATGTGCATTAGAGAAGAGCATAGATCCGAAGGCATGGTAGCGATTTGTGATCAACCTCACGGGGGATGAATAAGATAGTGCGTCAATGTAGCCAGAGAGAGGCTAAGTCATGGTCACCATAGGAAAATGTGGCTTCTGGAACACCCCAAAATTATTTAAAAATTAATTTGAACTTTATTAGTCATAATTTCAAAAATCTGACAGTTTTAGCAAGGATGAGGATGGCCCAATAGACATGTTAAAAAAAAAAATCAGGTCGGGCATGAATAGTAACCTTACGAGCCCCATGGGTCCTTCATGAAGTTAAACCCATTTCATGATTAGAGATCTGAAACTAAGAAAAGAGAGGGTTAAGGTTAGAATAGTTAGGAATGAAGATTCTATACTTTGAATTAATTTCCGGGCAATGTTTGATTACCCAAATATGGGGTTTTACCCGTTTGGTAAAATTTCGATATGTGATTTCTAACATCTTAAATATAGTTTAATCTTTATAAAAAGATAATGTATATCTATTTAGACCTAATGTAAGGCTAAGATTTAATCTTGAATTACAAGATCAAATCCTAGCCATACATCTTATTTTCTTTTAGAAGAATTATCTTTTACAATTAAAAAAATGTTTCCAATCTAATATAAGATAAACTTAAGCCACCTAACTTCATTATTTCTTCTTATCATCCTCGGCCAATGAGCATAACTAGCTTGCTTCAAAAGAACATCAACCAACTTGCTTCAAACCTCTAAACCTTTGCCTAGACTTGCAAAAACCATAAACTTCCTTCACAAAACTTGTTCTGCTCATCAATACCTACAAAACTAACCAATTAGAATTTGAATCCATCACCTTTTTTCCACCTTGAGAGATCATCCTTTATTATTTAAAAGGGGGGATTTAGTGTTGTTTGGAAGGTTTGAAGTGAGAAAAATCATTCTTGGAGTATCCTTTGGAGCCAAGATCTCTAAAGCTCCAAAGAGTGGGGATTTTGAACCTCTTTTGCTTCAAATTCATTTTTCTATTTTAACCACTAATTTATTTGATATTTTTGTTGTATTGGTTGATGATATATGGATATTGATGTATTAATTTTGGTGAAGTGTTTAGATGATGTTAGAAAATCCATTTTGGCAAAACAAGTTTTGAATCATGTTGTTGAAATTCTCAGATTTGTACTGCAGGTTATGGTTCATGATTTTTCTGAAGTATTTGTAGATGGATTCATGGGCTGGAAATTTTATATGTTAAAGTAAACATGTTAAGGTATTTTCAATATTTTTCTTGGGTCTTAAAAATGATATTTGGTATTTTCTAAAAATCAGAAATCGAAACAGTTAGGGTTTCTGCCATAGCCAAGGTGAAGCTATAAATTTTGCTAATTTTGTTACCATATCAAATGAAGGAATTATCACTTGAAATTTTTAGGGTGTTGAGGACATATTAAAGTCCAACCTTGAATTTTTATATGATTTGATGTGTTCATTTAATAGGGTAATAAAATTGGAAACTATGGCTATTGGCTATATTTAAGAGGTTTATGACCTCTAATTTGTGTAATTTTGTTAATATAGTTAGAGAATCATTCTTGCTTTGAAATTTTTATAAGACCTTGTGGACACATTGAGGTGTCATGGAGAATTTTTATAGCCTTTGAATTGGTTGTTTGATGTGCAACTTAATTTTTCTACTTTGGTATAAAATATACCCATGTGTTGGAAATGAACCCAAGTCTTGAATTGGTAATGTAATGACATTTTTGGTTCAAGTATGATGTATATGAATGCATGCTAGTAACTTTAGAGATTGATTTATGAGGCGTGATTGAAATTACATTGTGAATGAATGCCTACATGTGGCTTATGCATGCATTTGAGAAAAGAAAAGTACATGATGCAATTATGTGAAAAAGAGAATGTATAAATTTCAATCATACATGTTCTGACATATGGACAAACGAAAAAAGACTTATGCTAGAGAAAGGGAAGACAAAAAGAGGAACTTTCCTAGTGAAAGGGGAAGGCAAAAAGAAGAACTTCCCTAGAGATTTTATGAGTTGATAGATATTTCGGCTAGGAGAGATCTTTGTGAGATTCAAAAGGAAAAATGAAGTCGATGATCATCTATAGGAATGAGCTTAGTCCTAATAAGTAGTCTATTTCCCTTGTATGGTGTGATCCACTATAAATACCATGTGGTATAAACTAAGAGTGTAGACTAAATCTTTCCTATGTCAATAAAAAGAGAAATGCATCGAGTTGAGTTCTATGACCATAAATGAAACCAGGTCACTTTGAAATAATTTCATTGCATTTATTATATACATACTCATGTTATTCTGAATTGTTGCAGGATGATTTACTATGTGTTGGAACATTTTGATATATGTGCATTAAGTGATTGAATAATAAAAGAGGCCCACTTTAGAAAAATGGTTTTTGAACTTTAAAATGAAACTTTGATAAATGTTGCATGACCATATTTTCTGAATAAACTGAAGTGGCTGGATGATGATGATGACATGGATTTTCTTTATTATGTATTTTGGGGATGCCCTACTAAGAATTGTATAATTCTCACCCCAATATGTTTGTGTTCCGTGTTATCTCCAAGTTGATCCAGAGAACAATGAGGTGACTACATGAAAAAGATTGGATTGGAGTATTTTAGTGGCTGAGAGTTGCAATTATTGTACTTAGTGATGTGTATCTATTGGTAAATATAATAAAGAACATATATGTATTAAAGCTCAGAAGAGCTTTCTTTTGTACTTGACTTTGCATTAAATAAATACTTTATTGCTTTGTTATATATTTTAATAGAACCATGATTTAGTTACTACCTTATTTTATCGATCTTGCTATAGATAATTAAGAAAGGTCCGCTAATTTATAAGTAACAACTCTTAAGTATAATGTCATGACTTAAGGATGATGTTGTACTTAGGAGGATGTTACAGCTTCACGATTGTCGTAGGGAGAGACAGCTTTGTGGTCGCCACACGAACTAGGTTGTGCTGTCGTTCGTGAATGAGCTTTGGCGTCGTGGATGTTGAGTCATTAAATCTCCTTCTCCACTTGGTAGTGGGGCACTGATACTTCGGCTTGTGTGGCTGATAAGAGGCATTTATGCCACTTATCTTGCTAGCAAACATTAGTCTTTTTCATGAGTTTTTAAGTTATTAATGTAATTAATTAGGGTTTTGATTTATTCCTCATTGTGTAATTTTGGAAGAATTATTAGTTTTTGTATTTATTTTGGAATAATTTGTAATTACACCATGTTGCATTTGACTTATCTCTTTGAGTATGGTTTTGTGCATAAGAGCTTTGAATTGAGTGCAAAATGTAAAGAACAAGGCTTGGAAACTCTTTCCATAGAGCTTGGTAGCCAATAAATTTGGGAGAATTTGGGAGCAAAATAAAAGAGTTATTGAGCACATTTGCAAAAAATATTGTAATGGGAAATTTGTATCTCTCTCTTAAGAAATTGAATTGAGACAAATAAAGATATTTTGGAAAGCTCAAGAAGTCCTCTAAAACTTTTATGTTCAACTCAAAACCCAATTCTAAGAGCATCTTGTTGAAAATTGAGTTGCAAGATTAAAGGTTGCTGATATTCTGAGACTGTCCAACTTGACCTTCAGTTAGTATTTTCTAAATGTTGGAGCTATAGATGTCTGATTGAGGTGATTTTGATGTCGTTGGAAAACCTATTCAAAGGGCTACAATTGCTATTTCTAGTGCAAAGGACAAATTCGATTATGTCCAGGATTAAGTGCTAAATGAGTGCATGCTCAAAGTGCTCGAAAAATGATTTTTATCAACAACAGTTTACTGCTGAGCGCGTGGCACTTGTACGATGACACAGAACAGGTCGGTAAATCAGTTTTGGGCCCACTTTGACCCATTTTTAGAGGCGTATATATAGGAATGTTAGAGACTTTTACCCTAGCTTTTGACTAACTTTTAGGCTCCATTTTAGTTGCTATTGTTCTCTCTAGATCTCTCTCTTATTCTTCTCTATTCTTCTCTTAGGGATTTAATTGGTAAAGGTGCTCTGTCTTGGAGATTATGGCAATGATTATTGCTATTATTTTCAGGTTCTTTTATCTTCATTGTTGTAATTCTCTAGAGATGGAGGAGTAGATTTTTTTACTAGTGTACGGATTTCAGGAGATATCGGGATGACATTTGAGACCTTTGTCTATATTGAATGCATTAGTTTTTTTTAATGTTCTATAGTTTCTATTCTTTTAATTATTATGGTGATTGCTATAATCTTTATTCGAATAACTAAATTGGCGATCGTCGTTTAGGGAAACTATAACACCCTAAAATTAATTTGAGTTTTATTAGTCATAATTTCAAAAATCTGACAATTTAGCAACGATGAGAATGGCCCAATGGACGTGTTAAAAAAAAAAAATTTCCGGGTGAATAATGACCCACGAGCTTTTAGCCGAAACTTTAGATTAGAGACCAGTGAACTGCCGGACTGAAAAAATAGAGGGTTAATGTTAGAAATGATAAGGAATGAGAAGTTATACTTAGAATTAATTTTCTAGGCAATATCTAATTACCCGGGATGATGTTTTACCCGTTCAGGAAATTTCAGGATGCTATTTCTAACATTTGAAAGATTGTTTAATCATTATAAATGGATAATGTGTATCTATTCAAGCCAAGTGTAAGGATCAGATTTAATCTTGAATTACAAGATCAAATCCTAGCCATTTATCTTATTTTCTTGGTCAAAGAGTATAGACTTTATATTAAACAATTCTTACAACCTAATATAATATCATTAAAAGCCACCAAATCTTATCATTGAAGCTACATATTCTTGGCCAAGAAGGAGACCAAAACAGCCACCATTGTTTCATCTTCAAAGAGTTTCAAACTTGATTTCAATCTCCCAAATCATGGCCTAGATTTGCCAAAACATCAAACATCCTTCACAAAACTTACTCTACTCATCAATACATACAAAACTAACCGATTAAATTTCAATTCTCCATCAATCCTCATCTTGACATATCACTTCCTCACTGCCTAAGGAAGGTTTGGAGTTTGATTGGAGTCCTTGAGTGAAGAGAAAATCCCTTGGAACACCTTTGAAGTATAAAGCTCTAGAGATTTGCAAAGTAGGCTTTGTTGTCTTGTTTAATAAAATTCTGGTTCTTGCAAATTTTGATGGCTAAAAATTGATGTTTTCTGGTTCTATTCTTTGATTACACATATATATAGATGTATTTGCTTTGGTGGATTAGTTTGTTGTTGTGGAAACATCATTTTTTGCTAAAGAGATGTTAAACCTTACTTGCTGAATTTTCGGTTTTGATTGGCATTGGCTGTTCACAATTTTTTCTGCACAATTGTATGTAGTTTTATGAGCTATAAAAATTATATGTTGAAGCTAACATCCTAAGGCAACTCTGAGAATTTTCATGGAGCATGATAAAGACTCTAACTACCTGAAAAAATCATGAATCGAGAGTATATATGTTCTGTTTGAATTTATGGTCTTGAAGTTGTGAATTTTGCTAATTTTTTTAACATAGCAAATGATTGATTTCTCCTTTGAAATTTTTACAAGGTGTTGAGAACATGTCAAAGTGTAACCATGATTTTGTTTCTAAATTTATTCAATCATTTGCTAGGGTTAAAAATATGAGATTTCGGTTTAAGATGAGTATAAGTGGTCTCTGACCACCAAATATGTTTAATTTTGTTGACATAGTTAGAGAACTCTTTTTGCTCTGAAATTTTCATAGATCTAAAGGAGACATTGAGGTGTCATATACAATTTTGGTAGCCTCTGAATTGAGGGTTTGACATGTAAATAAAATTGTGTTGCTTAGTAAAGAATCTACCATTGTGCTAAGATTGTGAGAATGCCTTGAACTAATGATATAATGACTTGATTCAACCATGATGAATATGAATATGAATAATTGAGCATGTGAACTATTGATGAGGTTAGTTACACATAGATATGAATGCTTATTACAATTGCTCATATGTGAAAGAAAAGCTACCAAGAAAAGCATAAGATTTATAATTCTTGGTAGTAAGTAAATCCTGTGGATTCGAGGAAAGTAAACGACTACCCTTGAATTGAGTTAGGCAAAGTAAACCTAGCTAGGATAGGTCTCTGAGAATTGGAGAAAGTA
>JAMLFY010000004.1:37411418-37497802 GCA_030441495.1 Dalbergia oliveri | reverse complement strand
CTTCTAACAAAAGACTGCCACTTGAAGACCAAGACTATGAGGATGATCCGCCTTAAGAGCGGTTTCAACCAAGTCCAAAAAGGATAACAGCAACATGTTTAGGCCATGCCCAAAATGTGGAAGAGATCACGGAATAGACCTTGCTTGGCTACAAATGTGTGCTACCTCTGAAAAGCCAGGACACAAGATTTGGGAGTGCCCAGAGAGGCATTTAAAACCAACTACCAAACCACAACAACAGAGTAGGGTATTCACCACAAGTGCTGAAAGGATGTCAGGACCAAAAATTTGACCTAAGGTAAGAATGTTTAGAATTTGATTGAATTGTTTGAACAGCGTGTGAATTCTTTGTTTGATTTATGGAATTTGTCATTTGAAATTATTTTCAAATGAATTTTGAGGCAAAATTCTTTTTAAGGTGTGTGGTAATGTAACACCCTAAAAATTAGTTAAAAATTAATTTGAGCTTTATTAGTCATAATTTTAAAAATCTAATAGTTTAGCAATGATGAGGATGGCCCAACGGACCTATACAAAAAAAAATCATGCCGAGCTAAATAGTAATCTTGCGGGCCCCATGGGCCGTTGGAACAACTGAAACCCCATATCGAGACCAGGAAGTGCCCGGGATTGAGAAAAGAGATGGTTAATGTTAGAATGGTAAGGAATGAAAATTTATACCTAGAGTTAAATTTCGGTGATATCGGATTACTCCTGTATGGTATTTTCTCGTCGGTAATATCGATGTGCACTTTCTTACTAATGAAATTTGCAATGCGAGTTTGCCATCCAACTAGACAAGTGTGTGGCTTAGAAGAAGCCACACCATTGCCGCTTTATTAGGACAAATAGGATGCTTACAAAAATTATCACATTTATCTTTAAGAGAAAACATTTTGTACTTGAAATTACTATGCATTTTGTCATAAACTCATAAGATCAACATCTTATCATTTCCTTTCATGAAAATTTGGCCAAGACAAGATCAAAACATCCACCATTGTTGTCTTCTTCATAAGCTCAAGTTTTAACTTCAAATCATCAAAACACTTGCCCAAAATTACAAAAATTACAAACTTCCTTCACCAAAGTTATTCCACTCATCAATACTTACACATCTAACCGATTAAAATCTCAAACCTCCATCAATTCTCACTTTCATCCCTGACTTCCTCACTGCCTAGAGGAGGTTTGGTGTGTGATTAGGAGTCCTTAGAGTGAAGAAGAATCAAGGGGGCATCCTTTGGAGCATAGATCTCAAGAGCTTTCAAAGTAGGGGTTTCTTTACCTTTTCTTCTCAAATTTATTCTAACTTGTTTTGGTTGAGCCAGGTCCATAATTTCTGGTTATAGTGATTGATATTATGTTGATATTGATGCATGAATTTTGGTGGAGTGTTTGGATGAAGTTAAAAATCATTTTTGTCAAAAGGAATTTTGGTCTTTGCTGCTGGATTTTTGGTTTTTACATAGGCAGCTATTGAACTCGAATTTTATGGTATACTTGTGGGTATTTTCATGAGCTATAAAAATTATATGTTGCATTTAACATCTTAAACTAACTACATGAATTTTCTTGGGTGTTGATTTTAAGGTTTACTGCCTTAAAAAAATCAGAAACCGAAGTGAACTATATGCTGCCTAAAATGTTGGAATAGAAGCTGTAAATTTTGCCAATTTTTTAACATAGTAAATTATTAATATTTCCTTTGAAATTTTTACAGAGGGTTGAAACATGTTGAAGTTCAACTTTGATTTTTATTTTGAGTTAATTCAATCATTTGCTAGGGCTAAAAATTATGCATTTCGGGTTAAGCTGAGGTTAAGGGTTGAGTAGCAAATTTATCTAATTTTTTTATATAGTTAGAGACCTCATTTTGCCTGAAATTTTTATGGAACCTTGTGGACACATTGAAGTGTCCTTGAGAATTTTTATAGCCTTGGATTTGATTGTTCGATGTGCAAATAAATTGTTCTATGAATATGTAAAATCTACCATTATGCTGAAAATGAATTGGTGTTGTGAATTGATGAAATAATGGAACTTGTACTAGTATGGCATGAGTACAAGAATATGAATATGAAAAATTGAGCATGTGAACTTATTGATAAGGTTAGGCACACATAGATATGATTGCTTATTACAATTGCTCATATGCAAAAGAAAAGCATAAGATTATATTTCTTGGGCTTGGAGAAAGTAAATCCGATTTGTTGGAAAGTAAACCTGACTAGTTGGGAAAGTAAACCTGACTACCAAAAAAAGCATAAGGTTTAGAATTCTTGGGCTGGAAAAGTAAATCTGACTACCCTTGAATTAAGTCGGAAAAGTAAACCTAACTAGGAATAGGTCTATGTGAGAATTGGAGAAAGTAAATCCAATGATCATGTATAGGAATGAGCTCAGTCTTAAAAATGCAGTCTATTACCCTAAAGTTGTCTTTTATCTAATGTACTAAGTGAAGGATTTTAGTATTAATATTTAGGCCAATATGTTAAGTTGTGGTTTAGTAGTATAGGGTTTATATGATACTAAGTAGTATGATATATGATTGAATGATACAAGCTACCCACTTCGGAAGGATGATTTTAGAATTTTAAAATAAATACTTAATATATACTATATGATCATTTTTTCTTGATAAACCGAAGTGGTTGGGACGATGACAATGACATTATGATTATGTATTTTCTGGTACTATACCTGGAATTTCAGAATTCTCACCCCTGCTTGTTTGTGTTTCCGTGTCATCTCCAGGTGGATTCCAGAGGATATAAAGCAGCTACAAGAAAGACTAAATTGTAGTTTCTATAGTTTAGTTGTGGGAACTCGTATCTATTGTACATAGTTATACATATATGTATGTCTATAAATGTAGTAAAGAACCTATGTGGATTAAAGCTCATAGAAGAGCTTCCTGTTGTACTTGACTTGTATTAAATAATTACATTATTTCTTGCAATATAGTTTGATAGAACCACGAGTGAGTTAATACGCGAGTCGAGATTCTTGCTATAGATAATTAAGAAAGGTCTGCAAATCTATAAGTAAAACTCTCAACTACGATGCCATGACTTAAAGATGAGGTCATACTTGGAAGGATGTTGCACATACAGTCCTTCAATTGAGGTCAAAGATCACTTTTGCTCCATAGCTAGCTCAGTTTCTTCAGTGCAATCCTTTGAGAACACTTGTTTAACCAATCTTTACATCTTGACCGCACAATTTAAATTATAGGTTGGTGGTCGACAACAGTAGGGCACCTCCTTTTGATATCGTTATCTCATGGATAAATAGACTTAGTTATTGATAATTTTGTGGTGTTATCTAATTTGTAATTGTCTTAACTGTGCGATATATCGACTACTCTATTATTTGTATGGTTTTCATCACGTAAAAGTAATGGCAAAACCAAACAAAGAATAGTAACCAAAAAACAAAGAATAGTAACACTTTATTAGATAATTATTAATGAAGTAAAATAACCACGCGGCTAATCTCTTGGCAAAGATGGGTGCTCTCAGCCATGCAGCTTTCACCATTTTAGAGTTTCCACCTCAAACTCTTGAATTCTCAGGTGCAGGTGGGCTTGGTGTTTTCTGTGTGGGAGTAGTCTTTAGCTATTTTTATGTTTGTTTTTCTTGTCTTTGTCCCTCTGAAGGATGGGTATTTTATTTTGCCCATTTTGGGTACCTTTTTGGTACGGATACGTCTCAAGTATGTCTGAATATACTCTATATCTATTTTAAGAGAGAAAAAAAAGCGGTATGCCATGGATAAGCCAGGGTACACATTTTTAATACAACTACGGCATTTTGAGGTTTCCTTATTCTGTTGAATATTAAACCGTAACTCACTTTTCCCCAAATTTAATATCACGGCCTTCCTTTGAAAGACCAAAGACCGCTAGAGTTAGACTGTTTATTATGTTTAAATGATTGTTGTGTGCCTGGCTTGGATAAAATTTTAGGTATTGTAGTTTTCTATTTTTTTTCATTTTCAGATGTAATATTGAACAATTTAAATTTGTTTTATGTTCAAGTGAACTTGTTTTCTTATTTATCATGTGAAATTTTACGTTTTATTATATGAAATTTGTGAAATTTTAATATTTTTATACATGACTATGAATATTCCTGTATCTCACTTTTTGAAAAATTTTGATATCTTGTACTTCTGTTCGTACCAGTTACAAGCACTACGGTGCAACATAACTTGTCCTCTTTTTTAGGTTCAATTTTCTTGATATGGAACTCAAGTAAAGAAAACACACGAATACTATGTTTCCAGGGAAATTACTATTGAGTGGGGCAGGAAAAACAATCTGCTTTTAGCAGATACTATGCTAAAAAACCAAAAAACAAAATTATGGGGTAATAAATTTGCTTTTAGCAGATAGTGTTCCTACTAAACCAAAAAAAATTTTTGAAGGAATGAAATATGCTTTTATTAGCAGATTATGCTTCCAGAAAAATAAAAATTCCATCCCTTAATTTATTTGGTCTGTTTGTTCTCCCATGCAAGATGTTTGTCTCTTCTGTAATGAATGCCAAAGTACATCTCCGACTTGTCATGTACTTGTACATTCAGTTAATAGTGATAGCTGTGATGCAATTTTTTTTAACTGAGTGTGGAAGATGATTTCCACGAGGAACTTGTGGAGAGTATAAAGTAATATATCTATCTATAAAACTTGAGATAGCTAAATTTTTACCAGCTCTCTTCTACTCTCACCTTTCTCGTTTACACCTGACTCACTAATTTTTTTTCATTCTCGTTCATGCTTGTAACCTCATTCTACCTTCCGTTCACCCTCTTTTGATAGGATAAAAAATGAGCATTGTCATGATAACAGTATATTATAATGGTCATGTATTTACAAATCCAAACGATGGTGTATTTTTTACGTGTGAGAGTCCAGTAAATATTTTTATTCATTACACTTTCTCATTTGTGGAGCTAGAGAATGCTCTTTGTCAATCCATAAATCCAAACACTCAAAAGAAAGTAGCATCTATAAAATACAGATGTCCATTAATTTTTGGTGGCTTCATAAACTATCAAGCAACTCCAATCATCAATGACGACAGCATTCAACAGATATTTTGTATACATCAATAGTACTAACCAAACAATCGTTCCATTGAATTGTATGTTGAATTCGAAGAACCTTTTACGCGAAACAAAGCTTATGAGTCAAGCCTATTTGAAGAAAGAGAAGTAGTATGGGAAAAAGTGATGAAGAAGAATATGAAAGTGGTGATGATGATGTGAATGATACTGTGGATGAAGAGGATGTGCCAAATATGGTGGCCAGGCAATATCTAAACAATGAGTCACCTTTCATGCGTACATTAGATCTTGAAGCTATGAATGCACCTAAGTTTCCACAATTTCAAAACATAGGTATACATAGCTAATTCTAGAATTAATTTAAAAAGTGTTACCTAAGGTGTGAAAAGATGTTATAGATTTAGTTTTTTTTTCCATTTGTTTTGTATAATTCTTATTGTTTTTATCGATTAATAGTGGTTCTTGATAGGGCTCCTGTTATCAATGTTGAATTCTTTATTGGAATGGAATTTAACAATAGGCAAGCTATAATTAAAGCAGTTAAGAAATATAGCATAGAAAAAGGAGCGAATTACAAAGTTGGAGAGTCAAAACCAAAGACGTTTTACTAAGTGTGTACAATATGGGAGGACTCTTTGGCTTCTAAGGGCCAATTCAGGAAGAATAAGGATTATTGGAAAATCAAAAAGTACAACGGACCACCATTTGCATAAGGTTGAGGCAATCCAGGACCACTCAAAGTTGGAATCTAACATGATTGCACATCTCATAGAGCCATTGGTAAATTCCGATCCATCTATTAAAATAAAATCTATCATTGCGGAGGTTCATTCTTGGTTCAGGTACACGACAACATACCAAAAAGCATGGGCAACAAAGCGCAAGGCGATTGAAAAAGTTTTCGGTGATTGGGAAAGCTCATTTGAAAGCTTGCACAATGGTGTATGGCAATGTGTGCTCCTATTAAGGAGCAATTGTTCAGTAGATTCTGGGAGCGAGCCTGGGGGTACCTGTTTTAACACTTGAATATTTCAGAGGATATTTTGGACTTTTGGTCCTTGCATTAAAGCATTCAGATACTGCAAACCACTTGTTCAAGTAGATGGGACACACTTATATGGGAAATACAAAGGAGCTCTACTGTTGCAGCGCACAAGATGACAATCAGAATATATTGCCAATTGCTTTTGCTGTTATTGAGGGTGAGACTGGATGCATAGTTTTTTTTTCCTTAAAAATGTGCGCAAACATGTATTCACTCGAGATGGAGTTGGACTTATTTCTGATCGCCACAAGTCCATTAAAGCTGGAGCTCGAAGCAATGGTCAATGGGAACCTCCAAAGGCATTTCATATGTATTGCGTAAGGCACATCTCTGCTAATTTCTTATGGAGATTCAAGGCACCTAACTTGCACTGACTTGTTGTGAGTATAGGTAATTTACATTTTTTTTTATTGAAGTAATTTTCAATTATTTTAATTAATCGTATTGTCTTTTGCAGGGTACTTAAGAATAGCGTGAATTTAATCATCACTATGAGCGGATGCATGAACGTGGTCAGATATATATGGACTTGCTTGGTGAAATTCCTCGAGAAAAGTAGGTTCTAGCATTTGACGTGGATATCGATGGGGTCATATGACAACAAACCTAGTTGAGTATATCAATTATGTGTTAAAAGAGGCTCGTAATCTTCCTATCACATCACTAGTTCGAGCAACACGCTTTCGGTGTGCTGAGTTGTTTGTTCAAAAAGGAAGTGGGGCATACATAAGAAGAAATACGGTCAGCCTTTCTCAGAAGTGGAAAATGAGAAGGCATATAAAGATTTCAAGACCACTCATTTTGATAGACAATTTTAGACCTATCATGTTAAAGTGCTATCTGTATAGGAGAATACAGAGTTAATCTGAGGCAAAGGTATTAAGATTGTGGATAGACCGATATCCATGTCATCATGTGATTACTTGTTGTAATAGCTCTCACCTTGATTGGAAAACTTACGTTGATGATTATATAGGATGATTACCATCTGCAAAGTGTACAAGTATGAGTTTGGGGTTGTGGGTCACCAAAGTACATGGCCTCCACATACAAGCCCGAGGATTTGCACAAACCCTGCCTTAAAGAGCACAATAAAGGGCCAACCCAAATCTACCGCTACTTGAATGAAATGGATATGCGTGAGATACGTGGACCACGATGTTGTGGTCTTTGTCAAGGTGAGAGACATAGTCATAGTCGTTGTCCAAATGCTCCTGCTCAAGTTCGTAGTGATGCATCATGTTATTTCATTATGTTGTTATTTTGTTGTTGCCTCATGCTATTTCACTTTATTAATATTTTGTTGCTGCCTCGTGTTATTTCGTTTTCTTGTTATTTTGTTGTTATTTACAAAATCTAAATAGAAAATATTTTCTTGTTGAAATAGACAAACGAAAGTAAATAAAACAATATTACATAATCATATAATAGGTAACATAATCACATAATCATATAATTATAACAAATCAAGTACTACTACCTTCCTTTATATGCTTTCCCTTTGCCTTTTGGTTTTTTGATTGTTGGTGGGGTAAACCTATTAGTCAGGAAGGGATCTTCACATAAGTTATACCTACTCGCACCTCGCCCACCCTATCCCATGACACCCTCACTTCTAGCTTCATCTTCCTCACTTACACCTCCTTTTCTCGTAGACCCCTCAATCGAACTTCCACTAACCTAAAACCCCCATATTGACCTACATAACCTACAAACCCCACAATCTACCCTCCATAAATTGTAGACATTGTGGCAAGATCTACCCATTGCTGAACTGGGGAACTGAAATGGAAATTGCATTTGTGGACAATACACATTTTCCTCCTATGCGAGGGGTGAATGATGCAAGTCCAAAGGTACTTCCCCTGGACAAGTGTGAACCTATCCTGTGGTGGTGGTGGTGTTGGTGACTGCGCGGTGGTTGTGACTGTGGTGGTGAGTGTGGTGGTGGCGGTGGTGGTGGCTAAGGTGGTAGGGTTGCATCCTTCCTTATCTAATAGTGTCAACCATAGAGGCACATAAGTATTATTCGTATACCATGATAAGTAGGTATTTTTGGGGCGGTAATCAATGGATGTCCCTGAAGGGCTCTCTACCAAAGGATGGTCTCCCCACTCATCCACATATCCACCCACTGATAATGCGCTAGTAACCAATCAATATTGCCCTCCTTTCCCCTCAAATCTTTATTTTGAACCCTCCCTAAATTTGGATGCAGATTAGGAATAGGTTGAACAAGCCCAAATTTTCACCTTACACAATTAGATGGGTGCCACTCTATATCTCAAAACAAATTAGTGGAACAGGATTGCTCCATTGTCCCTGTCGATCCGAATGGAATCTGAATCACACCTCAACTTTAGCAATCCTATATGGCTGCCATATAATCTACAATACAAAAACAAATTATATTAGACATGTAGAAAAAATATTCTTTAATTTGACTTTACAAGGAATTATATAATGTTTTAATTGCTACCTGATCATATTGCATCTCATCTAACATCCGTTTTAAATATAAATGGCTTGCAAGACCTAGGCCATGAGGATAAAATGTGTGCACCCATCTATCATAAAACATACAAATTTGTTACAAATATGACATTATCAACACAAAATAAATCAAGAACAATTTTTACCTAAAAGCTAGAGGAAACTGATGAAATTGGGTGGTACATGCACAAGAGCCAAAAAAGGTAGCCTATTCCATGCCCAAGCCTAGGAGAACAAGGGACCACTAATTTGCTTTGTAGTTATGCATGTCGCTCTATCTAAATTATGATAGAGACAAGCAAGGCATGCAGAACCCTAACTAAAAGTCCCAACAAGAGTGAGATCCTCCAACAATTGAGATATTCTGTGACCTCATTATTGGTCTTGTTAGGCATTAAAGAAGTGCCTATGAGGGCCAACATATACGAACGGGCACTCATTTCTATTGATGTTGCATCATTTGTAGTGTCAAGATTTCTTATATGACATTGTTGTAACATCTTCCCAGGTAAGCATCATCCTTAAGTCATAACATCGTACTCAAGGAGTTGTTACTTATCATTTAGCGGACCTTTCTTAATTATCTATAGCAAAATTGATCGAATAAGTTAGTAACTAAATCGTGGTTCTCTAAAATATATAACAAAGAAACAAAATATTTATTGAATACAAAGTCAAGTACAAAAGGAAGCTCTTTTATGAGCTTTAATACATATCTGTTCTATTATATTTACATTCATATACATACAACTAAGTACTAAAAATACAAGTTTCTGCCACCAAAACTATTGTAACTCCAACTTGGTCTTTCTTGTAGCGGCTTCACTATTCTCGGATCGACCTAGAGATAACACAAGAACATAAACACATATGGGTAAGAATTATACTAATTCTTAGTAGGGCAATTCCCAAATACATCATTGTAATGCCATCGTCATCGTCATCATCTCAGCCACTTCGGTTTATTAAGAAAAGGTAATCATGCATTACATAACAATGGTTCACTTTTTAAAGTCCCAAATCATAATTCCGAAGTGGGTTACTTTTATCATTGAATCACTTAATTCACAGGTAACATAAGGCTCAAGGTCATATTAAATAATGCTAAACAACATAACTCAATAGTATATAAATAAACGTATGTCAATTACAGTGAAATTACCTTAAAGGGCCCTCCTCTAATTTACGACCATAAATCTCAATTCAGTGCATTTTTCTTTTCATCGATATAGGAAAGACTTAGTTTATACTAATTGGTATCTGCAATGGACAACTCCACAATGGGTAATTCGTACCTAATGGTATTTGTAGTGGACAACTCCAGAGTAGGTAATTCATACAAAAACATATCTGAATGAACAATTCTACAAAAGGGTAATTCATCTTTTCCTTTCCCCTTTACCCAATTTAAGTCTTATTTCCGTTTTGTCCATATATCATAACATGCACAATTGAAGTTCCTATTTGCTCTTTTGTCACATATATTCATTTATCACCTTTCATTTTACCAATACATGCTCCAATCACATATAATTATTCATTCACAATGTAATTCTTGTTCATTCCTCATAAATCACTCTTTAAAGTATATGACATGCATTTATACTCATCATACTTGAATCAAAAGTCATTGTATTACCAATTCAAGGTTTGGGTTTATTTCTAGCAATTTGGCAGATTTCACACCATTGTAGCACAAATTTATTTGCACATCAAACAATCAATTCAAAGGCTATAAATTTCTCCATAACACTTCAATTTGTCCACGAGGTCCTGGAAAATTTCAGAGTAAGAAACATTCTTTAACTATATTAACAAAATTCTACAAATTTGGTGGTCAGAGGCCACCTAATCTTAGTTAAGCTAGAATTCCACATTTTTAACCCTAGTAAATGACTAAATAAATTCAGAATAAAAATCATGGTAACCTTAAGATGTTTCCAACACCCTGTAAAAATTTTAAAAGAAAAATCAATCATTTGCTATGGTAACAAACTTAGCAAAATTTACAACTTCAAGTCTAGCAATTCAGGTAGCAAGGCATAATTTTGGTTCATAATTTTTTTAAAGCAGTAAAAGTCCAAAACAAAGCTCAAGAAATTTCATGGAACTAGCTTAGGATGTCAGCTTCAACATATAACTTTTTATCTCATAAAAACATCTACAAATACATTAGAAACTCTGACCAATCCCTACCTATGCCAAAACTGAAATTCTAGCAATCCAATTCAAAATCTCCTTTGATAAAAATTATTTTTCCACAACACTAAATCACTCCACCAAATTACATACATCTATATATATATGTATAATCACACAATAGAACTAGAAAATATCAATTTCCAACAAGTCAAAACTTGACAAACAGAGAAATGAACAAAAAGGTAACAAAAACCCTACTTTTTGGAGATTTGTGGCTCTTAACTTCAAAGGATGTTCTAGAATGTTTTTCCCTTACTTCAAAGCCTTCCTAACAACACCAAATCCTTCCTTTAACAACAGATTGTGAGCCCTCAAAGTGGCAAAATCTGAATGGATTCAAATTCTTATAAGTTAGTTTTGCAGGTGGTGATGAGTAGAGTAAGTTTAGTAAAGGAAGTTTATGGTTTTGGCAAATCTAGGCTAGGAAAATAGAGGTATGAATCAAGTTTTTGAGCCCTTGAGGAAATAAAACGGTGGCTGGTTCTTCTTCTTGTGCTAGCCGAGAATGTTCATTTATGGAGAGATAAGGTTGTTGTATTGTATTCATCTAAACTTAACTTTAGATATTATGTAATATAAATGCATAATTCTTACAAAGAATAGTAAGATGGATGGCTAGGATTTAATCTTGTAATTCAAGATTAAATCTTAGCCTTACACTTGGCTTGCATGGATATACATTATCCATTTATAATGATTAAACTATCTTTCGGTGTTAAAAATCGCATATCGAAATTTTACCGAACGTAAACATGTATTCGAGTAATCAAATATTGCTTGAAATTAAATTCTAGATATAAAATCTTCATTTCTAATCTTAATTCTATGTTTCTTACTTTAGGCATCTCCTCCAAATCTAGGGTTTTGGTTGTCCTGACGTGTCACGGACTCAAGTCACTATTCATGATTTTTTTATACATCCATTGAACTTCCCATCATTGCTAAAATTGTCAGATTTTTAAAATTATTACTAATAAAGCTCAAATTAATTTTTAATAATTTTTGTTGTTACAATTGCAGGCACAATTTAAATTGATTGCACCTCTATTAACTCATGTGGATGAGGCATGACATTAAGTAAACTAAAACATTTCACTTGTAGTTGTTCAATAAGTATATCCACTAACTGGTGCACCATTGATGGAGAGTCCAAATTGCATTGCAACATCTTCTAATGTCACCCATTTCTCCCTATGGAAAATGGAAAGTGTGTGTCTCTGTTACCGGGTCCAAAGCCTTTATGAGAGGTCTATTTAGTTCCACTCTCCTATCTACAACATAATAAAAACCAACCCATTGTAGGTGCCCAATAATTGCATCTTTCAATGGATAATTGATAAAAAGATGATGGGGCTCAATCCTTCTTCTACTGTTTCAAATACCAAAAAAAAAAAGGAATCCAAAGAAATACCCTGTTAGAACATAATATGACATTATCATAAAAAATATTACATAATAAATAATTTAATAAAATAAACAGATTTAAATATCATAAAAAAAATTAATAAATAAATCAATAAAAATAAAAATTATTAGAATATAAAACATATTTAAAACTTACATGTCCATCAACAAAAGCAACTGTAATATGCTTATCAACCTCCATTATAGAATCACGGTGTCGTCGAGGCATTTTTTTCAAGTATATCCCTTTCTTTTTTCTAACTCTCTGCTCTCAAACGTAACTCACCTTCTCTTGAATATTAATACAGACCTTCAAACCAAACCCTTCCTCTTTAGGATATGGTTTCTGTGCAAGTTTTTAACTCAAACTCTTCCTTTTATAATGCTAGCAGGAGAGGAGTAATTGACACGGGAACCTGGAATTTATTCACGGACCTGCAATTGTATTTATGTGCCATTACTTTCTTCCATTGATGTAGGTAACAAGTCTGGTACGTGTAGGTTCACAGACTGCCTTTCATCACACGTGTTGGAGCTCCTGGCAACGGTGCAGCTCCGATTCATGCATGCAGGTCTGCATGCTCAGTCAGGCCCGAGCCATAAGGTAAGGATGTGGTTCACATGGTAGGGCCAATGGAAGGTAAAGAATCCGCTAAAAGCGGATAGTGTTCCATTTCATTTTTTTTGGGTGCACACGGTGAATAATCCGTTGTTAGCTCCTATTCTTGCATGCGGGTTCACGTGCTTAGTCAACCTCGAGCTAGGTAAGGGCACGGTGCGCATGGTGGGGCCAAACGCAAGGTGAAAACTCGCTTTTAGTGGATAGTGTACCTCTTGCATTTTTTTTTTTTTGGATTTTCCTGGGATTATGTTACTTTTCCCACCCCAATGGTAATTTCCTTTTAACTTCCATATTAAAATGTTAAACATCACCCAGGTCCACATCAAAATCATTTTCCCTTTTTAAAAAGAAAGAAGAAGATTTTACATTTTGTACCCTTTACTCATTGATTTGTTACTTATTTTTTACAAGTTAGAGTGTGTTTGGTTAAGAAGATAAAAATAGGTGGAAAATTTTTATAAATAAGGTTTATGTGTAATTTTAATGATAAATTCCATCTGTAAACATCCTAGCAAAAAAAAAAAAAAATAATAAATAAATAAATAAACACACTTCACTTGAAAATTTTCCACGAACAGGTGAGGGTGGTAAAATGACAACGTAGACTATCGTGAAATCAAACTAAAAATATAAGAATGGAGATGAAAGACAAAGTCTATGTTAAAAATTCAAATCGCGTGACAGTACAAGTACCGATTAATTGTTTATTTTAAACTAATTTTTGCCAATTTCTTTTAATCTATATTAAAATAAAATAAAATGTCATAATGACTCTTAATCCTTCTCTTTAATTGTTATCCCACTGCTATCCCTGCTGCAATAATCCAGTATCCTATTCTCATCTATGCAATTATATCATTTCGGAACAAGCCGAGAATCAGTAAAATTGTAAAAAGGTTGAGTTACGTTCTTGATTAAGGCATCGATACATTATGATCAATGATTGTGTTACTGACTATCCCATAGGCTCAATGTCAAATGAGTTGGATAGTCACTCTCAAGAGCGAAATCACTTGAAGGGATCCTAAATAAGGATGTATTCTATACAAGTAAGACCCTAATCGCTCCCATTAGAAAACTCAGATCTATAAAAAGCCCTTTGAGTAGGTGACTAGGTATAGAAATAACTCACCCATGCAGCATTGAAGTCCTTATAGGTATACCTCCAGTTCCCCCTCAATTCGGATCATGGAGCAATGAGGATCATCGACAGCAGCCTTATGTTCTCTAACCTAAATTAGATACTAGTTAATCTTTATCCAATTAATTACTTTTGAACACCTCGACGTTTGCGAGTTTAATTTTGATTTAAGTTGAATTGAAAGAAGTTGCAGGATAGTTTTAAATTTTGACTCTACAAACCCTTTATTTCCATCTAAAATCCAAATCTACAAGCATATCCTTAGAGATTTTGGCACGGAGCGCCATCAAAGGATTATATTTCTCGCTACTGTTAGCTACCTTAATGAAATGAATCCCTGCCACAAAAAATTAAGAAAATGCTTGACAAAAATAATTTGATAAGAAAATTACATGCTCTTTATTAATTAGAGAGAAGATTTGTACTGAATTCCTCCCATGTTACACCCTTTTGCAGATACTCTACATTGGAAGGGTCGAAAGGCCCTTTGATTCTATCTATGGTATTTATCACTGCCCTGGCTGGAAGAATGCTTCTCGTTGGGTCTGGGGAGGTACTGATGTTCAAGCATGAAGAGAGCCCCTGAAATGTATTCTAACTAATTAAATTTCTCCGGGGTCAGCAAACAATTTGCAAAACAAAATTTTGTTAAGCCATAACAGCTGTTTGGATTTATCCAAATTGATATATTTCAATCATAAATTTTAAATATGATCACATCAAAATATTTGATAAATATCAGAAAATTATGCAAGAGATTGGTAGATATATCTCTAAGAAAGGAAATTAAGAAGCCCTGTATAATTATGACGATTGAGCATAGATTTTATTATTTTTCACGTAAATTACTGAGATATAAATATTTATGCTGTAAATATTGTTTGAGGCATGAGAAGGGTGTGAAATTGAGAGACTTGGAAAAAGGTAAGAGAAATACTAGAAGCTTTTTTTTTTTCACGAGGAAAGGAATTCGAGAGCTTTATTTAGAAGGGGGCAATAAGTCCAAAGAAGCAAAATTACAAGGGCGCCTTCTATTCGCACTGAGTTTGGATTGGTAAGAGGTTACGAAGCTCGCATATTAACATGAATATGGACACAACACAATATAGATAGAAGAAATATATTAAAATTGAAAAATTATGAAATATAAATATAACATATATACAAATAAAAATTTAATGAAAATGATACATTATTCAAAATGTCATTTATATATGCTTCACTTATATTTTATTTTTTTATAAACTTTAAGTTATATATTATTTTCTTTTTATAATCCTACTTATATTATATTTTTCTATATTAGGATAAGAAAAATATATTTTAAATTAAATATATATAAATATGTGTCATTGATATATTATTGTTGCATTATGTAAGAGCTAATAATGACACATGTCTAGCATGTAGACACATATCCAATTGGTGTGCCCTTACATTATAGGTAGAGATACCCGATTGCCATTCCGCTTGACATGTGAAAATTGCAAAGATCCAAAAGAGTTAAAAAGCGACCGACAGCTGGAAATTAAGACTTCAAAATAGTTGTACAACATTCTGCGGTGGGTTACGGCTAGAATTAAGACCTCAATGTTGTTACTTTCCAGTACCATATAGACGAAACAACAATCTGTAGCAAGTTATGGCCCATGAAACAAGCATGGGCCTCCCCCGTAATCAAGCCACAATCATCCCGGATAATGGCCCGCACTCCATTCTAGTTCCCATTTAAAAAGAAAGGGTTTCGGGGTGCGGGCTTCCCATACGCGTGGCTACTAGGCGGAGGAGGAGGGGGTGGCGTGTATCGCGGCGGAGCTAGACTAAAGGTAAACTGCTCCCAGCTCCTAATTGCTTTTGATACCATAGACTGGAATTGCCAATATACATTATCCGTTAATAATATTTTGATAGTATAGAAAACTACATGTTATTTTCATTTGTTTTTAAACTCGTATTTATATACCACTGCAAGAACGAGTGAATTGAAACGTAAGACCAGCATTGCTTGTTTGTAAGATAATATCAGAATATGAACTCGTAAGGCATTGCTTGTTTTAAATAATATTGAGAATATTTATAAAATTCAAGTATAATATTGTGAATTTATGATAAAACAAATATTTAAGAATTTTAGTTGCAACATATGACGAATTAAATGCTAGTTATAAAGTTTTAAAATTAAAATCTTAAGAAATGTAACAAATTGAAATTTTAGGATGTGAAGATTTGAATAAGTTATATCAATATATCATAACCTCAATTTTAGAAGGTCTAGCTAATTGGGAGTTGCTTGAGAGACAAATTCTAATCAAAAGCGTAAACTTGAGTTTACCTTGAGTTTATTTGAGTGTATGCAAATTTACTCAATTCACTAGTTTACTTAGTTCAATTTGCAAACAAGTTAATTCAATTTGGGACCTAAACGTAAGAGTTTAAAAGTTAACACGAGAATTTAATAACTATGCTTAAGACCCTAAAAATGAGTGATAAGCACAAACAAGAAGCAACCAACATGCTTAGTTGGTCCAATCAAAAGAATTTTTTGGCCAATCATATAGTATTTTTTAAATATATATCAATGGAGAAGGCTGACCACACCAGTGTGACAAAGATCAAATAGCATGACCAAATTACAAACACAAAGACAATACATGACCAAATTCGGTCTAAACAACCACAATATTTGATTGAACAATTTCATTAAATACTGATTAAAGTGTCAAATTGATCCTAATAAACATATTGCCAAACAAATTTTTTCATTAAAAAAAATTCTAAAGTGAGGATTATTTGAATTGCAGTTGTGTGTGTGTGTGTGTGTGTTTTTTTTTTTTTTTATGATATGATTTCATAGTGCTGAGGTGGTGTTAAGATGATTGTACAAAATAAGTCATTTTACAATTTAAAATGAAAATTTAAATGTTTTGTGTAATTTTAGAGACTAAATGAGTTATTTTACACTCCATTATACTTTAAATGATATAAGATATGTCAATATATTATTTAAGATTATCTATCATCATTTAATTGATGGAATGTTAAATAAAAGTGAGTTGAATGACTAAAATGACTCATATTTTACAATGTTAATGACTAATTGACTCATTTTAAAAATTATGAAATAAAATAACTCACGAATATAAAGTTATACTAAAATGAGGATTAAATCACATATTAATGTAATTTGTGTTGCTGATGCACTGTTTTCACTACCCTTCATGTTTTGCTAGAATGTGACTTTTGGCATGTTGTTTTTATGTCTTGTTCTGTTTCTTGTATTTATTTTTTTATTTTTTCTGATGGACTAGTTGGCCTTTGTGTATTTTCGTTTTCTCTTTGCACTGCGGCTACCCTCTTCTATCGAGTGGTTGAGTTCTTGACATTTATCAAAAAAATAAAAATAAAAATAAACTATTTGGGAGGAAAAATGCTAGATGTCTAATATTTTTTTAGAAAATAAGTATCAGAATGATGCCCCAAAAGTAATAATCTTTGAATGAATAAGTGGGTCCTATCACTGGTAGGTTTTATGGTGGACTTTTATTTTTGTCATTAACCCCATTATTAGTCATTTGATCAATCTATCTAATAAAAATAAATAATCAAATAATTAATAATAATTATCCATTATTAAATCCAAATATTTGAGTCTACTTATAATTAGCCCTTACCACTACGTTTAATTTAATTCAACCACTATAATGTATTATGTACAAAATTTTAGTTATTTTATTCTTGTTATATGGCATTACTCATTTGAGAAATAAAATATTGGTCAAATTTGTCCTTTTACTGAACTAATATGTTCTATGAAAAACTATTTCTCAGATTTTATGAAAAGATATTAAGATTTTAATTAGCTTATACTAGTAGTGTAAGCTTAGTGTAATTCCGACATAGAGAGTCAATCGTTTAAATTTGATACGCATTCACAGTTACTAAAACTATCACAATCATGTTCTCTATTTTAAAAATTGAAATTCATATTAAATTCGAAATAAATGAGGTGTCACGTCTAATTGGTTGACTGTATAAATAGTATATATATCAATTAAACTGAAAAACAATTAATCCATATTTTTAATTTTTAGAAAGTATTTAGGAGGTTTTATTTTCAAAGGATGAATTTGTCCAATATTTTTTTTGTCAAACCAAATTGAGATTTTACTATTTAACAAAAGTCCAACCATTTCGTTTCAAATCTTTCTTTTATGGTTAAAGCCAGATGCTCAATTTTAACCTAATAGCCCTATTTCCTTTCAGCCTATGGGCATGTAAACCCACCCACATGAAAAGAAGCTTTGTTTAGTTGAGGTGGTGAAAACCAATTTAAACTTGCTTTGATACGCAAAAGCGTGATAATGTTCAAGCTTCATTGCTTGCTTGTTGGTTTTTTTATTTGAAGATGTTTCTGTGGCTCCCCTGTGGGTTGAGCATTTTTTTTTTTGTATGAGGTGGGTTGAACTTTTGTACAAGGAACTATGTAGAGAAGAAAAAAAAAAGGATTAAGCACGTCTAAATCTAAACTTATCTTGAGATGATAAATAAGTCAAAAAAATGTTTAAAACATTTGAATTGGCTTCTTTAAGTGGATTGATAAATGATTTGTTTGTTTTGGTTTTCTTGATTGGTTGTTCAATTCCAAACCCATCGAGAGCCACGAATCTAAAAGCAGTTGTTAGCATAGGACAAACTAACCTTGAAGATAAGCACGTCTACTTCCTCCTGGTCCACAATCGCATGAACAAGGAGCGCTTCACCTCTTGCTGATTGACTATAGAGCTCCAACTTAGCAATCTCCTCATTCCGGCCATACTCTTCATCTCCATCTTCATCCCCAGATTGGTATCTAACTTGCCGCCTTGCTGCACACCAAAGGCTTATACGTCTTTTGTAGTTCAAACCCAAAACTTTAAGCGTACCACACAAGTTGACATCGTGTGTAGAAATGTCCTTCAAGGAAGTTGGTATAGGCAATGGCATCATTGTCCATGTTGCCGAATTTTTCGATGTTAAGGAAGAGTAGCAAGATGCATATTGCATAGATAGTAGCTCTTGAATTTTATTAAATCCTTGTCTGGTTTTAAAAGCCAAAGGAAGGGACTTGGAGATGTCCTGAAGATAAGGTTGGGAGCAATCACAGAAACAGGGCAGTTTGGGCTCATAGACAAAGCTACTCTCTAGTCCCTTTCAAAATATCTATTAATTTGGGACAAGTACAAACAATACAGAAGATGATAAATAATACTAGTAATGGAGTAAAATATAATAAATGTACTAATATACCTCTATTTAAAAACAAAGAGTGCAAGCTCGAAAGCTAATATTAAATGGAATAATTTTAAAAAGCTAACTACATAGTAAATGCAATAGTTAGTAAGTGAAATTACTTAGAGGTAGTATTGATAAAAAAGAATAACACTTTATTGAAATGTAAAATTAACAGATATTTTAAAATTTGAAGTTGTGTACAATTAAAGTTAATAAATATTCTAAAATGATATAAAGTAGTTTGAGTAAAGTCTTCACTAAAAACAAATGAGGGCTAATGTGATGTGTGAGCACTGTGTATGGACTTCATGTTTCTTAATTTCTTATCTTCATTCTAGCTTAGTTCATTTTTTTAAAAGATTTTATGGCGTAATGTGTGCTGGAGGGGTTAAGATGGAGCTCATCAAGAATTATCAAGAAAGAGAAGACAAAAGCCAAGTTGTAAGACCCTAACTCTTAACTAATATGTCTGAGTATTATGATTAATCATTCGTTGTTACTTTTTGTTTTAGAAAACTCAACCTATTTACTTAAAAATAATGTACTAAAAATATGGTAATTTGTTTTTGAATTTAAAACCAAAATGCGAGCCACATGCATGTAAGAATGATAAATGTAATAAAGCAAAACCTACCCATAAGATCTAAACTAAACCGTACACACAAGTATATTAACATCCAACATGAAACATCAACTCAACGTGGATACATATATATATATATATATATGGATAATACTAAAACGTCATCATAACAAGCATTACCAATAGAAAGCTAACACAACATAAACTGAGTATCACCCCACCAAAAAGGTTAGGTAAGGTGGCACCAAGGCGGCAGGGGGTGTTTCCTTGCTCCCCATCACCCCAAATCCTCCATCCCTAACCTTGGGGGTTTTTCCTCCATTCCCATCCCCACTTCTCTATAGATGTCTATAGAGTCTTTCAACAATAGAAAAAATTGTTTTAGGTCAAACAACAACAACTACTCTCTAGATCAAAACAACAAAGGTAGATTACACAGCCAAACCAAATGAACAAACAATAACAACAACACAAATGTCCCCAAAAAATGAAAAAGAAAAAACTTAGAACAAGAAAACAAATGTGCATTAGAGAAGAGCATAGATCCGAAGGCATGGTGGCGATTTGCGATCAACCTCACAGGGGATGAATAAGATGGTGTGTCACTTGTAGCCAGAGAGAGGCTAAGTCATGGTCACCATAGGAAAATGTGGCTTCTGGAACACCCCAAAAATTATTTAAAAATTAATTTGACTTTATTAGTCATAATTTTCAAAAATCTTACAGTTTTAGCAAGGATGAGGATGGCCCAATAGATGTTAAAAAAAAAAATTCAGGGCATGAATAGAACTTGGGCCCTATGGGCCTTGTGACTTAAACCCTTGATTCAGGATTAGGAGATGTCAAAAACTAAGAAAAGAGAGGGTTAAGGTTAGAAATAGTTAGGAATGAAGATTTTATACCTTGAATTAATTTTGGGCAATGTTTGATTACCCAGGTATGGTGTTTTACCCGTTTGGTAAAATTTCTGTGATTTCTAACATCTTAAATATAGTTTAATCTTTATAAAAAGATAATGTATATCTATTTAGACCTAATGTAAGGCTAATCTTAAATTACAAGATCAAATCCTAGCCATACATCTTATTTTCTTTTAGATAGAATTATCTTTTACAATTAAAAAAATGTTTCCAATCTCATATAAGATAAATTTAAGTCACCTAACTTCATTATTTCTTCTTATCATCCTCGGCAAGAAGCATAACTAGCCACCATTCTTGCTTCAAAAGAACATCAACCAACTTGCTTCAAACCTCTAAACCGTTGCCTAGACTTGCAAAAATCATAAACTTCCTTCACAAAACTTGTTCTACTCATCAATACCTACAAAACTAACCATTAGAATTTGAATCCATCACCCTTTTTCCACCTTGAGAGATCATCCTTTAGTGTTTAAAAGGGGAGGATTTGGTGTTGTTTGGAAGGTTTGAAGTGAGAAAAATCATTCTTAGTATCCTTTGGAGCCAAGATCTCTAAAGCTCCAAAGAGTAGGGATTTTGAACCTCTTTTGCTTCAAATTCATTTTTCTGTTTTAACCACTGATTTATTTGATATTTTTGGTTGTATTGGTTGATGATATATGGATATTGATGTATTAATTTTGGTGGAGTGTTTAGATGATGTTAGAAAATCCATTTTTCAAAACAAGTATTGAATCATGTTATTGGAATTCTAGATTTGTATTCAAGGTTATGGTTCGTGATTTTTCTGAAGTATTTGTAGATGGATTATGGGCTAAAAATTTTATATGTTAAAGCTAACATGTTAAGGTATTTTTAATATTTTTCTTGGATCCTAAAATGATTTTTGATATTTTTTAAAAATCAAAATTGAAGCAGTTAGGGTTTTCCATAGCCAAGTTGAAGCTATAAATTTTGCTAATTTTGTTACCATATCAAATGAAGGAATTATCACTTGAAATTTTTAGGGTGTTGAGGACATATTAAAGTCCAACCTTGAATTTTTATATGATTTGATATGTTCATTTGATAGGTAATAAAATTGGGAACTATAGCTATTGGCTATATTTAAGAGGTTTATGACCTCTGAATTTGTGTAATTTTGTTAATATAGTTAGAGAATCATTCTTTCTTTAAAATTTTTACAAGACCTTATGGACACATTGAGGTGTCATGGAGAATTTTTATAGCCTTTGAATTAGTTGTTTGATATGCAACTTAATTTTTCTACTTTAGTATAAAATATACCCATGTGCTGGAAATGAACCCAAGTCTTAATTGGTAATATAATGACATTTTTGGTTCAAGTATGATGTATATGAATTCATGCTAGTGACTTTAGAAATTGATTTATGAGGCATGATTGAAATTACATTGTGAATGAATGCCTACATGTGGCTTATGCATGCATTTGAAAAGAAAAGTACATGATGCAATTATGTGAAAAAGAGAATGTATAAATTTCAATCGTACATGTTCTGACATATGGACAAAACAGAAACAACACTTATGCTAGAGAGAAAGAGGAAGACAAAAAGAGGAACTTCCCTAGTGAAAGGAAGGCAAAAAGAAGAACTTCCCTAGAGATATTATGAGTCGATAGACGTTTCGGAGGAATAATCTTTGTATTCAAAAAGGAAAAAATGAAGTCCGATGATCACATAGGAATTAGCTCTAGTCCTAATAAGCGTCTATTTCCCTTGTGTGATGTGATCCACTATAAATACCATGTGGTATAAACTAAGAGTATAGACTAAGTCTTCCCTATGTTAGTAAAGAGAAAAATGCATCGAGTTGAGTTCTATGACTATAAATGAAACCAAGTCACTTTGAAATAATTTCATTGCATTTATTATATGCATACTCATGTTATTCTAATTGTCTGTCTAGGATGATTTACTATGTATTGGAACATTTTGATATATTTGCATTAAGTGATTGAAAAATAGAAGACCACTTCAAAAATGATTTTTGAACTTTAAAATGAAACTTTGATAAATGTTGTATGACCACATTTTCTTAATATACTGAAGTGGCTGGGACGATGATGATGACATGGATTTTCTTTATTATGTATTTTGGGGATACCTTACTGAGAATTTACAATTCTCACCCCAATATGTTTGTATTCCCGTGTCATTTCCAAGTTGATCCAGAACAGTGAGACGACTACATGAAAAGATTGGATTGTAGTATTTTAGTGGCTGAGAGTTGCAACTATTGTACTTAGTGATATGTATCTTTGTAAATATAATAGAGAACATATGTGTATTAAAACTCATAGAAGAGCTTTCTTTTGTACTTGACTTTGTATTAAATAAATACTTTATTGCTTTGTTATATATTTTAATAGAACCATGATTTAGTTACTACTTGATTTTATCGATCTTGCTATAGATAATTAAGAAAGATGCTAATTTATAAGTAACAACTCTTAAGTATAATGTCATGACTTAAGGATGATGTTGTACTTAGGAGGATGTTACAACTTCATGATTGTCGTAGGGAGAGACAACTTTGTGGTCGCCACATGGGTTGGTTTATGCCTGCCGTTCGTGAATGAGCTTTGGCAATCATGGATGTTGAGTCATTAAATCTTCTTCTCCACTTGGTAGTGGGGCTAATACTTTGGTTGTGTGGCTGATAAGAGGCATTTATGTCACTTATCTTGCTAGCAAACATTAGCATTTTTCATGAGTTTTACTGAGTTATTAATGTAATTAATTAGGGTTTTGATTTATTCATCATTATGTAATTTTGGAAGAATTATTGGTTTTTGTACTTATTTTGGAATAATTTGTAATTACACCCTATTACATTTGACTTGTCTCTTTGAATATGATTTTGTGCAGGAGCTTTGAATTGAGTACAAAATGTAAAGAACAAGGCTAGGAACTCTTTCCATAGAGTTGGTAGTTGCAATAAATTTGGGAGAATTTGGGAGCAAAATAGAAGAGTTCTTGAGCACATTTGCAAAAATTGTATATCTCTTTTAAGAAATCAGATTAAGACAAATAAAGATGTCTTGGAAAGCTCAAGAAGTTCTCTAAAACTTTCATGTTCATCTCAAAACCTAATTCTAAGAGCATCTTGTTGAAAATTGAGTTGCAAGATTAAAGGTTGCTGAGATTTGAGACTTCCAACTTGACCTTCAGTTAGTATTTTCTCAATATCTTGAGCTATAGATGTCTGATTGAGGTGATTTTGATGGCGTTGGAAAGTTTATTCAAAGGGATACAATTGCTATTTCTAGTGGAAAGGACAAATTCGATTCTATCCAATTGGCAGTGCTAAATGAGTGTTACGCTTAACAGTGCTTAAAAAATGATATTTTATTAACAATAGTTTACTGCTAAGTTGTGTTGTGGCACTTGTACGATGACACATAATAGGTCAGTAAATTAGTTTTTTTGCCCACTTTGACCCATTTTTAGAGAGTATATATAGGAATGTTAGACTTTTATCCTAGCTTTTGACTCACTTTTAGGCTTGCCACTTTAGTTGTTATTATTCTTCTCTAGATCTCTCTTCTTCTTCTCTATTCTTCTCTTTCTTAGGGATTTAATTGGTAAGGTGCTCTGTCTTGGAGATTGTGGCAAGGATTGTTGCTATTATTTTCAGGTTTATCTTCATTGTTGTAATCCTCTAGATGGAGGAGTAGATTTCTTTACTATTGGGATTTTTGATGATTGGATGACATTTGAGACTTTTGTTTATATTGAATGCATTGGTTTTTTTAATATTCTACAGTTTCTATTCTTTTAATTATTATGGTGATTGCTATAATCTTTATTTGAATAACTAAATTGGCGATATCGTTTAGGGAAACTACAACACCCTAAAATTATTTAAAAATTAATTTGAGATTTATTAGTCCTAAGAATATGACAATTTAGCAACAATGAGAATTGGCCCAATGACGTGTTAAAAAAAAAATTTACGGCGGATGAATAGTGACCTTGCAGGCCCATAGCCGAAACTTTAGATTCGGACAGGAAATGTCTGACTGAAGAAAAGAGAGGGTTGATGTTAGAAATGACAATGAATGAGAAGTTATACCTAGAATTAATTTTCAGAATAATATCTATTACCCAGGTAATGTTTTACCCGTTCGGTAAATTTCATGTGCGATTTTTAACATTGAAAGATTGTTTAATCATTATAAATGGATAATGTATATCCATTCAAACCAAGTGTAAGGCTAATATTTAATCTTGAATTATAAGATCAAATCCTAGTCATTCATCTTGTTTTCTTGGTCAAAGAATAGATTTTATATTAAACAATTCTTACAACCTAATATAATATCATTAAAAGCCACCAAATCTTATCATTGAAGCTACATATTCTCGGCCAAGAAGGAGACCAAAACAGCCACCATTGTTTCATCTTCAAAGAGCTTCAAACTTGATTTCAATCTCCCAAAATCATGGCCTAGATTTGCCAAAACATCAAACATCCTTCACAAAACTTACTCTACTCATCAATACATACCAAACTAACCGATTAAAATATCATTCTCCATCAATCCTCACCTTGACATATCACTTTCACTGCCTAAGGAAGGTTTGGAGTTTAATTGGAGTCCTTGAAGTGAAGAGAAAATCCCTTGGAACACCTTTGAAGTATAAAGCTCTAGAGATTTGCAAAGTAGGCTTTGTTGTCTTGTTTAATAAAATTCTGGTTCTTGCAAATTTTGATGGTTTAAAATGATGTTTTCTGGTTCTATTCTTTGATTACACATATATATAGATGTATTTGCTTTGGTGGATTAGTTTGTTGTTGTGGAAACATCATTTTTTGCTAAAGAGATGTTAAACCTTGCTGAATTTTCAGTTTTGATCTGCAGGTGTTCATGATTTTTCTGGCACAATTGCATGTAGTTTTATGAGCTATAAAAATTATATGTTGAATCTAACATCCTAAGGCAACTCTGAGAATTTTTGTGAAGCATGATAAAGACTCTAACTACCTGAAAAAATCATGAACCGAGACTATATATGTGCTTAATTTTTCTTGAAGCTATGAATTTTGATAATTTTTTTAACATAGAAATTGATTGATTTTTCCTTTGAAATTTTTACAGGGTGTTGAGAACATCTAAGTATAACCACGATTTTTTTTTTCTGAATTTATTCAATTATTTGCTAGGTTTAAAAATTATGAGGTTCGGTTTAAATGAGTATAAGTGGTCTTTGACCACCAAATTTGTTTAATTTTGTTGACATAGTTAGAGAACTCTTTTTGCTCTAAAATTTTACAATATCTAAAGGACACATTGAGGTGTCATAAAATTTTGGTAGCCTCTGAATTAAGGGTTTGATATGTAAATAAAATTGTGTTGCTTAAGTAAAATCTGCATTGTGCTAAGATTGTGAGAATGCCTTGAACTAATGATATAAGGACTTGATTCAACTATGATGAATATGAATATGAATAATTGAGCATGTGAACTTATTGATGAGGTTAGGCACACATAGATATGAATGCTTATTACAATTGCTCATATGTGAAAGAAAGCATAAGATTATGTTTCTTAGGCTAGAGAAAGTAAATTCGTTTTAGGAAATAAATTGACCACCAAGAAAAGCATAAGATTATGTTTCTTAGGAAAAGTAAATCTGTTTGTCAGGAAAGTAACCTGACTACCAAGAAAAGCATAAGGTTTACAATTCTTGGGCTAGAGAAAATAAATTCAGTTCGAGGAAAGAAAACTGACTACCCTTGAATTGAGTTGGAAAGTAAACCTAGCTTGGAATAGGTTTGTGTGAGAATTGGAGAAAGTAAATTCAATGATCATGTATAGGAATGAGCTAGTCAAAACAGTCTATTACCCTAAAGTAGTCTTTTATCTTATGTGCTAAGTGAAGAATTTTAGTATCAATATTGAGACCAATATGTTAAGTTGTGATTTAGCATATAGGGTTTATATGATGTTGAGTAGTATGATATGTGATTGAATAATAAAAGCTACCCACTTCGAAAGGATGATTTTAGAACTTTAAAATGAATATTTGATATGTATTGTATGATCACATTTTTTTGATAAACTGAAGTGGCTAGGATGATGACAATGACATTATGATTATGTATCTTACCCTGCTTGTTTGTGTTTCTGTGTCATCTCTAGGTTGATTCCATAGAATAGTGAAGTAGCTACAAGGAAGATTAAATTGTAATTTCTATAGTTTAGTTATGGGAACTCATATCTATTGTACATATATATATATATATATATATATATATATATATATATATATATATATATAAATGTAGTAAAAAATAGATGTGAACTAAAGCTCATAAAAGAGCTTCCTTTTGTACTTGATTTGTATTAAATAAATACGTTGTTTCTTGCTATATATTTTGATAGAACCACAAGTTAGTTAATACACGATTCTACCAATTTTTGCTATAGATAATTAAGAAAGGTCAGCAAATCTATAAGTAACAACTCTCGAGTACAATGCCATGACTCAAGGATGAGGTTGTACTTGGATGATGTTACAGAAACCCTTTGGGCATAAATTGATAGATCTATCGGTTTATATTTGAGGGAGAATATTAGAATTAACTTTTTGATTGAAATTAGGCTATAGTGTAACACCCTAATAATTAACCCAATACACCTAGGTAGGATCTGATTAATGACTAGACTTTACTCTTTGCTTCAGTTCCTTAATCATGCTTTGAAAATACTTAGTGAAATTACGAGCCATTTTTTTTAAAACATAATTGAAAACGTGAGCCGCATAACGTGAACGATAATCAAGATAAAGCAGAAAACGAATAGACATATGATGAAGAAACACATCATATTGGCTCTATCATATGACATCCATAATTACATATCACATAGATATTTTGCCTACCAACAAAATAAGACTAGGTGTAGGCAATCTAACAAAACATAAATAATATATGGATGGAAGGCCATCCATTAATGGCACCTAGTAATAACACTCCAGGGATAGGGATAGATATCTGAAATATACAAGTGAAACTAGCAATCAAGTTCAGCTACCAGGTGAAAGCCTCAATGTGAATCACGAACACTTCCTTCGTTTTGAAGACAAGATGGAAAGAAAAATAGAGGGAGTGAGAAACTTATAAAAAGAATCTCAGTAGGTACTCACCTCATGATGCATTGTGTCATCATCATCGTCCCCAGGAACCTCGGGTTTCATTATGAAATAGTGAGCATGCTAAGATTGATTTATTAAGTTCGAAAATATACTTTACCAAGGTTCATCGATTTTAATCATGCCTCTTATAATGCATCATAAACTTAGCATGTCATGTTTATAATGAACTTTTCCTTTTATCAACACATCATATTCTTCATCATCATATCATAAATACTATGCATAGAAGAACATCATATTTCTCATCATCATATCATAAATACTATGCATAGAAGAACATCATATTTACATCATGCATTACTTAGTTCCTTAGGTGACTTAAAGTTACTTCCATCATCATTTTCCTGGGCCACCCTATACTCCACCCTTTTAGGAGTAATCTAGGTTATGAGCTCATACCTTGCTAGTCGTCACCAGCACATACTTATCCCTTTTGATAAGTAAAATTCCCTCTACCCTTTTGAGAGGATAGGGGGCTAGGATCACCTTTTCACCACCTATAGTCTGATGGATCCAAAGGATCATTTCCTCTTACATTTAAGTCACCATTAAATCTTTCCATGTTATATCATAATTCAATTCATAATCATCATGACATTTTCTCATTTATAGTCTTATGATGGAATAATATATACTAACTGAAATCATGCATCTGGAGATTCCAGGAAAGAGAGGGGGGTCACAATGGACATGTTTAAATACCAAGTCTTTCCTAGCCAGAACCTTTCCAAATTACACTTTTAGTATACACTTTCTTCCAACAACAAAGGTAATTTTTTAAATAACAGAGATTATTTCTTTATTTCATGCATAAGCATTTTCATTGTTTGCAACAGCAACTATAACATGCAAGCTAGGAATCATTCAATGGCATCAAATACTTAATAAGCATCAAATCACTTTATAGACTTATCACTTAAAACATCAAAGAGGCATCATCATAAATCTTTATCGAAAACTGTCTTAAACAACCGAAACTCTAGAATCGGGTAACCTCAATTGCCAAACTAATTAATTATGCATCTAAGGGATTCATTACCATATTACAATTAATTATAAGGCTTAGGAACATTATTAAACTCTATGGGGCAGCATAGGCAGTAAGTTATTCTTAAGGTTTTACGATGTATTAGAAGTTGCGCTTTTAACCCTTTTGCTACCGCTTTCCCTACAATGCTAACATTAATTATTAACCATTATGAATTATTCTCCCTTATCTAAACATAATAAAATCTTGTTCTTATAGTTGCTAAAGGACAGAATGCATAAATTTCATTCTTTAGAGTTCTAAAAAAAAACTTGCTTTTACGATTTTCTAGTTACTAGTTTCATTTTTAGTGTTCGGATTAATCCTACACTAATTGATACCAAGTTTTTCTGGCTAACTAATCTTAGACAAAATTATAACATACTAAAACAGATTTGGCATTGGATAAACTTAAAGGGGTCAAAGACTAGGTAAATTCTAGATTTACGTTGTTCTAGGAAGCTAGTTTTGTCACTAACATGCATAGAATCATTCTCTTAACAATAAACCATAATTATCACAACTCCAAACATATTAAATCATCATCATTTATTGGTACTAATCTCATATCAGAAGCCGAATCATGAACCTCATATAATTGTATAAAATCACATTTTAAGTGAACATAAAATATTAGTTTCCCGTAGAATCCTTGCAAAGCTTTAAAACTCTTTTAGAAACTAATTCTTTTTGCTAAACTTGAAAGAATCTTCATAATTAAAATTCTCACTTAAGATAAAAGGAGCAAGTCTTGAGCTTAAGAGATTTATGTGATATCTTAGAATCATAAACATGCTATGCAACCTCATTTTAATCTTGTCATTATAAGGTGATAACTTGGAATTATAAACATGATATGCAAATCCATTTCTTTATCTTTAAGATTTAAGGTGATGACTTGAAAATTAAACATGATGCAAGAACTTGAAATATAAACATGATGCAAGAAACTGGAGCGCGTAGTCGCACTGGACCAGTGGAGGAGAAGAGATCTTAAGAAGAGCGCGCGCATTGGACCTGAAGGGAGAAGAGAATTATTATTACATCTTTTTAAGCTCCAATCTCAAGACTTCTTAAAGAATCAATTCTTTAACTCCAATAATCTTATTTCTTTGCTTGTGATACTTGGGCAAGTCTTTGAGCTCTAGGATCTTTAGGTGATGACATAAAAATAAACATGTCATGCGTTGATTCTTTTAGCCATTATAAAATAAAGTGAGAACATAAAATAAATATGAGATGCAACTTCTTTATTATCTTTAGAGATTAAGTGACAACATGAAATATAAACATGAAATGCAAACTTGGAAATTTAAACATGAGTATGCAAGTCCATTTATTCATTCTTGAAATTTTAGTGATGACATAGAAAGTAAACATGATTATGCAAGGCATAAACTTAAACATGGATGCAAGTTCATTTGATTTCTTTACTAGAGCTCCTTCAAGACTTTATAGAAATACAAATTCAATATATATATCTTAACAAGACAAAGTGAGAAATACATCTTTCAAATTCTAAACTCAAGATCATAAAATCATCATAAAAATATCATTCTTTAAAGTTTTGCATCAAGTGGAACTTTCAAGCTTTAGAGGCCTAACTTGTGATGGATTCACAACCCACCTTCAAGGTCCTCATCATCAAGCCATCATCTTAGTCCCACCTAGGCCATATGGCCGAATTGGTTAAAGAAAAAGGAAGAAGAAAACCAAATGGAAAAACTAGAGAAAATCCATGAAATCATCATTTTGAACCAAGAACAACACTTAGCAAAGCATAGAAATAAACTTAAAAACAACTCCCTACCTAATCTGATTTGAAGGAAAGGAAGAGAACTTGGTTTCTTGGAGTGAAATGAAAGAAAATATTCTTGAAAACTTGAAGAAAGAATTCAGCCAAGAGGAGGAGGAAATGAGAGCTTTTGGTGCTTTGGAAAAACTAGAAATGTGTAAATTTTGAGCAAGCATCTAAGACTCCTTAAGCATGCCTATTTATAGAGGATTTAAGCTCATGTATGGACAAGAGGAGGAGGCAAATTTTCAGATTTTTCATGGGGAACAAAGGGAGGAAAATCATTTCTTGTTTAAGGCATGTTTTATGCCATGTTTTAGGGAATTTTTTGGCATTTTGTTTTAGTGCATTATCTTGCAATAATTCTAATGATTATGGCTGAATTATTTCGTGCATTACAGCCTCATGGAAGAGGGTTTTGTGTGTTCCATGTATTATTTAGGTGTAGGCAAGGTATTCATGCAATTTAGAGAATTTACGGTTAAGGGCTTAGGTGAATTAGTAAGCAATTTGAGTGTTTTAAAGCAATTTTAGGTTCTAATCAATTTAAATAAATAATTTTGACTCTAGATTAATAATTAGAATTTAATAAGCTTTAATTTGAGCCTAATATTGCTTAGGTTTCGTTAGACGAATCAAAAATCTCAAAATTTGTAAAACTACACAAAGAGGGGCAAAACGGTCATTTTACTTAAAAATTGCCCGAGACCACCCGAGCTTAACCAATGGTTAATCATGGCTTAAAAACACCTTTTAACACATTTTAGTGAGGTTCGGGCTCAGTGGCACGCAAATCGGGTTAAAAGAGCAGGGCGTTTTGGTCATTTCGCACGTCGGAGCTCAAAATTAGATTCTTCTCCTCTATTAACACACATAACACAAACAATCCCTTATTAACATCAAAACATCCCCTTGAGGATGGGTGGGGCCCACGATCCTCATTTTGAGTAAAATAACCTCAGGGGCATTTTGGTCATTTTACACGTACAGAAATTCGGGGTTTGCAATACTTGCACGAATTGCTCCTAACTTCTCTTCTAACGTTATATTCCTTTATTAAGGATTGTTTGGTCTCAAATTTTATATAATATTTACCTACGGAAATTCGGTAATTCCTAATGACAGTAAAAATTACAGGAAAAATTGGGCGTTACATTACTCCCCTCCTTAAAAAATTTCGCCTCGAAATCGTTACCTAGAATAGCTCCACCGTGCTTGCATATCTGATTCCAGCTCCCATGTAACTTCTTCAGTTTCACCTCGTCCCCATGCTACTTTGACTAGGGTAGCCTTGTTCCTTAACCGCTTAACTCCTCGGTCAACGATTCTCGTGGGTGGTAAGTTAAACGTTAGGTCATCTCTTAATTGTACATGTTCTGGCTCTAGTACATGACTTGGGTCAGAATGATATTTCCTTAACTGGAGACATGGAAAACATCATGAAGGTTGGACAGACTCCTGGGTAGGGCTATACGGTAGGCTACAGATCCTATTTTGCTAAGGATTTCAAACGGACCAAGAAATCTGGGCTCAATTTCTTTACTTTCATTGCTCGGCCTATGCCTGGTGGGGTGATTCTTAGGAACACATGGTCCCCTTCTTGAAAATCTAGCGTTTTGCCGCTTGTCCGCATAGTTTTTCTGCGACTTTGAGCAGGAAGAATCTTATCCCTAATCTTCTTGATTTGTTCCGTCGTTTCCCTCACAATATCCGGTCCAGTAGACTTTGCTCTCCGGGCTCATACCAACATAGAGGTGATTGACACTTCCGTCCATAGAGGGCCTCGTATGGTGCCATACCGATACTTGCATGATAACTGTTGTTATATGCAAATTCAATTAGTGGCAGGTACTTATCCCAACTCCCTCTTTGATCTAAAACACATGCCCTCAACATGTCTTCCAAAGTTTGGATAGTTCTTTCAGATTGACCGTCCGTTTGGGGTGATAAGCCGTGCTTAGACAGCTTTGAACCAAACGCCTTCTGAAAGGCTCCCCAAAATCGTGACGTAATCGCGGATCCGATCGAGATTATCGTCGACGGACTCCTGTGTAATCTTACTATCTCCTTAATATATACGTGCTAACCTATCCAAGGAATAAGTCACCTTAATAGGTAAAAAGTGGGCTGATTTAGTCAACCGATCCACTATTACCCAAATGGCGTCATGATTCGCTTGGGTCCTCTGGAGTTACAAAATCCATGGAGATACTATTCCACTTCCACTCGGGGATTGGTAGGGGTTGCAACATTCCAGGGTCTTTGGTGCTCAATCTTCACCTTTTGACACACCAAGCACTTATTCACCCATGTGCACACATCCTTCTTCAATCCTGGCCACCAGAACATCTTCTTCAAATCTTGATACATCTTGGTGGCACCGGATGAAGGGTAAAATGGCTCTTATGGGCTTCCTCCAAAATATCCTTTCGGAGGTCACCACTAGCAGGTACACATATACGACCTTCAAACCTCCACAAACTATCATTCCCTTGGGTAAAACCTTTCAACTTATTAGCTCTTCCTCTTCTAAGTTTTCTTGAAATTCCGTATCTTCCCTTTGGGCTTGAGCAATTCTTTCCTTGAATTCACTCGTCACACTAAGATGGCAAGCTCTTATGCCCTTAGTGGTCAAGGTCATCCCTAGATTTAGGTCTCTAAACTGCTCAATTAACTCAACCTCCTTCACCATCAAACGGGCACTTGTAAGGATTTCCTACTTAGGGCATCAGCTACAACATTAGCTTTACCTGGATGATAATTTAACCCGAAATCATAATCTTTTAAAAACTCCATCCACCTTCTTTGCCTCATGTTTAGCTCTTTTTGATCAAAGAGATATTTCAAACTCTTGTGATCGAAAACACCTCAAACCTCACTCCGTATAAATGGTGTCTCCAAATCTTTAGAGCAAACACGACGGCTAACTCAAGGTCATGGGTGGGGTAATTTGCCTCATGTGGCTTGAGTTGCCTTGACGCATAGGCCACCACTTGCCTATCTTGCATCAGTACACAACCCAAACCCTTCCTCGAAGCATCACAGGATACTTCGAAAGGCACATTGGGGTTAGGTAATACCAAAAAGGGGTTGAGGTTAGCTTGTGTTTTAGCTCTTGAAAGCTCTTTTCACACTCCGGGGTCCATGAAAAGGGTGTTCTTCCTAGTTAGCTTGGTCAAAGGTAGGGAAATCTGGAAAATCCCTTGATAAACCGACGGTAATAACCAGCTAAACCCAAAAAACTCCTTACTTCAATTACCGTGGTTGGTCTTTCCCAGTTTACGACCGTTTCCACCTTACTAGGATCTAGGAATTCCTCTCTTAGACACTACATGCCCTAAAAATTTCACCTCATCCAACCAAAATTCACACTTAGAAAGCTTGGCATATAGTTTCTTTTCCTTCAGGATTTCTAGTACTATGGTTAGGTGGCATTCATGCTCCTCGTGGGTCTTAGAGTAGATGAGAATATCATCTATGAAGACAACCACGAACTGATCTAAATAGGGTCTAAAGATCCTATTCATGTAATCCATAAAAATTGCTGGAGCATTGGTTAATCCAAAGGACATTACTGCAAACTCAAAATGGCCGTATCGAGTGCGAAAGGCCATTTTCGGTATATCTTCATCTCTTACTCTAATCTGGTGGTAACTTGACCTCAAATCAATCTTAGAAAACACCTGCACCTTTAAGCTTATCCATCAAGTCATCTATCCTAGGCAAAGGGTATTTGTTCTTCACTGTCACTTTATTCAATTGCCTATAATCAACACACATCCTCATACTCCCATCCTTTTTCTTCACAAACAACACAGGGGCTCCCCAAGGTGATGCACTAGGCCTAACAAACTTTTTCTCCAATAAATCTTCCAATTGAGCTTTTAACTCGGCAACTCTAATGGGGACATCCTGGATGGGGCTATGGATATGGGACCTGCACCTAAAGCAATTCTATGGAAAACTCTATCTCTCTTGGGGGAAACTCTGTATCTCATCTGAAATACTTCGGGATAATTCCTTACTATTGGTATCTCATCGATACTTTGCTCAAAGTCTACATCACTAGCGGCTAAGAAAATATAACCTTTACTCTCACCCTTACCATATTCCATTTCCAGATGTTATGTAAGACTTATAGGTTTCTTAGGTTCAAGGGAACAGGAAGAAAAGTAATGGTTTTCTCATAGGCTTAACAATACACGGTTGGCTTCAAGCCAATCCATGCCAAGAATCACATCTAAACCTTGCATGGGTAAGCAAATGAGATCTAAAACAAAGGATCTATTTTCAATAACAAAATTACAATCTAGACAACATCTACAAGTCCTAAGGTTTTCCAGTTGGGTAGAAACAACAAGGTCAAAAGGAAGTTCAGTCACATGTAAGTTAAGGCTTTTAACACATGAGTGGGAGATAAAAGAATGGGAAGCGCCAGAATCATATAGTACAATTAAGTTTTTACCATGCATGTTACACTTACCTTCCACGAGATTCCGTGACTTTGTCGTTTCCTCAGCATTAATGGTAAAAACCCTTCCTTGGTACTGCGGCTTGGGATTGGGGGTTGCGGGTTCCTCTCGTGCATTCGAGAATAATGGCCCGGCTTTCCACACCGATAGCATACATTTGTTCCGGCTCGACATGGCATGCTCCCATGATTCTTGCCGCACTTGGACATTCATGGATGGTGGGGGTCGTGGAGGTGCTCCTGGACCTTTTGTGGTGCTTTCCCCTTGTTGTTATTGTTGTTGTTGTGATTGTTGTTGGGGTTGTTGTTGTAGCGGTTGCGTTATAGCGGTTGTTGTTGTTGTTCGGCCTTCCTTGTTGAAAGTTCCTTTGTGGACCTTGGGGTCTCGATTGAGGTGGGAATGAGGGTCGATTATGCCTCTTGAATTGCTGACCTTGAGGTGTCAGCTTCTTGTGATATTATCCGACCTTGAGGTGCTCAGCTTCTCCCGCCCTTCTTCAATGATGCGGCATTTGTTAACTAGAGTAGAGAAATCCCTAATCTCCAAATGCGCCACCTCCACATTAAGCTTTCCCTTAGCCCTGACTCGTATTTAATGCATTTCCAATACTCGTTGGGTTACCCTGATACATCCTTGAGAACTTAATAAGTTCTTCAAATCTGGCAGTGTACCGGGCCACATTCATATTTCCTTGGACAAGTTGCATAAACTCAATGTCCTTGGCATTTTTGACCGACTCTGGAAAATACTTCTCATAAAAATGGACCTTAAATAGCTCCCAATCAATGTCCACGTCGGTCGCCTCCAAGAGTCTTCGAGCACCTGTCCACCAGAAGGCATCACCCTCGAGCATATGGGTGGCAAAAGTAACCTTCGCTCCTCGAGCATGGGACTACAGCAAAGACCTTCTCAATATTCTGAATCCATTCTTCTGCAACATTTGGATTGAGGGTCCCCTTGAATACTGGGGGTTTGCCCTGAAACTCCCCAAAACGAGCGTGTTCGGGATCTCATGGCCTTGATTCGCATTAGCTTGGCGATCCTGATCCATTCGTTCCATCATCATCCTCATTGTCCTTGCCACATCACGGAGTGCTTCGGCGGTCTCGTTGTCTTGGTTATTTTGTGCCGCGTTCTAGTCCGTTGTCGACGTGCCATTGGTCCCTATACACACAAAACAACAACACTGAGGTGATCAGGCTCAACATTCCATGCAAAGTGAGCAAGTTACCATGGCACGTGCAACATACAGTGGTCATGCATCTCTAATCCTCAAGCTCATCCTAATGATAAACATTTACACATGACATTTCTAACGTATTATGCTTTAGAAGCATAGCCAGTCCAATCCTCAGGCTCCATGAGAGAAACTCTGATACCAAAATGTAACACCCTAATAATTAACCCAATACACCTAGGCAGGATCTGATTAATTACTAGACTTTACTCTTTGCTTCAGTTCCTTAATCATGCTTTGAAAATACTTAGTGAAATTACGAGCCATTTTTTTTTAAAACATAATTGAAAACGTGAGCCGCGCATAACGTGAACGATAATCGAGATAAAGCAGAAAATGAATAGACATATCATGAAGAAACACATCATATTGGCTCCATCATATGACATCCATAATTACATATCACATAGATATTTTGCCTACCAACAAAATAAGACTAGGTGTAGGCAATCTAACAAAACATAAATAATATATGGATGGAAGGACATCCATTAATGGCACCTAGTAATAACACTCCAGGGATAGGGATAGATATCTGAAATATACGAGTGAAACTAGCAGGATCAAGTTCAGCTACCAGGTGAAAGCCTCAATGTGAATCACGAACACTTCCTTCTATTTCTGAAGACGAGATGGAAAGAAAAATAGAGGGAGTGAGAAACTTATAAAAGAATCTCGTAGGGTACTCACCTCATGATGCATTGTGTCATCATCATCGTCCCCAGGAACCTCGAGTTTCATTATGAAATAGTGAGCATGCTAAGATTGATTTATTAAGTTCGAAAATATACTTTACCGAGGTTCGTCGATTTAATCATGCGTCTTATAATGCATCATAAACTTAGCATGTCATGTTTATAATGAACTTTTCCTTTTATCAACACATCATATTCTTCATCATCATATCATAAATACTATGCATAGAAGAACATCATATTTCTCATCATCATATCATAAATACTATGCATAGAAGAACATCATATTTACATCATGCATTACTTAGTTCCTTAGGTGACTTAAAGTTACTTCCATCATCATTTTCCTGGGCCACCCTATACTCCACCCTTTTGGGAGTAATCTAGGTTATGAGCTCATACCTTGCTAGTCGTCACTAGCATATACTTATCCCTTTTGATAAGTAAAAATTCCCTCTACCCTTTTGAGAGAACGGACTAGGGGCTAGGATCACCTTTTCACCACCTATAGTCTGATGGGTCCAAAGGATCATTTCCTCTTACATTTAAGTCACCATTAAATCTTTGCATGTTATATCATAATTCAATTCATAATCATCATGACATTTTCTCATTTATAGTCTTATGATGGAATAATATATACTAACTGAAATCATGCATCTGGAGATTCCCAGGAAAGAGAGGTGGGTCACAATGGACATGTTTAAATACCAAGTCTTTCCTAGCCAGAACCTTTCCAAATTACACTTTTACAGGAGTACACTTTCTTCCAGGCAACAAAGGTAATTTTTTAAATAACAGAGATTATTTCTTTATTTCATGCATAAGCATTTTCATTGTTTGCAACAGCAACTATAACATGCAAGCTAGGGAATCATTCAATGGCATCAAATACTTAATAAGCATCAAATACTTAATTAATTATGCATCTAAGGGATTCATTACCATTATTACAATTAATTATAAGGCTTAGGAACATTATTAAACTCTATGGGGCAGCATAGGCAGGAGTTATTCTTAAGGTTTTACGATGTGTTAGAAGTTGCGTTTTTAACCCTTTCTTGTACCAGCTTTCCCTATGATGCTAACATTAATTACTAAACCAATTATGAACTATTCTCCCTTATCTAAACATAATAAAATCGGGTTCTTATAGTTGATAATTCTGGACAGAATGTATAAATTTCATTCTTTAGAGTTCTAAAAAAAACTTGCTTTTACGGTTTTCTAGTTACTAGTTTCATTTTTAGTGTTCGGATTAATCCTACACTAATTGATACCAAGTTTTCATGGCTAACTAATCTTAGACAAAATTATAACATACTAAAACAGATTTGGCATTGGATAAACTTAAAGGGGTCAAAGACTAGGTAAATTCTAGATTTACGTTGTTCTAGGAAGCTAGTTTTGTCACTAACATGCATAGAATCATTCTCTTAACAATAAACCATAATTATCACAACTCCAAACATATTAAATCATCATCATTTATTGGTACTAATCTCATATCAGAAGCCGAATCATGAACCTCATATAATTGTATAAAATCACATTTTAAGTGTACATAAAATATTAGTTTCCCGTAGAATCCTTGCAAAGCTTTAAAACTCTTTTAGAAACTAATTCTTTTTGCTAAACTTGAAAGAATCTTCATAATTAAAATTCTCACTTAAGATAAAAGGAGCAAGTCTTGAGCTTAAGAGATTTATGTGATATCTTAGAATCATAAACATGCTATGCAACCTCATTTTAATCTTGTCATTATAAGGTGATAACTTGGAATTATAAACATGATATGCAAATCCATTTCTTTATCTTTAAGATTTAAGGTGATGACTTGAAAATTAAACATGATGCAAGAACTTGAAATATAAACATGATGCAAGAAACTGGAGGCGTAGTCCGCATGGACCAGTGGAGGGAGAAGAGAATCTTAAGAAACTGGAGCGGTGGTAACGCATTGGACCGATGAAGGGAGAAGAGAATTATTATTACATCTTTTTAAGCTCCAATCTCAAGACTTCTTAAAGAATCAATTCTTTAACTCCAATAATCTTATTTCTTTGCTTGTGATACTTGGGCAAGTCTTTGAGCTCTAGGATCTTTAGGTGATGACATAAAAATAAACATGTCATGCGTTGATTCTTTTAGCCATTATAAAATAAAGTGAGAACATAAAATAAATATGAGATGCAACTTCTTTATTATCTTTAGAGATTAAGTGACAACATGAAATATAAACATGAAATGCAAACTTGGAAATTTAAACATGAGTATGCAAGTCCATTTATTCATTCTTGAAATTTTAGTGATGACATAGAAAGTAAACATGATTATGCAAGGCATAAACTTAAACATGGATGCAAGTTCATTTGATTTCTTTACTAGAGCTCCTTCAAGACTTTATAGAAATACAAATTCAATATATATATCTTAACAAGACAAAGTGAGAAATACATCTTTCAAATTCTAAACTCAAGATCATAAAATCATCATTCTTTAAAGTTTTGCATCAAGTGGAACTTTCAAGCTTTAGAGGCCTAACTTGTGATGGATTCACAACCCACCTTCAAGGTCCTCATCATCAAGCCATCATCTTAGTCCCACCTAGGCCATATGGCCGAATTGGTTAAAGAAAAAGGAAGAAGAAAACCAAATGGAAAAACTAGAGAAAATCCATGAAATCATCATTTTGAACCAAGAACAACACTTAGCAAAGCATAGAAATAAACTTAAAAACAACTCCCTACCTAATCTGATTTGAAGGAAAGGAAGAGAACTTGGTTTCTTGGAGTGAAATGAAAGAAAATATTCTTGAAAACTTGAAGAAAGAATTCAGCCAAGAGGAGGAGGAAATGAGAGCTTTTGGTGCTTTGGAAAAACTAGAAATGTGTAAATTTTGAGCAAGCATCTAAGACTCCTTAAGCATGCCTATTTATAGAGGATTTAAGCTCATGTATGGACAAGAGGAGGAGGCATAATTTTCGGATTTTTCATGGGGAACAAGGGAGGAAAATCATTTCTTGTTTAAGGCATGTTTTATGCCATGTTTTAGGGAATTTTTTGGCATTTTGTTTTAGTGCATTATCTTGCAATAATTCTAATGATTATGGCTGAATTATTTCGTGCATTACAGCCTCATGGAAGAAGGTTTTGTGTGTTCCATGTATTATTTAGGTGTAGGCAAGGTATTCATGCAATTTAGAGAATTTACGGTTAAGGGCTTAGGTGAATTAGTAAGCAATTTGAGTGTTTTAAAGCAATTTTAGGTTCTAATCAATTTAAATAAATAATTTTGACTCTAGATTAATAATTAGAATTTAATAAGCTTTAATTTGAGCCTAATATTGCTTAGGTTTCGTTAGACGAATCAAAAATCTCAAAATTTGTAAAACTCACAAGATAGGGCAAAACGGTCATTTTACTTAAAAATTGCCCGAGACCACCCGAGCTTAACCAATGGTTAATCATGGCTTAAAAACACCTTTTAACACATTTTAGTGAGGTTCGGGCTCAGTCGGCATGCAAATCGGGTTAAAACAACCGGGGCGTTTTGGTCATTTCGCACGTTGAGCTCAAAATTAGGATTCTTCTCCTCTATTAACACACATAACACAAACAATCCCTTATTAACATCAAAACATCCCCTTGAGGATGGGTGGGGCCCACGATCCTCATTTTCTGAGTAAAATAACCTCAAGGGCATTTTGGTCATTTTACACGTACAGAAATTCTGGTTTGCAATACTTGCACGAATTGCTCCTAACTTCTCTTCTAACGTTATATTCCTTTATTAAGGATTGTTTGGTCTCAAATTTTATATAATATTTACCTATGGTAATTCGGTAATTCCTAATGACAGGAAAAATTACAGGAAAATTGGGGCGTTACATATAGCAATTGGTTCATTAAATTAATGTGATTTCTAAATAAATTGAAATCTCATTTATTAGTTATTTGTATTGATCAAATTCTAGAGGTCAATAGAATCACTAGTAGAATTGCTATTAATTTATTACTAGAAGCCACCAATAAGTTCAACATTTGGTCAATGATAACTAGTTCCAATCCTATGAATACCTTGTAATAGTGCCTTGTCTATTATTGCTATTATCTTGTTGCTATTATCTTTTAATTTAAATTATTTGCTTTAATTCTCAAAACCCCCATCTTGCCAACTAAATATTGAAGCCTTCTTGAGTACGACCTAGTTGTGTCATTTACTACATATTTTGTGCAACTTAGCACTTTATAAATTTTAATTTGTTTGTTAGTCGTTACAACTCGCATCAAATTTTGGCGCCATTGTTGGAGGCATTAAAACTTAGTTGTTTATTATTATTATTATTATTATTTATTCCAACTTTTATTTTATTTTATTTTTATTTATTTAATTACTATTTTTTATTTTTTACCCTAAAAAAATGAAAAAAAATAAATTTTAATTTGTTCCCTTGTATGAGGCGTTCCCGCCGCCTTGAAAATTTGACACCTCTTGATTCTAAAATTGAGAAAACTTTGAGAAAAATCAAACAGGCAAACGTCAACAAGCGAAATCATTGAGCATTGACGTCTATTTAGTGTTTTAGGAAATACAGGTAATATGGGAGATTGGAATAGAACACTTAGGGAGCTCATTGCTCCTGACTTTACGCTTTGGCCATTAGTTACCCTAGGCTTAATAATGATTTTGAGCTTAGGGGTATATGGTTCATGCTCTACCCAAGTTTCATTGGCTATCTAGAGAAGACTTCCACCACTTGAAGAAGCTTCACATGGTGTGTTCTAGCGTGAGACCCAATGGGGTGGAGGTGGATGATGTTAAGCTCAAAGCATTCCTCTTCTCCCTAGAAGAGTGCAACAAAAAATTAGTTCTTTAATATGCCAAATGGGGTTGTATATAGCTGGATGGATGAAAAGACTTTTCTTGGAGAGGTATTTTCCCGCCTTAGAGTGGCTTCTATCAGAAAAATCTCCAGAATCCTCCAAATTGATGAGACCTTACATGAATATTGGGAACGCTTCAAGCTCCTTTGTGCAAGCTGCCCCAATCATTAGATTCCTGAGTAACTCCTTCTTCAGGACTTTTATGAGGGCTTGATACCGCGATAGATGTATGATAGATGCTGCTTAGACAATTTTGGATAAGACTCTGTAGGCCTGTGCTTTAATTGAGAATATGGCTACCTATTTTTAGCAATTTGGTTCCAGGACCACAACTACTAGAGTCCTTCATGAAGTGAATGAGCTAGGAGAATCCATTGTTGACCCAAACTTTACAGCAACTTTCTGCTTTTGGATTAATGATAAGCCAGCAGCAACTCTAGTGGTTCCTAAGGTTTGTGGCATATGTAGTTCAAATGATCATCACACTGATATGTGCCCATCATTGCAAGATGACTCAACCACTACGGTAGCAACATACCCCTTCTAGAGTCCACTTTAGAATCAGGCAGGCTAGTTCCTATTCGAGAACACTTATAATTCCAGCTTGAAAGAATCATCCCAATTTGAAGTGGGGTAATAATTCTCAATAACAATGCTAACCTTCATAACAAAAGTATCTGGACCTCATCAGGGCAATAACCCTTCCTGCACCTCTTCCTTAGATCCTACTATGATGAGAAGATGAAAATGATAATGGAGCAAATATGGGAAATTAGAAGAGAAAATGACCAACTAGAAAGGAGGTGACTCAGATGAAAAATAGTTAAGAGCTGTGGCCCAGCCTAATTGCCCTCTCAATTATGCCCAATCCAAGAGGAAATGTCTGTGCACTCTAGAGGTTTGGAACAAAAATTTCAGAAGTGATTAGGCCTGAGAACATGAAATAAGGAGACAAAGAGACTAGAAGAGATTCGTTAACTGAGCACTCAATTAGCATTGTAGTGGTCTCTCGAGGCCAATGATGTTCCAAAGAGAAGAGCTCCAAGAGAATTATTTCCGAGCATCAGCATGAGACCATTGGTCTTGCCTCCAAAAGTTGCCTGTGACTACAATTCCACTCCCCTACCTCCATTCCCAGAGGATGCAACCCAGGAAGGTCACTAGGAGGTTTGGATCCGAACACACTAGAAACCTTTCGAAGTGCAAGTGAATATTCCTTTATTGGATGAAATCAAGCAAATTCCTAAATATGCAAAATTCTTGAAAGATTTGTGCACCAATAGGAGGAAGATCAAGGGCAGGAAGGACATGGTGACCATAGGGCTAAATGCTTCGTCCATCATCAAGAAGCAACCTACCAACCATGTACAAGGATTCGAGCATATTCTATGATCCTTGTACCATTGGGAACTTGCATATCACGAGAGCTCTAGCTGACCTTGGAGCTATCATTAATGTTATGCCCAAATCACTTTACTAGTCCTTGCACTTTGGAGAGCTCAAGCCAATTGAGTTGCAAATTCAGCTTGGCCAACCTAGCATCATAAGACCAGAGGGAGTATTGGAAGATGTTCCTGTCCAGGTAAATGATTTAATATTCCCTCTGATATTTATATGCTTGAGATAGAGAATGACACTAATGCCAGCCACATACATTGATCTTAAGTAGACCATTTCTAAAACCTAGAACCATGATTGATGTTCATGCTAACACCTTATCCATGATGTGGGGACATGAAAGTCTAATTTAACTTATCTGATGCTATGAAACATCCCCATGAGGAATACTCCGTGTTTGGCATTGATGTCATTGACTCTTTAGTTGATGATGGTTATGGTAATTTGCTTTGTAAGGATCCAGATCCCCCCTTCTCCACTTTTTCTTCTTCCATGGGATATGATGCATCTATTTTAGAATGTCCCAAGTTTTCAGATACAAGTACACCACCCAGGCGCCATCATTGCCAGGTGCTCCATGACCAGCCCATGTTAGGTAAGAAGCCTGAGGGCGATGGATCTTGCCCATGAGCCCGGAAACTGATGGTCTAAAGCCAAAGTTTAGATGGAAGGGACCATTCTTGGTTACCTCACACCTTGATGGTGCAATTGAGTTGAAAAATTCTAGGATAACTCGTGTGACATTGAAGGGCACCTGATACACTTCCATGAGATCCCCATGAATTTAAGGGCTCAAGTTGGATTATCTTTAGGTTGAAACTCACACCCTCCATGAGGACTGACGTCCAACTTAAGAGATGTTAAAGCAAAGTGCTAGGTAAGAGACAACCCACCGTGAAGTTTTTCTTTACTTTTCCTTTTATTCTTTCTACATTTTATTTATTTTCATTTTAGTTTTGAGTTTTGCATCATATTTATTTTTATTTGCATTTTACACTATCCTTTTGGCACCTTAGAGGTTACATGCATAGGCTCACACCATAAGCACTATATTGACATGCTTGGCATTGACTATTTTGTATTGTATGCTTGGTAGATTCATTGTGTTATTTGGATTTAGTACATGCAATTTTACTTGTGAGATTTTGAGCCTCTTTAATTAGACTATCATATGCCATACTTATTTGTTCATATGTGTTTCCCTTTTTGGATTTGCATTCTAGAACTTGCTTAGGGTCTTGTTTGAAAATGTTTTTCATGTGCATGTTTAAATATGATTGAGGCATTTTTCTTGTGTATAGCCACTTGCCCATTTAGCCACCCTTTGCATGTTACCGTTGTTTAACCCTTTTGAGGCTTATTGCCTATTCTTTTGTTTTAGCACATCCTTAGGCAAAAGCAAAAAACCATGAAAATTCCCACCCTTTTAGGCTTATGAGAGCATTTCTGCAATTCTTATATGTGCTTGAGCATAAGTGTGGGGAAAGCATGGGATATGCCCCAATTCAAGTGTGGGGAGGAATAATGTGTACCAAAAATTTAGCAAGTAGCACACAAAATAAAAAAAGCAAGGTTGATTGAAAAATTGGAAAAGTTTGGGTTGAAGGTGTGCCATATTGCAAAAGAAAGGCCTGAATTGTGTTAAGTTGGACAAAGTGTACCCTTAGGCACTTGTGCTCTTGGTATATTTATTTGCCCTCCTTTGACTCAAGGTTTAGCCTATTGGCCTATATTTTTATTCATATTCACCTAAGCCCCATTACAACCAAAGGTAAGTTCTCTTGATTTAGTATGCACATGTGTATGACAAGATGGAGAATGAGACCTGGAGCAAGCCTATTGTAATGCATTTTCATTTGAGGTGATTGAGTTGTATCATAACCCTAAACACTTGAGTGAATGAGTGGCAAACACTAACCTTGGGAGGATTTTTGTACTTGATCCATGCATCATATGTGAATTCTACTCGTTTGCTATGTTCTTGCTCATGCCTTGCTTGTTGCAATTCTCTTGATTGTTGGTGTGAAAACTTATTGTTATGCCTCTAGGTTCATTGGATGGTGTATTGTCATTTAAATTCCTACATCATGCATTTTAGGTTAGGAGTCTAGTGTAGTCCTTGCATACTATCTCTCATCCATACCTTGATTTGATCGTAGTTTCACATGAGGACTTGTGAAAGCTTAAGTGTGGGGAGTTTGATAGAGGCATTTATGCCACTTATCTTATTGCCAAAAATTAGCCTTTTGCATGAGTTTTACTAGTTTTGTAACACCCATTTCTACTATTTGAGTACAAATGACAATGCCCCTTAGGTCATTTTTACCCAAATTAAAGGCAGTCGACCTGGGTTTTAATGGGTCAACTCAATGTTTAAAAGGGATCATATCTGTTATGTTTGATATCCGAGGTGAAAATCTTGTTTTATAAACTTTTGGCTCAAAATGACCAAAATACCCTTCTGTTCTACATGGGTAAAAGGTGCCGTTTAGCCCGGAACTTTTCAGGAAGTTTGGAATGATGTTTTTGAGTGGTATTTGATGTTTAGTTTGCCTAAGGTCTGGGCAGTTTTAGTGCAAAATTACCATTTTGCCCCTAGAACAGTGTACAGTGAGCCTAATGACGTAATTAAGCAAACCTAAGCAATATTAGGCTTTAATCGAAGATTAATTTATTTCGATAATTAATCTAGAGTCAAAATGATTTATTAAGGTTAATTAGAACCTAAGATTGCTTAGTTAAACTCTAATTGCATTCTTTAATTCAAGATTCTAGTCATGGAATCTTGAATAGTGTTTTCTCTTCCAATTCCTTAAATTAAGGAATTGTGCCATACCTCATTTGACCAAAAGAATGATTTTAAATTGTTAATCTAGCAAGATTACCCTCCTAATCAAGTCTTGACAACCTTAATTAGCCAATTACCTCACCTAAACACTTTCTTACAACTCCTAACCAAAACCTTAATCAAAGAAACACCTAAACACATCACTAAACCACAATTACATGAGCAAATTAATCCTCCCCTAGGGTGTAAAATTTGCCGAATGCATGGCCTCCAAGGAGTGTCACATGTTGAATTTTCTTCACTCCAAAGACCATGCCTTGCCCATACTTATGTCCATACTGACCATGCTTGAACCCATACTCAAAGCCATACCTTGTAAGAGATATTTTCCTCCCCAAATGACCAAGCAAGGCCGTCGGCCATCCTCCCCAATCAGCCACCATTGTGCAAAATTTCTATAAATACCAAGCCTTGAAGAACCTTGCTACACTTTAGATCATTTTCTCTCAAATTCCTCTTCATCTTGTTCATCTTCTTCTTCCTCTCAAAGAACCTTTCCACCACTACAAACCACCACAAACAACCTTGAACCACCACTCCCTCACCTCAAACCATCTCTTAAACACTCAAACTTTCCATTCCCAAGCTTAGAAACTCAAGGAAAAATCATCTTCCTTGAGCATCCTCCTTGGCCGAATCCATCTTCATTTCCAAGAGAAGATTTTGTCTTTCCAACTCTTCAAGAATCAAGCTTTCTTTCTTCCATTTCAAAGACTTCCTTAGGTAGGGGTTTTGTTTTCAAGTTTTTACTTGTTTTCTTCAAGAAAAGTTCTAGTTTTCTCTTGGTTCAAACTCTTTTCCTCTTCTCTTTTTCATTTTGACCATGAGGCCTTTTTATGAGAAGAACTTTAGCTTGATGATGAGGTTTCAAGATAATGACTTGTTGTTGTCATGTGAGAAACCTCTAAAGCTTGAAACAACTTGGTCTTGGACCATACATGCTTGTGTTTCTTTCTTTCCTTGTTTTTTTTTTTCAGTTTTCCTTTTTCCCTTGAATGATTTCGGTTTCCTTCTCCTTTTCCTTTAGAGATTTTGGTTTCCTTTTCCTTTGTTTGAACAAAGTTTGCTAAAAATGTTAAGTAGATCACAAAAGTTTTGTTAAAGAAAATTAATCCTATGTTTTTAAAGAGCTCTAAGCTTACCCTTGCCAACCTTAAAGTTGGTCGGCCGTTCTAAGAGTTTTACTCTAGATTGAAGCCCATGAGCAATAAAATAAAGAATATGACTTAGTTCTTTGTATTTTGTTTAGACAAAGTGTTGAACTTTGTGTCTATTTTCTTGAGCTTGATGATGAAGTTCAAAATCAAAGGCTTCCTTGAAGTCTTGGTGCCAAGAACTCTAAAGCTCACTTTATGTTGTTAAGATACATATTGGGTTAAGGTTATAATGTTCCTCTAAAGTCTTGTAAGAGCTCTAGTTAAGATAAAAATGAGTTGCATACATGTTTATGTTTATGCCTTGCATAGCATGTTTATTTTGATGCCATCACTAAGTTCTCAAGAATAACAAAATGAACTTGCATTATCATGTTTAAATTTCAAGCTTGCATTTCATGTTTATATTTCAAGTCATCACTTAATCTTTAAAGATAATAATAAGGTTGCATCTCATATTTATTTTATGCTCTCACTTTACTTTCTAATGAAGAATAAAATGAGTGCATATCATGTTTAAGTTTATGCCATCACTTAAACCTCCTAGAGCTCAAAGACTTGCCCAAGTATCTTGCATAAAGTTTTAGAAAATGGAGATTTCAAGGATGCCATTTCGGCCTTGGAATGATGATGATGGACTTTGTGTGAGTTCATCAATCACAAGTGTCCATAGCCTATATCTTGGAATTTTTCTAAGTCTAGGTGGTTTTAAGGAACCTTGTGAACATAGTTTTAAGTTTTAAATCCTCTTTATGATTAAAATGATTTAGCTACTGACCTTACTTGGATTTAAGGATTTTAATGAGATAAATTGGTTTCTAAAATAGTTTGAGTTCCTAAAATCATTCCAAGAGAAAACTAGCAACTTGTATGCATTTTAATTCATTAGATTATATGATTTTATGGGCTTTACATTTCGGTTCTGCCCTCTCATGTTTGGCCACTGTATAAATTCTATTTTATGGTGTTAAAATGTGTAAAATTATGTTTGAGTGAAGCAAGGATCGATTTAGGGAAGTTAGAAAAGAATAAGTAACTAAAAAGGACTTAAAATGTGAATTCTAGAACACTTAAAATGCACAAACTTGTAATTCTGTTCCAGCATAATTGGACTTAAGGAAAATGGTTTATAATTAGTGGATATGTGTAGGAATCCCTCATAATTGGTTTAGGAGTTAATTATAAAGCCTTAGGCGAAGACGGATCTTAAAAAGGGTCTAAAATGGAAATTCTAGAACCCCGTAATCATATAAGAATTTTCTGCCCAAAATGTATAGTGCTGTTTGGAATTGTTAGTAAGCCTAAATCTTAGTGAGAATTAAAAGTGATGATCTCTTGGGTGTAATAAAGATGTAATATGGGTATTAGAATAATTAGAACATAAGTTTAAGACCCTAAGGGCCAAAGCATAAAACAATATGAGATAGGAAGTGTGATGTGAGAATGAGACCGAGCGAGTATTCTTGTGTTATGTATGAATGTGTTAATGTCATGAGTATGAGAACATGAGGATTCATGGTGCATTGTGATGATGATTTTGGTATATTGTGGGCATAATGCATAAGACTATGTGATATAAATGAATCAGAGAAAGTATGTTTTTATGATTGAAAAGTTTATTTGATTGAGGAATTTATGAGACAACATGCATTATGTGAGTTATGTGGCATGACTCAAATTTGAGGAAATTCTGGTACGTTATGCCTCTGAATTTCCGTCAAATTTGAAGGACTTAAGAAAGTTTTGAAAATAAGATGTTTAATGTGACATGCCGAGACATACTTTCTCCTACGGTGAGGAAGGTAAAACCGTGAGGGCATCAACATTAGCCTCCAAAGCAAACAAAGTCGTTGGCTTAACCAGCGATGCATTTCGAAGAAGGAAAAAGTCCCATGATGGGTGATCCTTAGGCCCCTACCCGTACTCTAGGAGTCGGGGTTATTATGATTATGATTATGATTCGCTTATCAAGAGGATAAGTAAGAACTAGTGACGACTAGTTAAGGAATGAGCTCATAGCCTAGTTTTAGGGTGCGGTTACTAATATGATACTTAATGTCACAAGTTTGAGAAGAAGGAAATATTGTTCATGAGAAGTTACATGCCACTTATATGATGATTAATTATTGTTTGGTTTGCCTAAAGTATTGCCATGCATTCATGTTCTGCTATGTTGCATACATGCATTAAGATTCATCATAAAAGACACGGACCTTGGATAATTATCTCTATGAAAACCTCATAATGAACCTTTGCATGTTTAACCTTTCATAATAAACCCAAGGTTCCTGGGACGTAAACGATGACACTAGGATAGAGCTTTTCCCTATGAGATTCTTTAGCAAGATTCTCACCCCTCTCTGTTTTCTTTCCGTTACGTCTTCAGCGATGGTGTTGTTTGTGTTTTTTGTTGATGTGCCCGTGTGGGAGCTGCATTACGATCCGGATCACCAATCTTACCATTTCGAGGGTCGTTATGCGTGAGCATTTTTGCATACCTGGACATTTTGCCTTTCCAGTCTCCAGCTTCGTTTCACCCGACCTCTCCCTTTGGCGATGATATGATTTTTGAGAGGATGTGACCCCGAGGAGAGAACGCCTGCCCGACCATCATCTTCAGTGGTGCATGACTATCCAGAGTACGTGCCCCTCATACGTTGTTGCGGGAGGACCTGCCAGGACTCCCTCCGACCCCTATTCGAGGATTCCGCCCCTTCGTGTCCTTGGCCGACGGAGGGGTAGCGAGGACACGGCTCTTAGCCGAGGCCTATGAGGCATGTACGTCGGCCTGAGAGGTGCCCTCGCTGAGGAGGCCACGTTGCTCCGCCAATCCACATGCCCACGCCCCTCTTCGTTGGGCCACATCCGAGGAGCTCGCAGTTGTTACATCTCCCTTCCGAGGAGCGTCTTCAGGAGGCTTTTTAGAGGAGAGGGTTGCTTTTAGCTGGTAGTATCTTTGAGGGCTTTTCCATGTATTAGTTGTTGTAAGTCTCTTGTTTATGTTTTCATGTATTTTATGTTTCTATTGCAAGCTCTGCCCACGTATATGGGTAAGACTTTATGCTTTCTTTTATGTTTTATATGATGTACTAAACTATGATGATTAATATTATGATGGATGTTTTTATGTTTGAGGTGTTCTTATATTGCTTTCGTATTGTATGATTTATTTGTTCTTCTGCTTTACGTTTCTTTTATATGGTACGCGAAGGCTCACACTTTGTTTTATGCATCTCTTTTCAAAAAAAAATTTACCCGTATTTTCGCTAAGTAATTTTACAAATGATGTTCAAAGGGAAGTAATAACTAATAATTAATCTTAATACGTCCTAGGCGTGTTGGGTTAAATATTAGGGTGTTACAAGTTTTAAGGAAATTAATTAGGATTTTGATTTATTCCTCATTATGTTATTTTGGAAGAATTATTGGCTTTTGTATTGATTTTGGTATAATTTGTAATTACACCCTTTTGCGTTTGACTTGTCTATTTGAGTATGTTTTTGTGCAGAAGCTTTGAATTGAGTGCAAAAGGTAAAGAACAAGGCTGGGAACTCCTTCCATAGAGCTGGTAGCCAATAAATTTGGGAGAATTTGGGAGCAAAATAGAGAGTTCTTGAGCTCATTTGACCACATTGGCAAAAAACATTGTAATGGGAAATCTATCTCTCTTCAGAAATGAATTGAGACAAATAAAGATGTTTTGTGTAATGTCCATTTTCCCGTGTGCAAATGACCGAAATGCCCCTGAGGTCATTTTACCGGAAAGTGAGGATCGCGGCCCATCCTCAAGGGGATGTTTTGATGTTGATAGGGGATTATATGTGTTATGTGTGGTATAGAGAAGAAGAATCTTATTTTAGTTAACGTTAAATTACCAAAACTCCCCTATAGCTATTTGTCATCGTTTTACGGTCGTTAGCCCAACTTTACCAAAAGATTTTAAATGATGCTTTATAAGTGGTTTTTGATGTTTAGTAAAGCAAGGAAAGCAGTTTTAGTACAAAATTACCATTTTACCCATAGAACGTGTGTAGTGAGCCTAATGACGTAATTAAGCAAACCTAAGCAATATTAGGCTCTAATCGAAGATTAATTTATTTCAATAATTAATCTAGAGTCAAAATAATTTATTAAGGTTAATTAGAACCTAAGATTGCTTGGTTAAACTTTAATTACATTCCTTAATTCAAGATTCCTAGTCATGGAATCTTGAATAGTATTTTCTCTCTAATTCCTTAAATTAAGGAATTGTGCCATACCTCATTTGACTAAGAAAATGAATTTAATTTGTTAATCTAGTATGACCACTCCCTAATCAAGTCTTGAACCACCTTAATTAACCATTTTCTCACCTAAACACTTTTTTACAAACTCATAATCAAAACCTTAATCAAAAAAATACCTAAACATATCATTAAACCACAATTACATGAGCAAATCTTCCTCCCCCTTGGCTGGAAATATTGGCTGAAATATCCCTCCCATGTGTAGCACATGGTGAGTTTGTTTTACTCACCATACTTCAAGCCATGCTTTGCCCATGCCTTCAACCATGCTCACAACCATACCTTTGTAAGAGATATTTCCTCCTTCTTTCTCCTCCAAAAAGGGCGCTGATTCCCTCCCAAATCAGCCTCCACATTGCAAATTTTCTATAAATATCAAGCATTGGAAGACTTGGTTGCTCTTTGGATCATTTGCCAAGTTCAAGCATTCTTGCATTTTCTCTCATTTCCTCTCAAATTCCCTCAACTTGGCTGATTTCTTCCTTCAAGTTTCAAGAGGATTTTCTTTCTCCATTTCATCAAGAACTCAAGCTTTCTTTCATCCTTTTCAAAGACTTCATTAGGTAGGGGTTTTATCTTCAAGTTTTCTTTACTTTCTTTGAAAAGTTCTAGTTTTCTCTTGTTTTAAAGCTTTCTTTCTTCCTTTTTATTTTTGGCCTTGGAGCCTTTTTAAGTGAAGAACTTTAGCTTGATGATGAGGTTTCAAGATAATGACTTGTTGTTGTCATGTGAGAAACCTCTAAAGCTTGAAACAACTTGGTCTTGGACCATACATGCTTGTGTTTCTTTCTTTTCCTTGGTTTTATTTTCGGTTCCTTTTTCTTTTTCCCTTGGATGATTTCGGTTTCCTCTCTTTTTCCTTTAAGATTTCGGTTTCCTTTGTCCTTTGTTTGAACAAAGTTTGCTAAAAATGTTGAGTAGATCACAAAAGTTTTGTTAAAGAAAATTAATCCTATGTTTTCAAAGAGCTCTAAGCTTACCCTTGCCAACCTTAAAGTTGGTCGGTCGTTCTAAGAGTTTTACTTAGATTGAAGCCCATGAGCAATAAAATAAAGAATATGACTTAGTTCTTTGTATTTTGTTTAGACAAAGTGTTGAGCTTTGTGTCCATTTTCTTGAGCTTGATGATGAAGTTCAAAACCAAAGACTTCTTTGAAGTCTTGGTGCCAAGAACTCTAAAGCTCACTTTATGTTGTTAAGATGCATATTGGGTTAAGGTTATGATGTTCCTTTAAAGTCTTGTAAGAGCTCTAGCTAAGATAAAATGAGTTGCACACATGTTTATGTTTATGCCTTGCATAGCATGTTTATTTTGATGTCATCACTAAACTCTCAAGAATAACTAAATGGACTTGCATTATCATGTTTAAATTCCAAGCTTGCATTTCATGTTTATATTTCAAGTCATCACTTAATCTTTAAAGATAATAAAAAGGTTGCATCTCATATTTATTTTATGCTCTCACTTTACTTTCTAATGAAGAATAAAATGAGTGCATATCATGTTTAAGTTTATGCCATCACTTAAATGTCCTAGAGCTCAAAGACTTGTCCAAGTATCTTGCATAAAGTTTTAGAAAATGGAGGCATTTCAAGAATGCCATTTTAGCCTTGTGATGATGATGATGGACTTGGATGAGTTCATCTAATCACAAGTGCACATAGTCTAAGTCTTGGAATTTTTCTAAGCTTAGATGTACTCAAGGAACTTTATGAACAAAGTTTTATGTTTTAAATCCATTCCTTGAGCTAAATAATTTAGCTACTGACCTAGCACATAATTATATGATTTCAATGAGATTAATTGGTTTCTAAAAGAGTTTTGAGTTCCTAAAATGATTCCAAGAGAAACTAGCAACTTATATGCATTTAAATCAAGTGATTATGTGATTCTATGATGCTTATGTTTTCGGTTCTGCCCTTGATGTTTGGCTACTGTATGAATTCTGTTCTTAGGTGTTAAAATGTGTAAAATTATGTTTGAGTGAAGCAAGGAACGATTTAGGGAAGTTAGAAAAGAATAAGTAACTAAAAAGGACTTAAAATGTGAATTCTAGAACACTTAGAATGCACAAACTTGTAATTCTGTTCCAGCATAATTGGACTTAAGGAAAATGGTTTATAATTAGTGGATATGTGTAGGAATCCCTCATAATTGGTTTAGGAGTTAATTATAGAGCCTTAGGCGAAGACGAAACTTAGAAAGGGTAAAAAATGAAGATTCTAGGACCCCGTAGACATAGAGCTGTTTGGTTATGTTATAATTCATAAACAATAGAGAAAATTATAGGTAATGATCCCTTAGGTGTTATAAAAATCCATAATGAAGGATAGGATAATTGGAACACAAGTTTAAGACCCTAAGGGCAAAACATAAGACACCATGAGATAGGAGGTGTGATGTGAGCATGAGGCCGAGTGGGTATACTCATAATGATGTGAATATGTTAATATAATGAACTTGAGGCTATATGTGTATTTGTGGCATGTTGCTATGATGATGTGGTATGCTATGTTTACAATGCATGAGAATATATGATATGTCATATGAGGTTCTATGGTTGCATGCTCATGTTGAATTCATACAAGATATGATAAAGAGGAAATGATCCCATTATGACTTCCCAAGTTAAGGGTTGTACGGGGTGATCCAAGGAAAGAGATATGTTTCCCCTTCTTTTACCCCGTATGAATCTAGCGACGGCTAGTTAGGATGAGCTCATTCCTAGGCGATGGGTGATTAGGAGTTTTGGTGACCATGTTAAATCGTCGGGTCGGCATGTTGGGTGGATTTTGGTGACCATGATGAGGGTGGAAAAAGTTATGAAAGGAACTCACGGAGTTCAAGTATGAAAAAGTAAAAGACGCACATGCATATGTTTCATTGATGCTTTGATTAAGTGATAAGTGTTATCTACGTGTACTGTCATGCTCAAGTATTGCCATGCATACATAAATATCTGCTGCATTCATACCATGAAGACTCATGCTAAAAGGAACCCACTTTGGATAATAGGATTTGAGAAATTAAAATTGAACCTATGCATATATACTTCTTTCATAATGAAACCCGAAGTGGCTAGGGGCAATGACGATGACACTTGTGTTAAAGTCGGGGAGCCCTACTAGAATCTTGTATAAGTATTCTCACCCCTTTTGTCTTTCCTTCCGTGTCGTCTCCAGACGGATTGATGCGGATGTTCGTGATTTTCCTTGAAGCGCGAGCATAGGTAACGCACATCGGATTAGAGGGTGCAATGGAAGCTTGAAGACTAGTCTAGCGTTTATAATTATGTTTAGCGTTAGTTAACCTTGCTTGATGTATCTAGTATCTTGAGGTGTCCTTATATTTATAAGGGCATCGTTGTTTTGTTATGATTATAATATAATACTACAAGTTATGTTGTGTTTATTCTATGGTTTATTTATGATTATTATGGTGATGTATACCTGGTTGTTATGTTTCTTGTTTAGAAGTCGGTCCCTATGCACATGCGCGGCTCTTATTTGAAATCTTAAGTTCAAAAAGAAAAATTTAGTACTCGTATTTTAAAGAAAGCCAAGTCAAGTTCTGAAACGAAGACGTAACCGCTAATAACTAGCCGAATACGACTCGAGCATATTAGGTGAAAGTTAGGGTGTTACATTTTGGAAAGCTCAAGAAGTCCTCTAAAACTTTCATGTTTAGCTTAAAATCTAATTCTAAGAGCATCTTGTTGAAAATTGAGTTGCAAGATTAAAGGTTGCGATGTTCTAATGCTGTCCAACTTGACCTTCAGTTAGTATTTTCTCAATACATAGCTCCAGTGTCCAATTGAGGTGATTTTGGTGGCATTGGAAAGCTTATTCAATGGGCTACAATCACTGTTTCTAGTTGTAAAGGACAAACTCAATTTTATCCATGCTGCAGTGCTAAATGAGCACCCAACGCTCACTTTGGCTCCACTTTAGTTGCTATTATTCTCTCTACATCTCTTCTCTTTCTCTATTCTTCTCTCTAGGGATTCAATTGGTGAAGGTGCTCTGTCTTGGAGATTGTGGCTATGATTATTGCTGTTATTTTCAGGTTCTTTTATCTTCATTGTTGTAATCCTCAGATGGAGGAGTAGATTTCTTTACTAGTGTAAGGATTTCCAGGATTAGGATGACATTTGAGACCCTTTGTTTATATTGAATGCATTGGTTTTCTTAATGTTCTGAGTTTATTCTTTTAATTATTGTGGTGATTGCTATCATCTTTATTGGAATAACTAAATTGGCAATCATCATTTAGGGAAATCCTTTGGGCATAAATTGGTAGATCTATTGGTTTATGTTTGAGGAGAACATTAGAATTAACTTTCTGATTGACGGTTAGGCTATAGCAATTAGTTCATTAAATTAATTTGATTTCTAAATAAATTGAGATCTCGTTTATTAGTTATTTGCATTGATCAAATTCTAAAGGTCGATTGATCACTAGTAGAATTGCCAGTAATTTATTACTAATAGCCACCAATGGGTTCAATATTTGGTCAATGATAACTTGTTCCAATCCTAGGAATACCTTGCACTAGTGCTTTATCTATTATTGCTATTATCTTGCTGCTATTATCTTTCAATTTAAATTATTTGCTTTAGTTCTCAAAACCTTCATCTTCCTAACTAAGTATTGAAGCCTCATTGAGAGACGACCTAGGTTGTGCCCTTACTACATTTTTGGCGCAACTTAGCGCTTTATAAATTTTAATTTGTTTGTGAGTAGTGACAACTCGCATAAGGAGCGGTGATGATTTCAAAAGCATAGCAAAGCTAGAGTGAATTAGCTAGGTTAAGGGAAAGGGTTAAGGCCTTAAGGGTATCTATGGATTAGGCTGGTTCATAGCTTCTAAGGATAATGTTTATGAAAAATCCAAAGCTTTTGGTAAAAGAGTTGAAAATGAAAAAAGATGTTCACATTACTTTTATTAGAGCAGATTATGGAGGAGAATTTGAAAACCATGCTTTTGAAAATTTGTGAAAACCATCACATTTCTCATGAATTCTCTTATCTTAGAACTCTTGAACAAAATGTAGTTTCATAAAGGAAGAGTAGAAGTTTATAAGAAATGACCAGGACCATGCTTTTAGAAAGTGGTTTATCAAAATATTTTTGAATAGAAGCTATAAACAGTTTATGCTACATTCACGATAGAGTCTTCTTTACCAATCTTCAAGAAAACACCTTATGACCTATGGAAAGGAAGAAACCCAACATATCCTATTTTCATGTATTTGGTTCTAACTATTTTATCCTTAACATAAGGGACAAGCTTGTAAAGTTTGATCCCAAATCTAATGATGAGATTTTCCTAGGATATTCTTCTGTGTCAAAAGCTTATGTTTACAACAAAAGAACTCATAGTATTGAAGAAACCATACACATCAAGTTCAAAGAAAATAAGAAGGATTTCTCTCAACAAATGATTGATTTTAAAGATGATTTTGAGAACTTGAACATGAAAGACCCTTTAGAAGGCAAATTCAAGGTTTCTCAACCTTCAGAAAGTGACTTTTTAGTTGATGATCCACTTTTTGAACATGTTGCTGAGCCGTTAATTGATGCAAATGATGTTATAGATAAAATCAATCAAAGAAACTACAAAGGAGTTTTTGATCAAGGTAGTTTCTTGAAATCAAGTCATTGGAGACTTTTCTCAAGGAGTTAGAATAAGGTCATCACTAGAAATGAGACAAACTATGCTTTTTTTTAAAAAAATTAACATTTGAACTAGAAAATGTTAAGAAGCTCTAAGTGACAAAAACGAGGTGAAAGTTATGCAAGATGAGCTAGATCAATTTGAAAAGGGTAAAGTTTGGACCTTGGTAGAGAAATCTAAAGGAAAATCTATCATAGATACCAAATGGGTGTTCAGAACAAGCTAGATGAAGTCGGGAAAGTGGTTAGGAACAAGACAAGGTTGGTTGCTCAAAGGTACAATCAACAAGAAGGGATTGATTATGATGAAAGCTTTGCACCGTGGCAACATTGGAAGCCGTCATAATGCTTCTAGCCTCTACCTACAAAAGATTAATTCTCTATAGAATGACTATAAAATTTGCTTTCTTAAATGGCTTTCTTTTTGAAGAAGTCTATGTGAAGCAACTTCTAGGATTTGAGAATGAAATATTTCCTAACCACATATTTGAGCTCACAAAGGCACTATATGGTCTAAACAAACTCTAAGAGCTTGGTATGGCAGGCACAATACCTTTTTGCTTAAGAATAGGTTTAAAAGGGATAATGCTGATACTACTCCCTTTACTTTTTTTCAAGATAATGACTTTCTAATGGTACAAATATACTAATCATTCTCTGTTCAAGAAATTTTTTGAACTCATGCAAAGTGAATTTAAGATGAAAATGATAGGAGAGCTGAAATTCTTCCTTGGATTTCAAATCAAACAACAAAAGGAAGGTTCCCAGATCTACAAAGAGAAATACACAAAGGAACTTCTTAAGAGATTTAACATTGATCAAGCAAAGCCAATGAGCACTCCCATGCATCCTTCTCAAGTCATTGCTTTATGTTACTAGTAATAGATTTGATATCCAATTAACTATGAGAATTTGTACTAGATTTCAATCTAACCCAAAGCAATCACACTTAAATGCTGTCAAAAGGATTCTAAGATATCTAGTAGGTACTACTAATCTTGACCTTTGGTTTGAGAAAGGTACTTCTAGTCATATTGTAGGATATTGTGATGCTGATTTTGCTAGATATAGAATGGACAGAAGAGCACAAGTGGCTGTTGTTGTTTCTTTGGAAATTACCTTATCACTTGGTCATGCAAGAAGCAAAATACAATTACTCTCTAACTAGAGAAGTTGAATATGTAGTTACTAGAAATTTTGCACATAAATGCTTTGGATCAGAAACTAACTTGAAGATTATGACTTGAGGTATCAAAATCCCTATCCTATGTGATAAACTAGTGCTATAAATTTAGATAAAATTCCTATTCAACACTCTAGATCCAAGTACTTTATTCACTTCAGACACCATTTCAGAAAGTTCAAGTTACAACTTAGAATGTTAAGTATTTCTTTCAATAAAGGTCAAAAAGGGTTCAAAAAGTACACCAATTTCTAAGGGTTAGAAAGCTATTCAAAGTGATCTAACTTCTGATAGCTTAGAAACCCTTTTCAGAAAGTATTTCACCTTTTGATGAGCATTAAAGCGAGAACGTTTTCCAAACCTTTTCACTCCTCCCATAATTTTAAGTTACCAAACCATTATTTCCTTCTCCCTAACAACTTCTACAAACACTATAACACCCCAAAAATTATTTAAAAATTAATTTGAGCTTTATTAATCATAATTTCAAAATTCTGATAGATGTAGCATTGATAAGGATGGCCCAATAGATGAATTAAAAAAAAAATTTTGGGTCGGCTTGAATAGTGACTTTATTGGCCCCGTTGGCCCATTGGAGTTGAAACCCTAGTCCTGGGACAGGAAATGCCTGAAGAAAAGAGAGGTTAAGGTTAGAAATAGTTAGAAATGAGGGGTTTATACTTGAAAAATAATTTTGGGCAATGTTTGATTACTCAGGATGGTGTTTTATCCATTTGGTAAAATTTCATGTGTGATTTTTAACATCGAAATATAGTTCAATCTTTACAATAGGATAATGCTTGTCTTTTGTAGCAAGTGTGTAACACCCTAATATTTAACCCAATACGCCTAGGACGTATTCAGTTAATTATTAGTTATTACTCCTTTGTTCTAATTCTTATTTTAAACTCTTGAAAATACCTTAGTGAAAATACGGGTAAAATTTTTTTTTGAACTTTAAAAGCAAAACATGAGCCGTGCATATTTAACTACATCCCGTCTTGAGCATAACAAGGAAGAAGATCACAACAAGACATAGGCATATATAGAGCACAACATTACACACCATGAACATGTACGATCATATTTATATATATAACATCAGTAGATAAAAATTCCACTTTGCATTCCCAAAATATACATGAAAGAGTTATGTCATACCCACCAACAAAGGTTGGGCACAAAACATACATCATCCCATAATATCCATGAATGAAATCAAGCTACATAAAAGACCTCACTTCCCACTACTCTACTCAGGGTGTGCCTAGGGTAGTAACCTCTAATAAACAAAAACAAAAGAAGGCTATCCTCTCTGTTATATGTGCATAGGCACTCTAAGAGGTCCAATACTTGCTTTACTGCTATCGCTCCTAGGAGGGAGGAAGGTAACCAATCCAGTGGGCCAGCTCATCGGTGTGGCAAGATGGTGGGAGGGCGAGTGTGGGCACCTTGGCGAGGTCGGTGGCTCTTCCACGAATAGGTACAGCTCCTATCGCGCGTGACCATAGCCTCCCCGTCGCTATCGCTTTTCATCACTATAGAAACGGTGGGGAGAACCCTTAGAGATTGAGTGGGTGAATCCTCGAAGAGGTCAACCACAACTCGGGATGGTGAGGTGGCAATACGGCACGAGGCTGGGATGTCCTGGATAGTCGAAGAGGGGAGAGTGCGGGATCCTCTTGAGAGGTAGGTATGCTCAAAGATGAGGTCATCAGAGAATGGAGTAGCAGGAGAGAATCTGAAGCCGGTGACCAAGTGTGCAAAGGGATGCTCCATGAAGACAAAAGGTAGACAACATAACAACCTATGAAGAATACGTCGGTGAGCAGCGTTGTAGTGCATCTCCCAAGTGGGAGCATCAATGAAGATCACAAAGTTTGCCATCGACCTCTGAAGATGAGATGGAAATAAGAAGAAGGGATGAGAAACTTATACAAGAATCTCAGTAGGGTTTCGCCTCCTAATGTGTGGCATCATCTACATCCTAGGAACATCGGGTTTCTTTTATTAAAGTGTTGAGCATGTATAAGGTTCATTTATTCAGTTTCTAAAATATCATTAGCCGAGGTCCATGTCTTTTAGCATGACTCTTAATACATGAGTGCAGCATACTAAAATCATAGATGCATGTCAATGCCATAAGCAGAATATCATAGAATTATATCATGCGGACATAACATAGAATGCAAGCTCTTCTAACATGACCATTCTTCATTATTCTTTTAGGTGACTTAATTCTCTTTCCTTGTGACCACCCTAATACTCTCCCTTTCTAAGACTTCTAGGTTATGAGCTCATACCTAAACTAGTCGTCACTTGTCTAACTTATCCTCTTGATAAGCTAAAATCCCGACTCCTAGAGTGTAGGTTAGGAGGCATAGGATCACCTTGCATAACCATTAATTCCTGGAGTCTAAAGGGTGCTTTTTGGATTACCTCTCATAACTTTTAATTCTGGGAGTCTAGAGGATCACTTCCATATGTTTTATGTCACTTTAACATAGGCATGCTAAATTAGAGATGCAATGTGAGTATGTAATCATAATTTATCATAAAACATATCATGTTCATATCTCTCATGGATCATGCATCTTAACCAATCAATCATAGTCAAATCATGCCACAATGTCTTCATATCATTTACTCACATAAACATGCATTACTTCTTTTGTACATATTCAATAAGCATATTGTCACTCATCATCTAATAGCAGTAAACATGCCCCTACCCAGGATGCCAGAAGTCAAGGACCAGACTTAAGCTAATGCATATGCAATACTCAATAGGATATACATATATACAGCATACTAGGGAATCATCATCCATACAATTCAACACATAAGCATATGGGGTCACCAATCCATTTCATCTTGCTTAGAATACACTTATTTGCACATTTGGGTCCTGGTATCGATTATAGGTGCTGGTAATTGATTACTAGAATTAAAAACTTGTTTTGGGCTTAAAGGGCATGCTGGGTAATCGATTACATGAGCATGGTAATCAATTACCAGAACCAAAAATTTGTTCTGGGCATGAAGAACATCATGGTGATAGATTACATGAACTGGTAATCTTACCAAGGCCAAAACTGGTTTGGTATGAAGAACATCCTTGGTAATCGATTACCAGAATTAAAATCTTTCAAAGACCATCCTGGTAATCGATTACATAGGCTGGTAATCGATTACTAGAATCCTTGGAATTTGAGAAATCAAGGTTTTGACAATTTCAAGTTACTCTTTCACTTCAAGACCATTTAAAAACATCTTTCTAACATTCCTTTGAAATTAGGTTCACATTTTCACAAATCAAAACAAGCTCTTACTACAACTTTGATCATCATAAAATCAAGATTAAGTCTAAAAAGAAAACAAAACCAACATTATATCATGGCTAGAACATATTCAATAGCCATGATCAAGATTTTTATTTTAAAATACAAGGGCAAATCTTTGAGCTCTAGGAATTTAAGTGATGACAAAATAATAAACATGCTATGAAAACCTCATTTTAGATCTTTATCATTATTAGGTGATGGCTTGAAACTTAAATATGATATGCAAGACTTGAAAAGTAAATATGAGAATGCAAGTTCATTTTAAATCTTCAAAGTTTAGGTGATGACTTGAAAATAAACATGAAATGCAAAGCTAGAATTTAAACATAGAAATGCAACTTCATTTCTTTAGTCTTAAGATTTAAGTGGTAACTTGAAAATAAACATGATATGCAAGACATTGAAACTTAAACATGAGATGCAAGTGCTTGAAATATAAGCATGATGCAAGTCCATTTCTATTATCTTATTAGAGCTCATTTCAAGACTTTGAAGAATCAAACCCCAATCAATCTTAATAAAATGGAAATGAGCTTTAGAGTCTTTTAATACCATGGTTCCAAGAACCTCATTTCTTTAGACTCACCATCGAGCTCAAAGAAAACCAACAACAAACCATTTTCCATACTTTTGTGAAACCAAAACCAAGCCTTGAGCTTTAGAGGTCCAACACATGATGGTTCCACAACCAAACATTAAGGAACCTTCATCATCAATCTGTGGCCTTGAACATTAAAAAAAGAAAAATATTTCAAAGAAACCATCAACATTTCATCTTTACCATTCTTTAAAACCAACAAAAATAAACTAAAACTTGGGCTCTAAAAGTCAAGCACATGATGGTTTCACAACCAACATCAAGATCTCTCATCATCAAGCCATGGTTTCTCGTCCTCCAACAACAGTAAACCGAAAATGGAAGGAAACAAGAGAGATTCAAAATCGAAAGGGAAGGAAGAAGAGGAACAACAACCCAATCATTCAATCATCATCCAAAATTCAAAAATGAAAGACAAGAAAATAAGAGAAGGAACTCAACACAAGATCCCTACCAAGTTGTTTTCTTTAGTTGAAAATAATGAAGCCTAATCTTAGAATGGAATGATTATGTATGGAAGACGTAGAAGAGAAAGCTTTTGAGTTGAGAGAGAAGAGAGGATTTTTGGAGCAAGACTTGTGACGAAAGAGAAAATGGTAAAGTGAGGATTTCTTTTTGTGTGTTGGTGTTATAAGAAATTAAAATATGATGGGAATTTGGGGGAAGGAGGCTGACCTTGCTTGGCCCATTGGGGGGGGTGAAAATTTCATTTTTCCAAGTGGGTTAGGATGTGGATTAGAGATGGATTTGATTAAGGAATGGTTTAGGAATTGGTCATTGGGTGTTTGGATTTGTAATCATCTGTTTAAAGCTTGTCAAGACAAGATTAATAGTGGTCTTGCTCACTTAGTTTGAATTAAACCTAATTAGTTTGAAATTCAAACTCCAACTTGTTTCCTTGATTTAAAGAATTAGAGAGAGAAATTACTATTTGGTTTGAAATGACATAATGTTTTTGATTTAAGAAGGGAATTTGATTTTACTTAAGCAATCTTAAGCCTAAATCAACCCCAAATAATTATTTAGACTCAAAATCAATAGATAAAATTAATTTATCTTTAATTAGAACCTAATATTGCCCATATTCCATAAGCAATCCTAATATTGCCCACATTGCCCATGTTTCCTTGATTTAAGGAATTGGAGAGAGAAATTACTATTTGGTTTGAATTGACATAATGTAATGCCCGGGATCGAGGCAGGGAGTGATTGTTTGTTAGAAGGCACTACAAGGAGCGGCTCCTGCCAGTTGTAGGGTACATGAATAAACCGATTACACACCCAAATGAGAGGATCTTGAAGTCTGGATAGGTATGAGACTATATAGTTAAGGAAGGCTTATATGAATTAATTGGTACGTCTATGCCACAAAGATGCATTTTTCTTTTTGGTAGCCCATCACGAAAGAACTTCATAGTTAAGCGTGCTTGACTTGGGTAATTTTGGGATGGGTGACCTCCTGAGAAGTTTCCCAAGAAGCATGTGAGTGAGGACAAAGCACGTGAAAAGACCTGGATTGGTTTGTAGGGACAAGTCGTCAATCCATAAAGCAAGCAATGGATGTTACACATAATGTCTTTGATTTAAGAAGGGAATTTGATTTTACTTAAGCAATCTTAAGCCTCAATCACCCTAATAATTATTTAGACTCAAAATCAATAGATAAAATTAATTTATCTTTAATTAGAGCCTAATATTGCCCATATTTCCATAATTGTTTAATTAAACTTGTTTAGCACCAAATAAGGGTAAAATCGTAAATTCACACAAGGACTCCTAGGACTACCCAAACTTTCAGAATATCATGCAACACTCATTGTTATCATTTTTGAACTCCCGCTATGGTCGAGTTTATCCGTCATTTAATCCACGTTAAATTACCTCGAGGCTAAATTAGTAATTTCACGTACGGGAAAAACTAGAAATCGAGATTTTTATCTCTAACACATTCATTATACACTTAATCCCCTTCAAACATTAGACTAACCCCTTGAGGATAGCCTGATCCGCCCCTTGATTTCCTGGAGAAGTGACCTTAGGCATTTTGGTCATTTTTGCACTCGGAAAAATTGTACGTTATATTTAATCTTGTAAAGCAAGATTAAATCCTAGTCATCCATATCTTTTTATTATTAGAATGAAACTATATTTTAATTATATGAATCCTATATTTATAATAAGATATACTTCAGCTACCAAATCTCATTAATTTCATTCATCATTCTCTGCTAACACAAGACACATAACAGCCACCATTTTTTCTTTCTCAAGAACTTCAAATCTTGATTTCAAACCACCAAAACACTTGCCTAAAGTCGTTGAAACCTCAAGATCTCTTCACAAAACTTGTTTTACTTATCACCACCTACAAAATTAACCGATTAGAATTTGAATCCATCAATCTTTTCTACTTAGAGTGATCACAATCTGCTATAAAAGGGAGGGTTTGGAGTTGGTTTAGAGGCCTGGAAGTGAAGAGAAACCATTTGGAACCTCCTTTGGAGTTATAAGGCTCTAAAGTTTTCAAAGTAGGATTTCTTTGGTCTTTTCTTTCAAAATTTATTCTGAACATTTTTTATTGGTTTTGATCAGAAATTTTTGATTGTATTGGTTGATAATATATGGATATTGATGTGCTAATTTTACAGGAGTGTTAGGATAATGTTAGAAAACCCATTTTGGCAAAACAAGTTTTGAATCATGTTGTTGGAATTCTTGGATTTATCCTACAGGTTATGGTTTACGGATTTTTTGATGTATTTGTATGTATTTTTATGAGCTAGAAAAATTATATGTTGAAGCTAACATCTTAAGGCAACTCCATGATTTTTATTGGGTCTTCAAAATGACTTTTATTATTTTCTAAAAATAAAAAACCGAGACAGTTTTCCCCAGGCATAGCCAAATTTGAAGCTATAAATTTGTCTAATTTTGTTACCGTAGCAAATGATTGATTTTTCCTTTGAAATGTTTACAGGGTGTTGAGGACATACTGAAGTCTAACCCTGAATTTTTGCAGGACCTTATATGATCATTTGGTAAGGTAATAAAATTGAGACATTTGGTTGTGACTAAAATGTTATGACCTAACTAGGGAATGTGACCGGCATGTGAGGAATCTCATCCCCACAAAAGCCTCATGGCATCTAAGTCTCTATATGCATAAAATAACATACTTTTCATTCTAAATCATAACTTCATCTAAATCTTTATTTAAAACTTAATATCTGGATTCATAGAATTGAAATGCTTGATATATAAAGCTCTTGAAAACATTCTTAATCATACTCTTAAAATCAATTTAACTTATGAACTGAATCATAATTTCATTTCTAGCTTGTACGTAAATTTGATCAAACTCTTCAATTTCAATTCATACTTGTAAAACTAAAACATATACATAACTATGCCTATTTTTGAAATTTAATACATAATATGAAAATAATGCATGGTTTGAATCCTGCCTACACATCTACTAGAGCACTCTACTCTAATAAGACTCTAAACTAAGCCTTACTTCAAAGTAAGACTCACCATTTAGAACAACTGCATCTGCCAAATTGTTGGCTAACCAACATCTATACCTGCAACTATGAGGAGGAGAGGAGAGGGTGAGTCAACGGACAAGTGAGTGAGCTCTCATCCATCACCCACATGGGACATCCAAGAATATATATATATATGCAACGATCATAAACCACTTGATATTTATGTGCATATCTATATAGAAAGGTATCTCTGGATTTATGAATTCATAGAAAAACATCTCTAAATTCTTAATCTATTGAGAAATCATTTTTTGTACATATACATAATAGCTCTTAAATCAAATATTCTCTTAAAAGCATCAATACTCTCAAAACATAAATAACAGTGCTCTAATGGAGAAATAGGCATCTCTACTCTATGGTTCTCCAAGAACAAAAAATCTTCTGCTCTATGATCTATCAGGATTTAATTTGGACACCTAACTAGGTTTCGTTCTTTACTCTATGAGATTGTCCTCTCAGGACAACTTGGTACTAAGGTTAACGATTGTTTTCCCAGCCGTAACTCACTATTTGTTTTTCTTTAGCTACCGTCTAGTCTCTAGATTATAAATTAATCATTTCTCTAAAACTTTTCTATAGGCTATTTTCTGGGTTTAAAACTCTAAACAAAATATCTTTTATTTCTTCCTTTAATAATTTTTTTTTTGTTTCCAGGGCAATCTTGGTATGTTGTCTTAGCTTTAAAGGGTGTATCACTTTTGAATCCGATACCAACGGTATCATTCCCTCAAAACTATGTTCTCTTTAGACCTTTCAACCAATTGCTACAACCTGGAGAGCTGCTTTTGCTAAAACTCTAGCTTTCTGAAAATCATATAATTACTCTATTCTTGAAATCATATGTTGAATATACATAAATCATTTAAATTTGAAACTTTTGAAACTCTGAAGCTTTGGACTTGATATAACTCTAACAATCTAACTTTAGCATAACCTTGACTATGAAATCATGCCCAACGGATCACCTTATAGGTATTCATTTCAAGCCCACAGAATATATATCTAGTAGTTGCTACAAATCTTATTGAATTCCATACTTCTGAGTATGGTAAAATTGAATTTCTAAAATCTCTTTTCTCAAAACAACTTTTCATAACTCAATAACTCTAACATCATACTTTGAAATGGAAATGTTTATAATCATAAAAGCTTGACATTATAATAGCATCTCTATTCATGAAATTAAGTCATACTCTATTTGAAATTTTTGCCAAAATATCTTAACTAATACTTTAAATCATATTTGAAATCTCAAGTCTTAAAGCATAAGGATATCATAAACTTTTAAACATGTTTAACAAAATAACAACTTATTGAATCATATATTCTTGTAATAAATCTCTTAGAGGTACACATAAAACATTTCCATAACATGCAATCCATCAATCATGGTCCCATGATTTTTTAAAATACATTTTCATGCTAAAATCAACAATTCATAATTCTTTCAAACTGGGCATGTTTGTAAAATCACATTTGTATCATATCTCTACTTGTAAATTCATCTCCATATATATCTTCATCTCTAATTTCATGCTTAACAATCATCATGCATAAAACATACTTATAATGACTGAAAATAAGGTCTTGAGTTTGAACCCACTCACCGTTTGAAGCCGAGAGTATGTGGGCACCACCAATTTGACCTAGAGTTTGGTATGGTATGACACCAACAACTGCCATAGAGCAACATAGACTCAAGATCAAACTCTAATCACCTTTGGATAACTCTAAAACAACTTTAACAATATTGGGATAGCAACCCCACTTGACAATAATGGAGATTAACAACAATCCAAACCAAAGAACAAGGAATAGGGAGGAAGAGAAAGACAAAAACCTATAAATCTCTTACCTTTAATCTTGAAGGAAGGATTTGAGGTTAAATTAATAAAGGAAAAGAGAAAATATGTTTGGGGGTGAAGGTTTTTGGATTTTTTTGGTTTGTTTCATGAGTGGGGAGGGTTTTTATAGGGAAGAGGGGTCATTTAGCAAAACTATCGTTTTGCACCGTTTTCACTCACTGACACGCTACAGGTCTATAGCGGTCTAGCTCACCTGCACCCCCGATAGAACCGCTTATGACCGCCATAGATGTCCAGGACTGCTATAACGGTCTACAAACCCCCCAAGATCACTTGGCAACACACCTGACCGCTATAGCAAGACCGTTATAGTGGTGACAGGTCACCAAAATTGTAGGTTCAAGGGTCTTTCATGTATCTTGGGCCTTCACGGCAACATGGGTGGGTCCTAGGGGACCTGGGCAATACAAAACTTGTCCAAGGACACATGTACCTAGGGTATCACATTCTTCCCCCTTTAAAAAATTTCGTCCCAAAATCTGAACTTGTGTAACTAGAAGATCAAGGAGATGGAAAAACTCAACCCGTGTGGTCTAAGCATGAATGCCTGAAACACTTTGACATGATACTCTAGCTATATAAGCTGATACTTAGGAGATAGTGCCATCCTAAAGGCCACTGTTCCATTACTCTAGTTGAGGATGCCAATTGTCACATATGGGCGTTCGGCTCTAAGGGCAACCCTCTTTCATGCGGTGACAATGGCTCCTATCATGGCATTTATACTGGGTGGCTCCGCCTCCAAGGGCAGTCCTTTCCATATGCAAGTCCTAGATGAGCATCTATGCTCTGGCCCTCGTGCGCACTTGAGCTTTCAAATATGGGCACTAAACATCACTTTTGTCCTTGCTCGGTTCCTAAAACTTTCTCATTCTTTACGCGTGTTATGCATGGAAATGAAACCGCTCTATGTATTCACATAGAAAAAAAATTTCATAGCAAACATGACATTCATAGGCACCATTCTCAAATAGCATGTTTTAGCATTCAAGGCCATGCTCATCAACCGCATGTCTATCTCTTAACATGCACAAATGCAACACATCAACAACACACATCATATAGATCAATCAAACAACCATAGCTTGCTCTAAGATCTCTAAAATGTCTTACCATAATAACATGCCTTGTCAATTCCCGTGAACTACTCTTCTTGCCTTGGACTTTCTAATCCCCACCCAAACTCCTTCAAGCGTAAAAGCATGCACTCAAACATCCGATCATGTTTACACATCATACCAGCTTATGCAATAGAGACAAAACAACATGCTTCTTGCCTATTAACTTCTTACTATTGTTACCAAGCCATAACTTAAACATAACAGATTTCATTTGGATCCCTTCCATCTAGCTTACATGCATAGGTCAGGGAAAAGAGTATGCATCTTACACATATGAGCTCCTCAACTTCATCATATGAAATCTCTACGTACATGATACTAAACTATCCCCTAAACTATCCCCTTTAAGTTACTCTAATCATGTTCTTCAAAGCCAGCTCAAGTAGACCTATCATACAAACACATGAGATTCTATTTTCATGTTACATAACTTTTTGAAAACATTTACCCTAAATCAAGCTATTCGCTACGGGCATAAAACAAATCATCTAAGAGACGTGTGTCCAAATATCTTAAATCTTATTCAAGTAAAACATGTTTTCAAATTCTCTCTTTCCATAAAGTAAAGTAATTATGGTAAAGCAAGGTTAACAAAACTTCTTTGAGTAAAAAGAAAATCATTTCCTCTAGAATTTGCAAAACTTTGGCCAAGAGCCTCAAGTATTCATAAAACTCCTTTCAAGGGTACTAACATAGTTTTCAAATCATATATCAACTCATAAAATGCAACAATCAAAAAGCATTTAAAGAAGCTTGATGGCCGTAGGCATGATCTCTAAATGTCATGGGTACCTAGAAATCATTTCGTTAATCATTTCAAAAGGCATATTAGAATAAGTGTGCACATGCGTGAAACCACATGCTTAACAAACATAAACATCATTCATTCACTCAAGTCATTATGCCGACAAACATGCTAGATTCTCATAAGGACATGTAAAAACTATGCACCAGGGCTCTAAATTCCATACAATGCGCAACTATTATCTAGTTCAATTCTTAGCCTATGAGGTTCATGCTAACCATCCACATGCTTGTTTCATCAAATGCAATCATAGTAACTCATTTTAACATGAAAAGCTTATTACATTCAAGTTAATCCTTTCTCTAAAGGTGTCCCCCTAATCTTGTTTATAATTACACATGCAGTCATGAAATCCTATAACTTCTTCATATAAATTCTAATCTATCTTGACAAAATCGACTACTCATGTCTTGATCAAAACTTCTAATAACTTATTCATGCTAACGTTAATTGTGGCAGGGTAACCTTCATAGATTGCAACACATTTTTTTCCATGCTTATAATCATGAAAGAAGACAAGAGATGGCTAAACATTCTAGTGCAATCCACACGCATAATCACTCACCATGGATGTTCAACTGCCTAGCAACTCATTATGTTATTATCACACAGGGCATGCATACCATACACTTATCATGTAACGTTACCATGCACATTCAAAACTAATCTAGTACTCTACATCATGTTGCTAACATGCTCCACATGCATTCTACACTCTTATTATGCGAAACACTGTTCCTAGCATGAATCATGCAGCAATGCATCTTCCAGGACATGACATACACAATATTCATGATATCAAAGATTACTTCGGTTATCTTAACACATCAGAAACCAAAACATAAATCTTATAATATGGTATATGCATGATTGGTGCTCTCATTGGTTTTACCCACTAACTCTAGGTCACTCTCATGTGAACTCTCTTCCTGGGGTATTGAGTTTCTCTACTTTCTGGCTTGTAACTCTTTGAGATAACAGGAAACCATTCCTCTTGTGCTCTCTCTGACTGCATTCATAGCAGTGGGTGTGCCTTGTAGGCACCAACTTCCATGAGTTTCCACCCGTCTAACAACTATATGTGACCAACGGTCACATCTAACTCTACGATTCTAGCCTGCCTGTCTGACGTCTTCGTTATGTGATAATGGGACTCGCGAGGAAGGCACTGAGAGGGGTGGCCCTTGCCAACGGACCCACCAGCCTCTATCTATCTAAGCTAGTCATTCCTGCTTGTGCTCCCTTCGATGTACTCTACTCGAATGCGCTTACTCGACTATCTCTAACAAGTTTGAAACAACTTGCTCGGGTCATATGCAACTGTACGGCTCACGTGGTGCTGGAGTGGCGATGGTTATCAAATGGCATAGCTCACTTGAGAAGAGGGAAAATGGATAGAAGACTAACCCAAGAGTTTAAAGAAATGATAGAAACTCTTACTGAACCTAGACATAACTGACCACTTAAAGGCCTCAAGTAGCGCTTCATTAATACAAATGGATGCACTTCCATTTACATAAATGCCATGCTACTTGTGGACACTTGCTCTAGTACCATGTAGGGAAACCTATGGCTTGATACCACTTTGTCACGACCCGACTTGGAGACGTGACGGCACGTGAGGAATCTAATACCCACGTAAGCCTTGTGACATCTAGTCTCTTTATATGCATAAAATAACATACTTTTCATTATGAAATCATAACTTCATCTAAATCTTTATTTAAAACTTAATATCTGGACTCATACAACTAAAATACTTGATATATAAGGCTCTAAAACATTCTTACTCATACTCTAAAAATCAATTTAACTTATGAACTATCGTAATTTCATCTCTAGCTTGTACGTAACTTTGATCAAACTCTTCAATTTCAATTCATACTTGTACAAATGAAACATATACACAACTTGTGCCTATATTGAAATTTAATACATAATCTGAAAATAATGCTGGCTTGGATCCTTTTGGACATCTACTTGGGCACTCAACTCTAACAAGACTCTAAACTAAGCTTTACTTCAAAGTGAGACTCACACTAAGAATGACTATGTCTGCCAAATTAGGTTGAACAACATTTGTACCTACAACTATGAGGAGGAAAGGAGAAGGGTGAGTCAATGGACTGTGAGTGAGCTCTCATCTTCACCCACATGGAAAATCCAAGAATATATATATATATATATATATTGCAATATAAATGCAACGATCATAAACCACTTGATAATTATGTGCATATCTATATAGAAACGTATCTCTGTATTTATAATTCATAGAAAAACATTTATAAATTCTTACTCTATCGAGAAATCATTTTCTACATATACATAACAGCTCTTAAATCAAATATTCTCTTAAAAGCATCAATACTCTTTGAAAACATAAATAACAGTGCTCTAATAGAGAAATAGGAATCTCTACTCTATGGTTCTCTAAGAACCGAAAATGTTCTACTCTGATTCATCAGGATCTAATTTGGACATCTAACTAAGTTTCGTTTTTTCCTCTATGAGATTGTCTTCTCAGGACAACTTACACCAAGGTTAACGATTTTTTAAGCTTAACTCACGTTTATTTCTCTTTAGCTACGTCTAGTCTCTAGATTATAAATTAATCATTTCTCTAAAACTCTACTCTAGGCTCTTTTCTGGGTTTAAAACTCTATCATATAATTACTCTATTCTTGAAATCATAAGATCTCTAATATATATAAAATCATTTAAATCTGAAACTTTTGAAACTCTGAAAGCTCTAGACTCATATAACTCTAACAATCTGACTTTAGCATAACTTGACTATGAAATCATGTACAAGGGGTCACCTGCTTGTAGGCATTTCAATTTCAAGCCCATAGAATATGTATCTGAAGTTACTATGAATCATACTGAATTTCATACTTCTGAGTATGGTAAAAATTGAATTTCTAAAATCTCTTTCTCAGCTAACATATTTTCATAACTCAATAACCCTAATATCATACTTTGAAATGGAAACGTTTATAATCATAAAAGCTTGACATTATAATAGCATCTCTATTCATGAAATTAAGTCATACTATGTTTGACATTTTTAAACATGTTTAACAAAATAACAACTTATTGAATCATATATTCTTGTAATAAATCTCTTAGAGGTGCACATAAAACATTTCCATAACATACAACCCATCAATCATGGTCCAATGATTTTCTAAAATACATTTTCATGCTAAAATCAAGAGATTCATAACTCTTTCAAGTTAGGCATGTTTGCAAAATCACATTTGTATCATATCTCTACTTGTAAATTCATCTCCATACATATCTTCATGTCTAATTTCATGCTTAACAATCATCATGCATAAAACATACTTATAATGACTGAAAATAAGGTCATGAGTTTGAACCTACTCACCATTTGAAGCTAGGAATATGTGGGTACCACCAACTTGACCTTGAGTGCTTTGAATGGCACCAACAACTGCCATAGAGCATCATAGACTCAAGATCAAACTCTAGTCACCTCTAGATAACTCTAAAATAACAACAATGGTGGACCACCCCCACTTGATGATAATGGAGACTAATAACAATCCAAACCAAAGAACAAGGAATGGGAGGAAGGAAAGACAAAAATCCATAAATCTCTTACCTTTGATCTTGAAGAAGAAGGATTTAGGGTTAGATTGAGAGAGGAAGAGAGAAAATATGTTTGGTGGGGAGGGTTTTTAGATTTTTTTAGTGTGTTTCATAAGTAGGGAGGGTTTTTATAGGAAAGAGGGTCATTTAGCAAAACTATGTAGTTTTGCACTACTTCCGCCTCACTGACACCATTATAGCAATCTAGCTCGCCCACACCCCCCGAGAAACCATTTATGACCGCCATAGTATAGGACCTATATCGCTATAGGTCTACATACCCCCTAAAATCACCCGGCCACACACTGTGACTGTTGTAAACCCCCATTTTTTCCTGGAGAAATTACCAAAATGCCCGAAGTCATTTTGCCTAGAAATCAGGAAGCGGCCTATCCTTGAGGGGTTAGTTTTATGTTTGAAGGGGACTAGATGTGTTTTGGATGGCAGGAGATGAGGAAATTCTCAATTTTGGTTTTCCCATGCATAAAATTACCAGAACGCCGTGAAGGTAATTTAACGAAGTATTAAGCGGGAGAGAACCAAATCATCACTCATGAGTTGAGAATGTTAATTAAGGATATATGTGATATCTGGAGTTTCTGAGGTCCCAGGGAGTTTGTGTGTAAAATTACTATTTTGCCCCTAGTTAGTGCTAATTAAGCTTAATTAGAGTAATTAAGGAAATATAGGCAATATTAGGCTCTAATGAAAGATAAATTGATTTTATTTATTAATCTTGAGTCAAAATAATTATTTGAGGTTAATTAAGGCCCAAGGTTGCTTAAGGAAAGTTTAAATCCCTTTTGTTATTCAAAGAATACTCACGAGACCAAAAAGCATAAAGTAGAGACAAAAAGAACTTTCTCTCTTTCTTTTCCTAAATATTAGGAACAATGTTGGTGTTTGAATTTTAAATTAATCAAGTTTGGCTCAACTAAACAAGCAAGACCACTCCTTAAACATGTCCTTAAGCCTTAACCACCACATTACAACTCCTAACACCAAATTATCAATTTCTAACCAAACCCCTAATTATAATTACCTAAAAACCCTAATTCCCACACCCAAATGAATGAAATTTCCCCCAAAGCCCCTATGTGGCCTATTGCCCCATTTACCTCTCATGTTGATTTTTTTCAACTCACTCACTCTTACACACTCTCATTTTACCATTCACTTTTTTGGTGAGCCTTACTCACCAAGACTTGTCAAAAAAACACTCTCTTATTCTCAACTAAGCTTTCCTCTTTTTCATCTTCAACCTTCAAGAACCTCCATTCTTGATCTTCATTCAAGCTACAAACATCAAACCACCACACCACCACCATAAACCAACTCCTAAACACCTAACCTTTCCATCCCCATATACAACAACACAAGAAAAATCCTTTTGCCATTTAATCTTACCTTGGCCGAAACTATCATCACTCCAAAGGGAAGATTTGTTCTTCTCATTTCATCCCAAAGATCAAGCTTTCTCTTGCAACCAAAATACCTTCTTGGTAGGGATTTTATTTTATGTTCTTCCTCTTATTTTCTCTTTTTTTTTCGTTTTGGTTTCTTTATTGGAGGTCAAGACTATGGCTTGATGATGATGATTCTTGATGATGGTTGTGAGGCTATCATGTTCATGACCTTTAGAGCCTAAAGTTTGATCCTTTGCTTTTGAAAGAAAAAGGTTAAAGAATGCTCATTTGATTTCTTTGTTGTCTTTGAGTTTAATGATGAGTCCAAGAAATGAGGTTCTTTAAACCATGGGAATGAAGGACTCTAAAACTCATTTTTATTTTGTTAAGATTTATAGGGTTTAGGGTTTCACTCTTTAAAGTCTTGAGTTGATGAGCTTTAACAAGATGTAAAAAAGGACTTGCATTTATATTTATGTTTCAAGTCTTTTATATTCATGTTTATGTTTCAATTCCTTGCATGTCATGTTTATATTTCCAAGTTGTCACTTTAAATGTTAAAGACTTAAAAATGAACTTGCATCCTCATGCTTATATTTCAAGCCTTGCATTTCATGATATCACCTTATAATCTTGAAGACTTAAAAATGGACTTGTACTCTCATGTTTATATTTCAAGTCTTGCATATCATGTTTATATTTTCAAGTTGTCACCTTAAATGTTAAAGACTTAAAATGGGTTGCATGGCATGTTTATGATTTTAACCATCACCTAAGTTTCTAAAGCTCAAGACTTGTCCCATTTTCTTAAATGGGAATTTTGATCATGGACACACATTCATATATGAATTTCTATGACAATATTGGGTTTAAAGATGGTTTATTTGAGACTTGAATCTTGTATCTTGAGTGTATAAAGAAATTTTGAAGGAAATAGGAATTTAAAAAAGACAAAAATATGAATTTAAGTGAGTGAAAAACCTTATCTATAAAACTTTAAGTTTTGCTACTGATTTAAATGATAACAATTAATTTCTAAGAGGAACAAAATGATTTCAAGTGTTTTTGGTCTTAGAATAGTTTTTAGAGAAACTAGTAACTAGAAATGATTAAAAATGTAATTTCTACAAATCTTGAATTTTTATCAATTCTATTACTGTTCATTACTGTGTGCCACTGTTTACTACTGTAGGTTTCTGTTCATAAGGTCAAAAGTGTGTTAAAAATTGTTTCATATGTCTTTTATATCTTAGAAAGGCCTTTGGGAAAAACTAGTAACTAGAAAGGATTAAAAATGTAGTTTTTCAAAGCTTTTGAAATTTTAATTTTTGTTACTATTTACTACTGTTCATTACTATAGGTTACTGTTCATATACATGAAAATTATTAATAAGTGTTGTAAAAATTATTTTTAGCATTTTAGGAAAAACTAGGAACTAGAAAGGATTAAAAATGAAATTTTCTAAGGCTTTTGAAATTTAATTTTCTAGTTGTTTATTACTGTTCACATACATAAAAATTGTTAATAAGTGTTGTAAAAAATATTTCTAGCATTTTAGGAAAAACTAATAATTGGAAAGGGTCAAAATGTAATTTCCTATAGCTTTTAGAATGGTAATTTTTGCACCGTTCACTACTATTCACATGCATAAAATTCATTACTAATTGTTGTAAAAATTAGTTTTGGTGTCTTGAGTGCTTAAAGGATCATCACAAGTGTTTATTTTGACCGTTTTGCTAAATACGAAAAGTTATGCTTTAAATTATCATTATGGAATTTTGGGCGAATGGATTTAATCAGAGTTAGTAATGATTTTGGATGTGTCCATGTATTCAAAATACCATTTATGATGTTTAGAAAAAGTTTTAGGTAGTACCAATCAATTCATATAACCTCCTTAACCTATAGTCCCATACCTATACAGACTTAGGATCCCTCTCATTCAGGTGTGTAATCGATTCATTCATGTACCCCTCCACTTGGAGGTAGGAGCCGCTCCTTGTCCGTGCCTCCTACACGGCAATCACTCCCCCCCGTCACCTGGTGTTATATGCCCATTAGCTTCCGCTTGGTTCGTCCCGAACCACACCGTACGGGAGGTGTAGGCTTACCATTTGTAACATCCCTACCGCTTTATGGATTGACGACTGTCCCCGCAAATCAACACTGGTTTTCATGTGCTTTATCCCCACTCACACATTTCTTGGGAAAACTTCCCAGGAGGTCACCCATCCCAAAATTACCCCAAGTCAAGCACGCTTAACTGGGAGTTTTTTTTGATGGGTTACCGAAGAAAAAGATGCATCTTTGTGGCATAGGTAGTACCAATCAATTCATATAAGCCCTCCTTAACCATATAGTCCCATACCTATACAGACTCATGATCCCTCTTATTCGTGTGTAATCGCTCATTCAGGACTCCGCTTGAAGGCAGGAGACTCCCTTGTAACACCCTAATATTTAACCTCAATACGCCTAGGACGTATCAAGACTAATTATTAGTTATTACTTCTCTTTAAATTCATTTATAAAATACTTAGCGGAAATACGTAAATTTTTTTTTGAAATGATTTATATAAACCAAAGTGCGAGCCTTTGCGCGTAACATAAACAACGTGAAGCGGAAGAATAAATAAAACATACAGAATATAAACATTAAAGAACACATCCATCATAAACATAATTCCTCATTACATTAGATAATATAGTTTAGTACATCTCAAGAGAAATATAACAGAAACATAAAGTCTTACCCGTACTAGTGGGAGAGCTTGCAGGACAATGGGAAACATAAAGACAAATACATGGTAATAATCCCAAAAGATAAACACCCAACTAACACTACCCTCCCACTCCAAGCCTACTGGTGACGCCGGTCCTCGCGGGGAGATGTAGCCCGCGAATGACGAGCTCCTCGGATGTAGCCCAACGAAGCGGAGATCTAGGCATGGGAATCGAGGGGCAGCGTGGCCTCCGCGTCGTGGTCGCCTCTCCTGCTTGCCGAACGCGCCTCGCATGCCTCGGCTGGGTGACCGTGTCCTCACTACCTCCTCCGTGACCCATAGGGAACGAAGGGAAGATCCTCGAAGGATCAGCCTCTGATCGAGAACGGGAACATACTCAGGATATCCGCGTACCTCGACGAGGAGGTTGGGATGACGGTCCGCCCATCTCTGGTCGTGTCCTCTCAAAGATCAGGTCGTCGCCAAAGGGTGAAGTTGGATCGAGCGATAGCTGGAGACGGGAAAGCAAAAGGGCGTCCCACGTATGCAAAAACGCGCACCTCGCAATGACCCTTGAAGTGGTAGGACTGATGCTCGGGTCATAGTGCACCTCCCATGTAGGCGGGTCAATGAAATCACGAACGACGCCATCGATATTGAAGACGTAACGGAAAGAAAAAGAGAGAGGGGTGAGAATTCTTACTAAAGAATCTCAGGAGGGAAGTCCTCTATCCTAATGCCATCGTTTACGTCCCCAGGAACCTTGGGTTTATTATGAAAAGGTTGAGCATGCATAGGTTCATTATGAGGTTTTCGCAAAGGTTGTTGTCCAAGGTCCATGTCTTTTATAATGATTCTTAATGCATGTATGCAACATAATGTTTCATGGATGCATGGTAGCACTTTAGGTAAATCAAACAATAATTCAAACAACATTTGTGTGGCATGAAACTTTTCTTTGAACATCTTTCCTTTTCTCATACTTGTGTCACCAATAATATAGTAACCGCACCCCTTAAGCTAGGCTATGAGCTCATACCTTAACTAGTCGTCACTAGTTCTTACTTATCCTCTTGATAAGCGAATCATAAACATCATAATCCCGACTCCCAGAGTACGGTAGGGGCCTAAGGATCACCCATCATGGGACTTTCTCCTTCTTCGAAACGTATCGACTTGGTTAAGACCAGCGACTTTGTCCGCTTCGGTATGGCTCGACGTCCATACCCCCCACTGTTTACTTTCTCCTATTCCTAAGTAGGAGAAATGCGTCTCTTGCATATAACTTTAAACTTCATATTTCTCAAAAACTTTCTTTTTGTCCCTCAAATTTGACGGAAATTCGGCATAACACTACTCTTCGAATTTCCTCAAATTTGAGTCATGCCACATAATTTCAGTCACATGCATCATTTTCATGGAACTTTCTCATTGCCACAACTTTCTAGTTCACATGAGCATATTTCTCAATTTCATTCATATCTTTGAAACATTATGCATCTCAAACACAACATTTCATCAAATTATGCATATAAAGTTTCATGCTCAAGGAACTAACATAATCACATCATCATAAGTGTGCACGAGGTTCATCATCATAATCATACTCTCTCGTCCACCTATCTCACAGGATCTTATGCTTTGCCCCTTTCGGGCTTTAAACTTGTATTTGCATTATTATTACCCTCAAGGGGTTGGCACTTAAACTTTTCCTCTAAGATTTGAACTCACCAAGATTCCACTCAGGATTTAAAATCTTTTAAGAATCTCCATTGCGACCCTTTTAAGATCCATCTTCGCCTAAGGCTCCATAATTAATTCTTAGATCAATTATGAGGGATTCCTAGGCATGTTCTCTAAGTTATAAACCACTTAGATCTCTTATCATCATCTTATACTTAGAAATTAGCACCTAATCATTTATGAAGGGATCTTGTACATGTCTTACTAATTATGAATCATTTATCCTGAATTAATCATGCTAGAACAGATTTGCACTTCTTTGTATTAAGGTGTTCTAGAATTCTCATCTCAAGTCCCTTTTTAGTTACTTATTCTTTACTAGCTTCTCTAAATCGATCCTTGCTTCACTCAACATAATTTTACACATTTAACACCTTAGAACAGCATTTATACAGGAGCCAAACATAGAACCAAATCATGAACCCATAAGATCACATAATCTCTTGGGTTGAAATGCATATAAGTTACTAGTTTTCTCTTGGAATGTTTCTGAAACAAAAGGTGTTCTGGTAATCGATTACATGTTCCTAGTAATCGATTACCAGGAGCTCAATTCATTCTGGGTTTTCAAAAACAACCGTAATCGATTACACATAATGGTAATCGATTACGTAGGGTTAAACCCGTTTCGAAAAAGTAAGGAACATAGGGTAATCGATTACATACGACGTAATCGATTACTTAGGGTTAAATCGTTTAAAAGTAAAGAACATTTGGTAATCGATTACATTATAAAGTAATCGATTACAGGGTTTCCAGAGGTTCTGGGCATGAAAAGCCGTAGTAATCATTACACGCCTCTGGTAATCGATTACCAGACCAAAAGTCCTTCAAAATTCTGGTAATCGATTACATGGGTGGTAACGATTACCAGAACCTCTAAAATTGAGAAAACATGATTTTGACACATTCCAAACTATTTTAAACCTCTTGAGACCTCATAAAACAGTTTTCCAACATTTCCTTGAAAATTATTCATGTATTTTACAAAATCAAACCATTGTTGGTTCATACCAAAACTCATCCATTTCTTTTTGAATGGAGTTTCCTTTTTAGGATACTTAGGGCAAGTCTTTGAGCTCTAGAGTGTTTAGGTGATGACAAAATCTTAAACATGCCATGCACTTTATTTTACTCTTCATTAGAAAGTAAAGTGAGAGCATAAAATAAATATGAGATGCAACTTCATTATTATCTTTAAGGATTAAGTGATGACTTGAAATATAAACATGAAATGCAAGCTTGGGAATTTAAATATGGTAATGCAAGTTCATTCATTTACTCTTGTGAAATTAGTGATAACATCAAAATAAACATGAGATGCAAGACATAAATTTAAACATGAATGCATCTTGTTTTTGTCTTAGCTAGAGCTCTTGCAAGACTTTTAGAGGAACATAAACCTCAACCCATTATGCATCATAAGGCAAGCTTTAGAGTTCTTAGCACCTAGACTTCAAGAGAAATCTTAAGGTTTGAACTCACCATCAAGCTTAAGGAAATGGACCCAAAGTTCATCACTTTGTCTAAACAAAACTACAAGAACTAAGTCATATTCTTTATTTTATTGCTCATAGGCTTCAATCTAGCGCGGATTCTAGAACGGCCGACCAACTTTAAGGTTGGCAAGGGTAAGCCTAGAGCTCTTTGAAATCATGAGATTAACTTTCTTAACAAAACTTTCGTGATCTACTAGACATATTTTACAAACTTTGTTCAAATCCATAGAAGAAAAAATGAAAATCCTTAAAGGAAAGGAAGAGGAAAAACCGAAACTTAAGCCAAGAAAAGAAAGGAAATCCAAGCATGTATGGTCCAAGACCAAGTTGTTTCAAGCTTTAGAGGTTTCTCACATGACAACAACAAATCATTATCTTGAAACCTCATCATCAAGCTCACATTCTTTTTGTAAGAAGGCCTCTTGGCCGAAAAAGAAAGAGGAAGGAAAAGGAGTTTGAAACCAAGAGAAAAACTAGAACTTTCTTGAAGAACACAAACAAAAATCATCAAAACTTAACCCCTACCTTAAGAAGTCTTGAAGAGATGTAAGAAAGCTTTGTTTTCTAGATGGAAGGAGAAGGAAATCCTTTTGGAGTCTTGAGGAAGAAATCAGCCAAGTTGAGGGAATTTGAGAGGAATGAGAGAATTTGCAAGAAGTGTGAACTTACCAAGTGAACCAAAGTGTGACAAGGTTCATCAAGGCTTGGTATTTATAAAAAAATGAGACATGTTGGCTGATTTGGGAGGGAATGGCTGATGACTTTTCAAGGTCAAGGGAGGAGGAAATATCTCTTACAAAAGCATGGGCTTAGGCATGGCAAGCATGGTTGGAAGCATGGGCAAGGTATGGCCTAAGGCATGGGCTTGGAGTGCATCAACTCAACATGTGGCACCATTTGGGGACAGATTTTCGGCCTCCTCATCAGCCAAGGGGAAGGGATTTTTGTTCATGTAATTGTGGTTTAAGGATGTGTTTAAGTGTTTCTATGATTAGGCTTTTTGATTAGGAGTTTGTAAGCAAGTGTTTAGGTGAGAAAATGGTTAATTGAGGTGGTTCAAGACTTGATTAGGAGGGTGATCTTATTAGATTAGTAATTTAAAATAATTCTTTTGGTCAAATGAGGTATGGCTCAATTCCTTAATTTAAGGAAAGAGAGAGAAAAACACTATTCAAGATTCCATGACTAGCAATCTTGAATTTAAAGAATACAATTAGAGTTTATCTAAGCAATCTTAGGTTCTAATTAACCTTAATAAATCATTTTGACTCTAGATTAATTATCGAAATAAATTAATCTTCGATTAGAGCCTAATATTGCTTAGGTTTGCTAATTGCTTCATTAGGCGCACTGGACACGTTCTAGGGGCAAAATGGTAATTTTACACTAAAACTGCGCTGGACCTTCCTGCAACTAAACATCAAACATTGCTCATAAACATCATTCTAAACTTCCTGGAAAGTTCTGGGCTCAAACGGCATCTTTTACCCGTGTAGACAGAGGGTATTTTGGTCATTTTGAGCCAAAGTTTAGAAAACGAGGTTCCCTCCTCGGATATCATTCATAACACATAATCCCCTTCAAACATCGAGTTGACCCATTCGAGGGTTGCCTGGGCAACTGCCCCTTTAATTTCCTAGAATGACCTCAGGGCATTTGGTCATTTGTACTCAACAGGATAAATTCCTGTTACACTTGTCCATGCCTTCTTGCACCCTTGATTACTCCCCGCCTCACCACCTCATTACGCAAGTAATGATTCCAATTATGTTGTTATATATCTGTTGAACATGGCATATGCATTAGTTGAGTTCGGCTCAGATCCTGCATATTGGGTAGGAGCATATTTACTTTTCAATGAGACATTGATGATTACATGTTTATGGATATATGCAAAGAATGTGATGCATGCTTGTGTGATCAATTACATGATGATTTGTGGCATGTTATGTGTAACACCCTAATAATTAACCAATACACCTAGGTTGTATTTGATTAATTACTAGACTTTACTCTTTGCTTTAGTTCTTTCATCATACTTTGAAAATACTAGTGAAATTACGAGCCATTTTTTTTTTTAAACATAATTGAAAACGTGAGCGCACATAACATGAACAATAATTGAAATAAATCAAATAACGTGTATATATAGCATAAAAAAAACACATCATATTGGCTCCATCATATAACATCCATAATTACATAACACATAGATAGTTTGCCTACCAACAGAATAAGACTAGGTGTAGGCAATCTAACAAAACATAAATAATATATGGATGGAAGGACATCCATTAATGGCACCTAGTAATAACACTCCAAGGATAGGGATAATATATCTAAAATATACGAGTGAACTAGTGTATCAAGTTCAGGAATCCTGAAGCCTCAATGTGATTCACGAACTTCCTTCTGTTTTTGAAGACGAGATGGAAAGAAAAATAGAGGGAGTGAGAAACTTATAAAAAGAATCTCAGGTGTACTCACCTCATGATGCATTGTGTATCATCATCGTCCCAGGAACCTCTGGTTATTATGAAATAATGAGCATGCTAAGATTGATTTATTAAATTGAAAATATACTTTACGAGGTTGTCGGCTTTAATCATGCGTCTTATAATGCATCATAAATTAGCATGTCATGTATATAATGAACTTTTCCTTTCATATATAATAACATAGTTATGCATAAAATCACATCATATTCCTCATCATCATTTCATAATACTATGCATAGTAGAACATCATATTTCTCATCATCATCTCATAAATACTATGCATAGTAGAACATCATATTCACATAATGCATTTACTTAGTTTCTTAGGTGACTTAAAGTTACTTTTATCATCATTTTCCTGGGCCACCCTATACTCCACCCTTTTGGGAGTAATCTAGGTTATGAGCTCATACCTTACTAGTCGTCACTAGCATATACTTATCCCTTTTGATAAGTTAAAATCCTCTACCCTTTTGAGAGAACGGGCTAGGCAAGAATCACCTTTTCACCATCTATAGTCTGATGGGTCTAAGGATCATTTCTCAGGATCACCTTTTCACCACCTATAGTCTGATGGGTCCAAAGGATCATTTCCTCATAAGTTTAAGTCACCATTAAGTCTTAGCATGTTATATCATAATCATCAAGATGCATGAACATTCTCATTGTTTGCAATAGCAACTATAACATGCAAGCCATGAAATCATTCAATAATATCAAATTCTAAGTAGGCATTACATCATCATATAATCCCATTCCAAAGCATTATTTTACATAGACTTATCATTTAAAACATCAAGGAGTCCTAGAAATCTTGCATTTACGGTTTTCTAGGGAAGCTAGTTTTATTTCTAACATGCATAGAATCATTCCTTTAGCAATAAACCATAATTATCACAACTTCAAACATATATGAAACCATCATCATACAGTAGTACTAAACTCAGATTAGTGGCCGATCATGAACCTCATATAATTGCTTGAAGTCACATTTCAAGTACACATGTGATATTGGTTTCAACCGTAAAATATTTTTGTAAAACCTCCAAATCCTTTAGAAACTAATTCTTTTTGTTAAAATTGAAAGAAGTCATAGGACTTTAGGCCTTCCTCAATCATGAGGCCGTTTTATACATTGAAAGAATGTTCATGATTAAATTTTCACTTAAGATAAAAGGAGCAAACCTTGATCTTAAGAGATTTATGTGATATCTTAGAATCATAAACATGCTATGCAACCTCATTTTAATTTTGTCATTATAAGGTGATAACTTGGAATTATAAACATGATATGCAAATCCATTTCTTTATCTTTAAGATTTAAGGTGATAACTTGAAAATTAAACATGATGCAAGAGTTGAAATATAAACATTATGAAGAAATTGGACCTTGGAGTCTGCATAGGACCAGGTAGGAGAAGAAGAATCTTATAAAGTCTGTAAGTTGGTACCGCATTGGACCCTGAAAGGAGAAGAGAATTATTATTACATCTTTTTAAGCTCCAATCTCAAGACTTCTTAATAATTAATTCTTTACTCCATAATCTATTCTTTGCTTGTGATACTTGGGCAAGTCTTTGAGCTCTAGGATCTTTAGGTGATGACATAAAATAAACATGTCATGCGTTATCCTTTTAGCCATTATAAAATAAAGTGAGAGCATAAAATAAATATGAGATGCATCCTCTTTATTATCTTTGAAGATTAAGCGACAACTTGAAATATAAACATGAAATGAAAGCTTGGAAATTTAAACATGAGATATGCAAGTTCATTTATTTATTCTTGAGAATTTAGTGATGACATTAAAAGTAAACATGGTTATGCAAGGCATAAACTTAGACATGGATGCAAGTTCCTTTTATTTCTTTACTAGAGCTCTTCCAAGACTTTAGAGAAATATAAATTCAACCCAATATATATATCTTAGCAAGGCAAAGTGAAAAATACATCTTTCAAGTTCTAAACTCAAGATCTTTATTTTTACATCATAAAAACATCGTTCTTTAAAGTTTTGCATCAAGTGGAATTTTCAAGCTTTAAAGGCCTAACTTGTGATGGATTTACAACCAACACTCAAGGTCCTCATCATCAAGCTATCATCATATTCCTTCTTAGGCCATTTGGCAGAAAATCATTAAAGAAAAATAAGGATAGAAAAACTGAAATTGTAAAGCTTTAAAAACTAGTGAAACCTTCAAGTTTTAGAGGTCTAACTTGTGAAGGCTTTGCAACCAACACTCAAGAACCTCATCATCAAACCATGGTCTCATCATAATCTAGGCATTTAGGCCGAATGTTTTTAAAAGAAAAGGGAAAAAAAACTGAATTGAAAGCTAGAAGAAAAAGTCCATGAATCATTTATTTTGAAGCTAGAAACATAACTTGTCATAGCATAAAATGAACTTAGAAACAACTCCCTACCTAATCTGATTTGAAGGAAAGGAAGAAACTTGGTTTCTTTGAGTGAAATGGAAGAAAATCTCTTTGAAAAACTGAAGAGAATTTGGCCAAGGAGGAGGAAGAAAGAAAGCTTTTGGTGCTTCTAGAACTAGAATTGTGTAAGTTATGATCAAAGGCTTCTACACTCTTCAAGCATGCCTCTTTATAGAGATTTTGAAGCTCATAAATGGACAAATGAAGGAGGAAGGCTGATGGATTTTCATGGGGAACAAAGGAGGAAAATCATTCCTTGTTTAAGGCATGTTTTATGCCATGTTTTAGGGAAATTTTTGGCATTTTGTTTTAGTGTATCTTTGGACAATTATTTCTGATGATAATGGCATCAGGGTTTCCTTCCACCAGCTAAGGAGGAGAAATTTGTGTGTTCCATGCATTATTTAGGTGTAATAAGGTATCTTTGCAAATTAGAATAATTGCAATTAAGGGCTTAGGTGAATTAGTAACAATTGAGTGTTTTAAAGCAATTTTAGGTTCTAATCAATTTAAATAATAATTTTGACTGAGATTAATAATTAGAATTTAATAAGCTTTAATTTGAGCCTAATATTGCTT
>JAMLFY010000004.1:37272302-37410918 GCA_030441495.1 Dalbergia oliveri | reverse complement strand
ATTATACTATAGGCTAGTCGAGAGATATAAAATAAATAAAATACAATAAAAATAAAAACATAAGGTAAAAGCAACCACCAAAGCTCCACTATATACATATATTTTGTACACAACTATCTTTACACATGCCCAACAGTAGATTAGTAAGTTCACCTACAAATACACATAGGGACTTTTATCCAAAAGACCTATCGATAACATCAAGCCTAGCTTACTCACATTAAGATCAAGCAAAATTCGTATACACATAAAATGGATCTTATAACTTCAAATAGAATTCGTTATATCCATAAGCACGATCCTATCACTACACTGCAACTACATACAAGTCAAAAGTCCCTATAGGTCTAGCATCCTCCTAGGCGAAACCGTTGCCATCGGGATGATGGCCTCACCTACCACGGGGCGTGGGAAACACTCTTAATGGGCTCGAACTCGAGGAGGAGGATGAAGAAGGTCCATCTCAGGGAGGGGCATAGGTGGTGCCGCGGAGGTATGAACACAGACTCGTATGCCATGTGAAGGGGCACACCATCAAAAGGAAAACCTGGTAAAACTCTCCAGTGAAAATGGAGCTACTAAAAGAACGGGTGAAAAGAATATACGCTCGTCTAGAAATCGCTACTACATCCAGCGAATCCACTCTTGCGTCATAATGCCACCTCCACTGAGGCAAATCAAGAAAGAAGATCACGGTCGACATCTGGGGATCTGAGCACAATACAACATACATGCACATAGGGATGAGAATATTATAAAATTCTCAGTAGGAAATCTCAGTTAGCATAGACAGGCCTAATTAATGAGGTCATTCATGTAAGTAATATTATATTAGGTCCCATACAAAAATGATAGAATTAGCAATAATAATCGTACATATTATCTTATAAATAACCAACTTAATTTCATATTGTTACCTCTTTTCTTTCATATAGGGAAGGCTTGATTTCACATTAAGCAACATCTGCAGTGGATAATTTTATAAAGGACAATAGACTGCTAGGACATGAGCTCATTCCTATTTGTGATCATCGGACTTCATTTTTCATTTCCGATTACACAGTTCTATTCCTAGCCGATTGATCTACCGACTCATACCATTCTTAGGGAAGTCCTTATTTTGCCTTCCCTCTTTAACTCATATAAGCCTTGTTTCTGTTTTCCCATATGTTAAAACATGCCCAGTAGGAGTTATAGATTCTCTTTTGTCATGTACCGTATCATGTATTTCTCTTTTTAAAGGCATGGCATACATCACTTATAGGCATTCAATCACATTAGGGTTCATTTATCTGTTTAAATAACTCTTTAAAGTAACTATCATGCATGAATATAATTTATGCCTGGACTAAGTGTCATTTTATCATCATTTAGTGCGTTCTACATTTCAGCACTTGGGCTAATTCACTATGCTAGTAGTAGCATTTTATTTCTATATCAAATGGCCAATTCATATGCCACAAAAATTCTCATGACACTCCAACATGTCTAGAATAACCTGTAAAAATTTCAGGACAAGTAGAGCTCTCTAGCTACTTTAGTAAATTGCACAAATTTAGTGGTCAAGGACCACAAATTAAGACCAGACCCGGATTCTTAGAATTTTTAACCCTAAAAATGATTGAATTAGTGCACAATAAAATTCACAGTGATACCTCAATATGTTATTAACTTCAGGTAAAAATTTCAAGGATTCATTCAATCATTTGCTATGATAATAAAATTGGACAACTTTATTGCTTCAATTTCAACAACCAAGGCAGCATTGGTCACAATTCGGTTCTTGATTTTTTTGAGGTAGTAAACTTTAAAGTTAACACCCAATAAAATTCATGTAGTTAGTTTAAGGTGTTATCTTCAACATATAATTTTTATAGCTTATGAAAACACCCACAAATATATCAGAAAATTCGTGCATAATTTCTGCTTGAGGACAAGCTGAAATCAGCAGCCTAGTCCAGATTTCCTTTAGTGAAAACCCCTTTTAACACCATCCAAACCCACACCAAATTCACACATCAATAACAATATATCATCAACCACATACCATCAAAATTTCGAAATAAAACAAGGGGACAGATTAGCAAAAATTTCAAGAGAAAGAACTATGAAAAACCCTACACTTGAAGGCTAGTCTTTGTTGTAGCTTGCTTCAAGATGAGAGTCCTTCCACTCCAAGACTCCCAAAACACCTTCAAACCCTCCTCTGACCAGTGATGGATGAGGTGAATATGATGAGGTTTGGAAATTCTAATCGGTTCTATTGGTAGAGATTGAAGTGTAGATCAATTTTAGTGAAGGAAGGTTTTGTTTTGATGGCTCTAAGCTAGGTTTATGGAATTTGAAAGCCAACTTAAGCTCTTGGCTATGGAACCAGCTTACTGCTTCTCTCTCTGGAATGGCCGAATGGTTTGGCTTCTTGGAGAAGCTTTGGGTTCATGTTTATCTTATAAGTAATGATGTCATAATGTTATGTAATAGTCTAGGATAGTTTCAGTCTTTAAAGATAAAAAGAATGGCTATGATTCAATTTTAAATTTCAAAATTGAATCTAGCCATTCATGTAATGTAAAAAGATAAGGTTAATCATTTTGTAAAGGTTAAATTAGCTTTAAAGTGTTAAAAATTTCAACATAAAATTTCACGAACGGGTGAAACAATACCGGGTTAAATCGATATTCAGAAAAGTAATTCTAAGCATGAAATTTTCATTTCTAAGTATTTCTAACCTCATTCTCATATTTTCCAAATTTCAGCACCTGGGTCCATTCCTCATTCAGGTTTAAACCGCTACAGAACGAGCCTACGGCAGCAAAATACTATTCACATTTTTTTTTATATAGAATCATTTAATCACTTTCATCATTTTTACGTTATTGGATTTTGAAATTCCAACTAATAAAGCTTAATTTAATTTTTTAAAATATATGTATATATATATATATATATTATATATATATATATATATATATATCTTTGATGTTACATTTCCACCCACCTTAAAAAAAATTTTGCCCTAAAATTTCATCCTGGAAATGGGATGGTCTTTCCTCATGTTTGCCTCTAACTCCCATGTGTATCTCATTTCCGGTCCACCCAGGAGCCACTACTGATGCACTTTAGTTCTAGTAGCTTGACTCTCTATCAACGAAATCTGAATAGAAGGGCCTGAAATGTCAAGTCATCCTTAACTGTATAGGACTCAAGTTCTATAACATGGTTGGGTCCGGATGATAACCTCTAGTTAGAAACATGAAAGACATTGTGAAGGTTAGATAAATGTGGGGGTAAAGCTATTTGGTCCGCAAGCTGACCCAATTCGTTTAAGAATTTGAAAAGGCCTAATGAACCTAGGTGATAGCTTCTAACCCTTAGTGCTCCTCCTATACCCATAGTGGGCATAACCTTTAGAATACATGTCTCCCTCTTGAAACTCTAAAGGTTTTCTCAGAATATCTGCGTAGCTCTTTGATGACTCTATATTCACTTTACTTCTAATTTCTGAATTTGTTCTATACTGGTTCACCGTTGGCATTAACAACCCTGCCTTCCTTGAGTCGTCCAAGCATAACGGAGATTGGCATTTTCGTCCATATAAAGCTTCATACGGGGCCATGCCAATACTAGCGTGATGGCTATTATTGTAAGCAAATTCCACCAACGAAAGCATTATCCCAACTTCCTTCTCTCAAATCACACATGCCCTTAGCATATCTTCTAGGGTTTGTATGGTACGTATCTTGTAGTTTGACTTGAGGATGATAGGCCGTACTTAAACAAAGTTTGGTTCCAAAGGCCTTTGGAAAGCTCCCAAAATCTTGAAGTAAATAAAGATCCCTCTCAGAAACTATTGAAGAAGGAATACCATGTAATCTCACTATTTCTTGGATGTACAAGGAAGCTAATTTCTAAGGGATAACTAGCTTTAATGGGTAAAAAGTGAGCAGATTTGGTTAATCTATCCAGCTATCACCCATATAGCATCATAACCAACCCTTGGCAAACCGTTCCAAAATTGTCAGAGATCTTTCCCATTTCCATTCGGGATTTCTAAGGGTTGTAAGGTCCCAGCTGGCTTTTGATGTTCTATTTTAATCCTCTGACAAGTTAGGCACCTTCTAATAAACTCTACTATGTTTTTCTTCATACCCAACCACCAAAACATCTTCTTGAGGTTCTCATACATTTTACTAATCCCAGGGTGTATGGTGTATTCGCCCTATAGAGCATCCTTTAAAATTTCATCTCTGAGATTACCACTTGTAGGTACACACACCTTATCCTTGTACCTCCATATACCTTGGGTCTTGAGAAAACCTGGTAACCTCTTTGCCTGGACAGACTTCAAAATCTCTTGAAACTCTAAATCTTCATTTTGTGAGCCAAAATTCGCTTTTTGAACTCACTTGTTACCTTTATTTGTCCTAACATAACACCCTAAGATCACAGGACATATCCAAACTAAGCTTTTTAAAGCTTTCCACCAGTTTCGTCTCTTTAATCATCAAACATGCTACACTTAAGGTTTTCCTGTGTCAGGCGTCAGCAACAACATTCGCCTCCAGGATGGTAATTCAACTGAACTTGATAATCCTAAGGAACTTCATCCATCTCCTTTGCCTTATATCCAATTCTTCTCAGTCAAAAGATATTTTAAACTTTTTTGGTCAAAAAAACATTGGCTACCACACCATATAGATGGTGTCACAGACTTTAAAGCAAAGACCACAGCTCAAGTTCTAGATCATGTGTTGGATAACTTACTTCATAGGTTTTAGACTCTAAAGAAGCATAAGCAACTACATTTCGGTTATGCATCAACACACATCCTAAACCCTTCCTGGAAGCATCACAATAGACCTCAAAGGGTTCATAAGGATCGGGTAATACTAATACCTGGGGCCATGGTCAACCTTTGCTTCAACTCTTGGAAACTATTTTCACATTTCGGTGTCCACTTAAAAGGGGTGTTCTTTGGTCAACTTAGTCAAAGGTAGGCTCTATTGAGAAGCCCATAATAAAACTTCTATAGTATCCTACTAACCCTAGGAAACTCTAAATCTAATCACTGTTGTTGGTCGATCCCAGATGAAGTCCTGTTCCACTTCCTGGATCTACGGAGATTCCCCTCGTGACACTATATGACCTAGGAACTTAACTTTTTCCATCCAGAATTCACACTTTGACAACTTGGCATACAATTTCCTTTCTCTTAGGATTTGTAACACAATCCTAAGATGCTCTGTATATTCTTCCTCAGTCCTTGAATAGATAAGTATGTCGTCTATAAAGACAACCACAAATTTGTCTAAGTAAGGGCAAAAAATCAGTTCATATAGTCCATAAATACAGCCAGAGTATTGATTAATCCAAAAGATATCACTCTATACTCATAATGTCCATATCGAGTCCTAAAAGTAGTTTTGGGAATGTCCTCATCCCAAACTCGAATTTGATGGTAACCTGATCTAAGATCGATCTTTAGAATACGGTTGTCCCTCTCAATTGATTCAGAGGTCGTCGATCCTTAGGAAAGGGTATTTGTTCTTGATTGTCACCTTATTCAACTGCCTATAATCTACACAAAGTCTCATACCTCTATCCTTTTTCTTTACCAGGAAATAGGGGCTCCCCATGGACAAGCACTTGGTCTAATGAAATGTTTTCCCAACAACTCTTCAATCTGTGACTTAATTCCTTCAACTCTAAAAGGGACATCCTATAAGGAGAAATTGAAATAGGACCCATTCCTGGAATCAATTCAATGGAGAATTCAATTCTCTTTTAGGAGGGAATCCTGGGATATCCTCTGGAAAGACATCTGGATATTCTCACCCTGGAATTCCACTCAACTCATGGTCACCTTGAGTTTCACTAGCTGAGAGGAGAACATATTCCTGACGATCCACCTTACTAGAGTTAGGTGTCACTAGGTCTAAGTAAAAAGAAAAAGGAATCGCGGGTAGAAAGTGAGGTAGAAAGAAACATAGCAACTCTATTTGGGTAATGTAAAAGAACATCATTGGGTACTAGCCAATCCATACCTAAGATTACATCTAACGGACAAGGGAAGACAAACCAGGTTAGCAATAAATCTCCTAGTACCTCTGAAGAGGAAGATTCATGTATGCATAACAAGTTCTAATAGGACCGCGTAGGAGTAGATACAAGAAGATCATAAGGCAATTCAAACAGATAATTGCAACTTTTGTACAGTCATGGGAGATGAAAGAATGAGTGGTCCCGAATCATCAGTATACCTAGGTATTACCATTTATTTCACACTTACCTCGATCAGATCGGGATTGAGAAGCTTCATTGGCACTTATAGTGCAAACGCGTGCATGTTGTTGTGGCTTGGGGGCGGGTTGCTGACTTTTCTTGTTGGGGCATTCAAATATCTTGTGTCCTGGTTTCCCACAGCCAAAACAAACAATTTGTGTTGCCCGCAAGGCCTCTTCCCATGGTGTTTTCCACACTTAGGCACTCTCGTCCCATCTTCTATCTGGGGATTGAAGTTGTTTTCCTCATTCCTGTTGTTGTTAGGTGGAAATCTTCTCCTAGCTGATTGACAGGCTTGAATTGGGGGCCTTGGGGTGCTAATCCTCTTCTAGCATTGTTTTGCGCATACTTAAAACTTGCTAGCTTCTTGTTAGCTCCTCCACTCGTCGGCATTTATTTACCAAGGTAGGATAGTCTCTAATCTCCAAAAGGCTCACAGCTACCTCTATGTCTTCGCGTAGACCCCTTCATATTTCATACACTTCCAAGCTTCATCTGGGTCTCGTTGATAAATTGTAGAAAACTTGCAGAGCTCTTCAAATTTGGCGGTGTACTCTGCTACACTCATAGATCCTTGTTTAAGAGCCATGAACTCTAACTCTTCGCATTCCTCACGGGCAGCTAGGAAGTATTTGTGGTAGAAAGCCTCTTTGAAAACGTCCCAGGTGACTTCAGTTGGGAGGCTTCGAATAACCCCTGGTGCCAACCAACCAGAATTTCGCATCTCTTCTAGCACATAGGTAGCAAAAGCCACCTTCTGAATCTCTGCAAGGAAGAATGAGAAAATCTTCTCCATGGCCTTAACCCATTCCTCTGCTTTACAAGGGTTAAAAGCTCCTTGGAATAGCGGGGGATTTGCTTTCCTAAACTTAGCAAATTTTTTATATTCCACATCCACTTCGTTTCCTACGGGTTACCGTCGGATGTTGCTCCTCATTACGGTTTAGTCTTTCCATCATTCGGTTAGCAGCCGGAGCTTGCTCTCTCATTCACGGCCATCTCACGAAAAGTACCCATCATGTCGGCTTTATTTCCAACTCCTCTCCTAGTAGGCCGATTCGATGTCATTGATTCCTATCAAACCAAGCAAAATATGAGTTGATCAACTCAATACCAAGCATACACGGTCCAATCCTCAGGCTTATAGATAGTAGCCTTGATACCATAATGTACACCCTGCTAACTACTGTATTACTCGAGCATTAGCATCGTAATTAGGAGAGTATTACTCCCTGATTATACTATAGGCTAGTCGAGAGATATAAATAAATAAAATATAATAAAATAAAAACATAAGGTAAAGCAACCACCAAAGTTCCACTATATACATATATTTTGTACACAACTATCTTTACACATGCCCAACCAGTAGATAAGTTAGTACACCTACAATACCACATAGGGACTTTTATCCAAAAGACCTATCGGTAACATAAAGCCTAGCCTACTCACATTAAGATCAACAAAAATCATATACACATAGAAATGGATCTTATAACCTCAAATGGAATGGTTCTGTAAGCTGCACGGTCCTATCACTATACTACAACTACATACAAGTCAAAAGTCCCTATAGATCTAGCATCCTCCTAGGCGAACCATTGGCCATCAAGATGATGGCCTCATCTCCACGGGCGTTGGGACCCTCAAATGGGTCTAAATCTAGGAGGAGGATGAAGAAGGTCCATCTCAGGAGGGGCATAGGTGGTGAGCAGGAAGTATGAACACAGCTGGGTGTGCCAGGTGAAGGGGCACACCATCAAAAGGGAAACCTGGGTCGAACTCCAGTGAAAACAAAGCTACTAAAAGAACGGGTGAAGAAAATATGCTCGAATTGGGAATACGCTACCACATACAGTGAATCCAACTCTGCATCATAATGCCACCTCCACTTAGGCGAATCAAGAAAGAAGATCATGGTCGGCATACTGGGATCAGAGCACAATACAACATACATGCACATAGGGATGAGAATATTATAAAATTCTCAGTAGGTACTCCTGGTAGCATAGACAAAACTAATTAATGAGGTTATTCATGTGAGTGGTATTATATTATGTCCCATGCAAAAATGCTGATAGAATTAGCAATAATAATCATACATATTATCTTATAAATAACCAACTCAATTTCATATCGTTACCTCTTTTCTTTCATATAGGGAAGGCTTGATTTCACATTAACAACATTTGCAGTGGATAATTTTATAAAGGACAATAGACTAGGACATGAGCTCATTCCTATTCTTGATCATTGGACTTCATTTTTCCATTTCTGAATCACACCAGTTCTATTCCTAGCCGATACGTCTACCGACTCATACAATTCTTAGGGAAGTCCTTACTTTTGCCTTCCTTCTTTAACTCATATAAGCCTTGTTTTCTCCCCATATGTTAAAACATGCCTAGTTAGAAGTTATAGATTCTCTTTTGTCATGCCACTGTATCATGTATTTCTCTTTTTACAAGGCATAGCATACATCACTTGTAGGCATTCAATCACATTAGGGTCTCATTTATATCTCATAAACAACTCTTTAAAGTAACTAACATGCATGAATATAATTTATACCTGGACTAAGTGTCATTTTATCATCATTTTAGTGCATTTCTACCATTTCAACACTTGGGCTGATTCACTATGCTAGTAGTAGCATTTTATTTCTATATCAAATGGCCAATTCATATGCCACAAAAATTCTCCATGACACTTCAAATGGCTATAATAATCTATAAAAATTTCAGGACAAGTAGAGCTCTCTAGCTGCTTTAGTAAATTGCACAAATTTAGTGGTCAAGGACCACAAATTCACAGACCAAACCTGGATTCTCGGAATTTTTAACCCTAGCAAATGATTGAATTAGTGCACAATAAAATTCACAGTGATACTTCAATATGTTGCTAACTTTAGATAAAAATTTCAAGGGTTTATTCAATCATTTGCTATGATAATAAAATCGGACAACTTTATTGCTTCAGTTTCAACAACCAAGGCAGCATCAGTCACAATTCGGTTCTTGATTTTTTTGAGGTAGTAAACTTTAAATTTAACACCCAAAAAAATTTATACAATTATTTAAAGATGTCAATTACAACATATAATTTTTGTAGGTCATGAAATCACCCACAAATATATCAGAAAATTCGTGTATAATTTCTGCTTGCAGGACAGCTTGAAATCCAGCAGCCTAGTCCAGATTTCCTTTAGTGAAACCCCCTTTTTAACACCATCCAAACCCACCACCAAAATTCACACATCAATAACAATATATCATCAACCAAATACAATCAAAATTTCGAAATAAAACCAGGCAGAACAGGTTAGCAAAAATTTCAAGAGAAAGGACTATAGAAAACCCTACTCTTGAAGGCTAGTCTATCTTTGTCTCTAGCTTGCTTCAAGATGATAGTCCTCCACTCCAAGACTCCCAAAACACCTTCAAACCCTCCTCTAACCAGTGATGGATGAGGTGAATATGATGAGGTTTGGAAATTCTAATCGGTTGTATTGGTAGAGATTGAAGTGTAGATCAATTTTAGTGAAGGAAGGTTTAGGTTTTGATGGCTCTAAGATAGGGTTTATGGAATTTGAAAGTCAACTCAAGCTCTTGGCTATGGAGGAACCAGCTGCTGCTTCTCTCTCCTGAATGGCCGAATGGTTTGGCTTCTTGGAGAAGCTTTGGGTTATGTTTATCTTATAAGTAATGATGTCATAATGTTATGTAATAGTCTAGGATAGTTTCTAATCGTTAAAGATAAAAAGGATGGCTATGATTCAAATTTTAAATTTTAAAATTGAATCTTAGCCATTCATGTAATGTAAAAAGATAAGGTTAATCATTTTGTAAAGGTTAAATTAGCTTTTGGTGTTAGAAATCGCACACCAAATTTCGAACGGGTGGAATACCATCCCGGGTAATCCGATATTATCCAAAAAGTAATTCTAAGTATGAAATTTTCATTTCTAAGTATTTCTAACCTCATTCCCATATTTTCCAAATTTCGGCACCTTAGGGTCCCTAATCTAGGGTTTCGCTTAGGCAGTATCCGGGCTCTAAAACACTATTCACATTTTTTATAGAATCATTGAACCACTCTCATCATTTCTTGGATTTTTAAAATTCCAACTAATAAAGCTTAATTTAATTTTTTAAAATATATGTATATATATATATATATATATATATATATATATATATATCTTGGATGTTAAGTCGCCACCAAGTTTTATTTAATTGGTAAAAACATGGAAAACCATTTTTATTTTAAAAGAAATGATCTTTGAAATCATATTTGAGCTTCAAGTCGATTATACAGGGAAGGGCAAAAAGTTTATTTTTTGCACCCTAACACATCGTATTATTACGATTACCTTAATTGATTGTGCTAATCATTAATAACCTAGTGAAGTATTAATTTTACCATTTTTTATTACTAAAAACAAATTTCAAAAGGACACAAACATCTCTTGTTTAAATAAAGCATAAAAAGAAAATTTTAGAGCATTAAGCTTCACAACTTAGATACCAAAATATTGAGTTAACAAGCCGTTACGACTAAGTTCACATCTTTATTCAAAATGAAGCATTCCCTGAATAAATAATTTAAATCAAATGTGATACAATAAAATGTCTCTTATATACGTAAAAGAATACAAAAGTTATTAGAAAAATTATTTACAAATAAGACAAAAATTATAAAAATTTAATTTTAGCTTGCAGGGATAGCCTGCTCCTACATATTCCCTAATACAATGGGGAACTCAAAGTCACATAGTTCTTTAAAATATATTTTTGTGGGTTGATTGATTTTATTGTTAAAAGATAAATTTTAAAATATCAAGTTAACAACTAAAATATTAGAATATAGAATTAATAACCGTCATGGTTAAACTAACTCTATTAAAAAAAAAAGGAGAATTATTGATCAATTACAATTTTATTTACATTAAAAAAAACACAAGAACAAATTTCATGACATTGGAAAAATGAAATTTGGCCTAAACTTTGGCCACTTTAGCAACCTTTGAATTATTTTTTTCCTTTTTTTGGTTTTTAACTTAGCCCAACAAGGCATAATTAAAACAAAGCCCAAACCAATTTTTAACCCAAAACTAAAAACTTTAATCGATTTTAAGACACAAAGAAATTAAAATAAATAGGAATCAGCACACATTCAAGAAGCTTCTGGAAGGAAAGAGTTCAGTTTTGAAACACTTTTTGACATTCTGCCAAAAATAAAGGGAGAGATTTACTAAAGGGAGCATGAGGGTGTTGGATCGGTGGAAGAAGAAGAGGGAGAGGGCGCTACCACGGCTTTGGTGAGGTGGAGGCGCTATGTGAATGGTGAGGTGGAGAGGCGAGGATGGCACATCGCAAGGAAGATAGAGAGGAGGTTGCAACGGAGAGCACGGTGGCTAGGTGGAGGCAAATTTGAAAAGGAACGCGTGAGCGGTTTTACCACGGCTTGTGCAAGCGGATACGATGATACCGTGTTTCGTGTTGGTAGTGAAGGGAAGAAACCACGTGGCTTCTACGTGGCGTGAAGGGTGGTGATTCGTGGGTGAAGGAAAGATATCGATGATGGCTGATGATTAGTAGCGATTGAAGAGGAGGAGGGAGCTGGTGCCACCATGACCTCACGCGTTGAGGCAAGGCATGCGGCGGAGGGGAACACGATCTAAAGTAACGGCAATGGAGTGGACAACATGACGATGAGGCAATGGTGGGAGGCGGGAGGAGCTGGGTGGCTTCATGGTTAAGGAAGTCGGGGCGCGCTGGTGCTTGAGCATGTGATGGTTTTTGTGCATGGCGCGAGGATAAGACACAATGGTGAGGGAGCTACAAAGTGATGGTGAGAGCGTGGCCTCTACACGGCAGAGCTTGTGGCGGTGGCTTTGGATCTAGTTGATGTCATTGTGAGGGAGAGGAAAAAGGTTTGGTTTCAAGGCTAAAGACGGTATGGAGCACGTTGGGGCTCACACGGCGTCTGCCATGAAGCGAACCGCTACCCTTCCCTCTATTTTTTACTTTTTTTTATTTGCTTTCTGGATATGAATATCGACTGTTTGAGACTCTTTTTGTTGTATTTGGCCTAAATGATTAGGTTTTGTATAGATGTATATTTTGCTTTGTGTTTTTGTTTGGTGTGACTGGCATTTGCTGGGTTGATGGTTTGCATCATTGCTTTTTGGATGTATGCCAATGGTGTTGTGTGTATTTATGGATCTATGGAGGTTTACGTGGTGCATCTTTTTGGTTTAATGGGGATTTTTGTTTGAGGAAGGATTAGACTTGAGGTGAATTTTGGTTTGATCACTGATTGGGATATAAAAAAATGTGGGTTTCTGGTTATCTTCCTTTCCTTTTCTAAATGCCTCTTTTGCTACCGCCTTTCCCTTTGTATATGGCCATTGTTGTAGGGATCCAACTCATACACTGAAGAAAATTTATCATTTTGCAATTAGTAGAGGGAACACCATCATGGTGTCACCACTCTTGTCACTTTTTCATTTTTACTTCTTTTTTATTTATTTTTTTATTTTTTTATGGATAACAGCTTTTTTTTTTGTTTTGGACAACTAGAAATGGGCTGAAATGGATTGGACCTTTTTTTTTATGCACATGAAGCAAAATGTAAAACAATAGTAAAATGAACCTAAAAATCGTGGTCTATTCTAAACTTAGGTTAAACACAACAAAGGGCTTAGACAAGATTCAAGATGTCCACAATTTAGCTCCACAAATTAAAACTACCAACATGGGTCAATAAATGGGTTAAACTGAAAATATACCAATTTTAGTTTTTTTGTTTTATGGGCGGAACAAAATCGTGTTTACATTGGGTATAGGCTAGGAATGTCTAAGGGAAGAGTGCCCCAAGCTTTGGTGAATCAACTTCAGCTTTAGTGGCGGTGGCGGCAGCAGTAGTTGGAGTGGATGGTGGTATAGTGATGGATGTGGGGGTAGTAGCGGTAGCAGTTGAGGTAGGTACAGAAACATTACCGTGGCGGTAGGTGTTGGAGCATGATCAGGCAAGGTTAGATATAGGTACAAAAGTAGGAGCGAGCTTAAGCAAAAGCAGTGGAGCAATATCGGCATGAGGAGAGCTTGTCTCTGAAGCCTCATCTTCTTCTTCCATAGGAATTATTCTTATGGAAGGAGAAGGTTGAGGTACCATAAGATAAGGCATGTATAGGTTTAGGCTTATTTTCTGGCTTTTCCACTATGGGCTCCAAGGCTTGAGTTTTCTCATTTTGGAGCTTTTCAATTTCCTTTAGAACTTCCTCTTCTTTAGTTTTTTCTCCTTCTCCTTCTTTAGAGGAGAAGTGTTGACAACCTTACATCCAGCTTTTTCATACTTGATTATTGATAAGAGGCATTTATGCCACTTATTACTGCCAAACCTTAGCTTTTTACGTGAGTTTTCCTGAGTTATTAATATAATTAATTAAGATTTTGATTTATTCCTCATTGTATGATTTTAATAGAATTATTGGCTTTTGCACTAACTTTGGAATAATTTATAATTACACCTTGTTGCATTTGATTTGTCTCTTTGAGTATGGTTTTGTGCATAGGAGCTTTAGATCAAGTGCAAATTGTCAAGAACAAGGCTGGAGACTCTCTGAAAGAGCTTGGAGCAAAAAGGAATAAAAGTCGTAGAAGCTCACATTAGGGTGAGCGTTGTAGTGTCAATTAGTGCTCCAACCTCGGTAAAGAGACTTTCATTAATTTTTGGGCCTCATCGTTCTCATGGCCTGCAGCGCTTATTTAGCACTGTGGCCTCATGCGATCACGGAAGATCAATTTAGTGATATGTTTTTAGGCCCACTTTGACCCATTTTTAGAGAGTAGTGTATATAGGAATGTTACAAACTTTTACCTAAGCTTTTGAATCACTTTTGGATCTACACTTTAGCTTCCTGTTATTCTTTCTCTATCTCTATCTTCTTCTCTCTTCTCTCTCTTAGGGATTCCATTAGTGAAGTTATTTTGTCTTGGAGATTGTGGCAATGATTGTTGCTATTATTTCCAAGTTCTCTTATCTTCATTGTTGTAATCTTCTAGAGATGGAGGAGTATATTTCTTTACTAGTGTAGGGATTTTCAGATGGATTGGGATGACATTTGAGACCCTTTGTTTATGTTGAATGCATTAGTTTTCTTAATGTTCTATAATTTCTATTCCTTTAATAATTATAGTGATTGCTATAATCTTTATTAGGATAAATAAATTGGCGATCATTGTTTAAGGAAACTCCTTTGGCATAAATTGATAGATCTATTGGTTTATGTTTAAGGGGGAAGATTAGAATTAATTTTCGATTGGCGATTAGGCTATAGCAATTGATACCTCAAATCATTGTAATTTCTAAATAAATTGAGATATCATTTTTTAGTAATTTGTTTTGGTCAAATTCTAAGGATCGATTTATCTTTAGTAGAATTGCCAATAATTAATTACTAATAGCCACTAATGGATTCAATGTTTGGTCAACAATAATTAATTTTCAATCCTTGGAATACCTTGCACTAGTGCTTTCCACAATTTCTATTATCTCGTTTTATTAATTCTTAATTTTAATTGCTTTGAATCACATTTTTAAAACCCCAAATTTCCCAACTAAGTATTGAAGCCTTTGAAAGACGACCTAGATTGTGCCTTTTACTACATTTTTTGTGCAACTAAGCATTTTATAAATTTCTAATTTGAGGAGGTAGGCAACAATCTCCGTTCAACCATCTCCATCAGAAATAGAGTAGATCTTGAAGTATACTTGGGCAGGTTTGTAAACTTGTACTCAATGTCCCTTTTTCTTTTGGTTCCCACTGGTACAGCAGTTTATTTGACTTCTTCTGTGTTTCATGTGTCGAAGGTCTTATTCAATTTTTGAAGGTGGTGGTGGCACACGAAGCTCTTATTTTGCATTCTCTCTTATCTCAACTTGGTCTTCCTTTCAATGTTTAGAGGAACTTTAGGTGACTCTTTCTCCTAGAATCCTCAAGGGTCACTTTTCGTTTGGATTAGCTTCCTTTTTCCCTTTCCCTTTCTCTTTCAGCTTAGAGCTTTTAGCTGCGTTTCTAACCTTTTCTTTCTTGGGGCTTTGCCTAGTAGTCTAGGTTTCACAACATTTTCCTTCCTCCTGGTGATCTTGAAGGATGCCATTGTGTACTTCAGGACCTTCCATATATTCAAACCATTCCTCAAACAGAGGGTAGTTCATATATTGGAATACTCTTGTTAGAAGCATGCCATAAGGTACCCCAACAGTCCTTCATTTTCTTTGGTGATTGCTCCCAGCATGTGATCCATGATAAGTCTAGGTAGGTTCACCTTCTTCTTGGACATGAGACAATATAGCAACATACAACCATGCCTACAAGCACATATGTGCTTCCCAATCTTAGCAAGATTATGAATTGAACTCCTAAAGTTCTGGCCTTTGCGCTTAACATAGAGGTTTTGATTTCTTCAGGTTTGTAAATGATGGAGTCGTAAGATAACTGGACACAACTCCTTCATTGATTCCCAAAGAGCAAGCCCAGTTTGATACAAAGTACAGATCATTCCTTCGTAGGGAGCTTTAATCACATTGGAGAGTTTTGTGAGGCCAATCTTCAGAGCAAAGTCTTTGATGAAGCTTTTCAAGAGATAAGTTGAAAGTCCTTTTTAGTTGAGATAGGAAATGCTACCATTATGGGAAAACTATCATTTATTTCCATAAAATCTTCCTATCCTTAAAAGGAGAAGACCCTTGACAATGGAGACTTCATCGAGTAGCTCCCATCTTAAGGTTTTCCAGGGACAACTTTCTAAGAGAAAAGTTATTCACATAATGATCCTATATTTAATCGTCATACATATGGAATGAGCCTCTTTTGGCAACACTTCTTTGAGCTTTTTCCTTCGTCATTGTAGCTTTGGTTTAGGAAGATTTAAAGGTAAGAAGATTAGGGATTTGAGTCTGTAAGAGGTTCAGGAGAGAACTTAGGGAGAAGATGAAAATGTTTCAAGGTTGAAGAAAAATGTTTGAGGTTGAAGATAAAGGGCTTATAAGTGATGTGTGATAAGAAGGAAGTTATTAATGGGACGTGATTTAAAGTCTAGAAGTTGTGCAATGTGGGAGAGGGAAACTCTAAAAGAGTAGGAATTATCCCACCTTTTTAATGTCTTCTTAACTACGTGGTTTCTTAACTATAGAACCACTTTCTGAATCTTCATCCGCTTTCTGAGCCAACATACAGAGTCTGCGTCTTCACAATATTGTATCCTCTTATATGAATGATCTTCCCTACTTGAACTCGTGTGACTTTCTAACTCATTTTTGAACCTCTGACCTTCTTTCTAAGACTGCACACTTTTTCTGCTTGTCTTGACATCTTTGTTTGGGGCCTTAGTTCAGAGTCATATAAGGGAGACTTCAGAGATGTTATGCACACACGCTATGTAGGTTTTAAAAACTTTTTCAAACAACAAAAATGATATTAAGCTAATGGTTTAGTGAATATAATAGACACTTGGTCTTTAATATTCACAAATATTAACTCAACATCTCCTTTCTAAACATGATCTCTAATAAAGTGGTGTTTAATGTAACATCTTCCCAAGCACAATATCATCCTTAATTCATGACATTATACTTAAGATTTGTTACTTATAAGTTAGCGGACCTTTCTTAATTATCTATAGCAAGTCGATTGAATTGTGAAGTAACTAATATTGATTCTATTAAAATATATAACAAAGAAATAAACATTTATTGATTACAAGGTCAAGTACAAAAGAAAGCTCTTCTATGAGCTTCAATACACATCTGGTCTCTATTATATTTATAGACATAAACATATGACTAAGTACAATTGATAAAGCTCCAAGCCTAACTCCTTGAATGATTTATTTCATGTAACAGCCTTCTTCTCATCAATTTATATGGACGACAGAACACAAACACATAGGGTGAGAATTCTAAAATTCTCATGGGCATCCAAAAACATATACTAAAATCCATGTCATCGTCATAGTCCAGCCACTTCCGTTTATTAAGAAAAAAAATGTGATCATGCAACTCATATTAAAGACTCATTTTAGAGTTCAAAACCATCCTTTCAAAGTGAGTTTCTTTTAGTATTCAATCACTTAATGCACATATATCAAAATGTTCCAACAAATAGTAAATCATCCTAGGTAGACAATTCAGGATAACATGAGTATGCATATAATACATACAGTGAAATTATCTCAAAGTAACCTGGTTTCATTATGGCATAGAAATCAAATCAGTATATTTTTTCTTTCATCGACATAGGAAAGACTTAGTTTGTATTTTTAGTTTATACCACGTGATATTTATAGTGGATCGTACCACACAAGGGAAATAGACTTGTAGGACTAGCTCATTCTTATACGTGATCATCAACTTCATTTTTTCCTTTCCGAATCTCACAAGATCTATTCCTAGGAATACGTCTATGACACATAATATCTCTAAGGAAGTTCCTCTTTTTGCCTTGCCTTTTACTCAACATAAGTCTTGTTTCTATTTTTTTCCATATGTCAGAATATACACAATTGAAATTTATACATTCTCTTTTCTCATATAACTTCATCATTTACTTTTCTTTTCTCAAATTCATGCATAAACCACATGTAGGCATTCAATCACAAGTGATTTCAATCATGCATCATAAACCAATCCTTAAAGTCATTAGCATGCATTCATATATCATACTTGAACCAAAAATGCCATTACATTACAATTCAAGGTTTGGGTTCATTTCTACCAATTAGATAGATTTCACACCATTGTAGCACAATTTATTTGCACATCAAACAATCAATTCAAAGCCTATAAAAATTCTCCATGACACTTCAATCTGTCCACAAGGTTCCATACAAATTTCAGAGCAAAAAGAGTTCTCTAACTATGTTAACAAAATTAGACAAATTTGGTCCAAAACCACTTAACCTCAACTTAAACCTGAAATTCATAATATTTAACCCTAGCAAATGATTGAATCAATACAAAAGAAAAATCATGGTTGAACTTCATGATGTGTCCCATATCTATAAAATTTCAAAGAAAATTTCAATCATTTGTTATGGTAACAAAATTATACAAATTCAGCTTTCCAATAATCTAGGTAGCATAGTTTCTATCTTGGTTCTTGATTTTTCTAAAACAGTATAAGTCTAATTAGAACTCAAGAAAATTCATGGGTCTAGCCTAGGATGTTAGTTTCAACGTATAATTCTTATAGCTCAGGAACACCTACAATTACACTAGAAAATTCATGAACAATCCATGCCCAGGAGAAATCGAAAATCTAACAGCATAGTCCAAAATTCCTTTTGACAAAAATGATTTCTAACATCATTTAAACACACCACCAAAATTAATACATCAATATCCATATATTATCAACCAATACAATAAAAAATTTGGACCAAAACTAATCAGAAATGTTCAGAATAAATTTGGAAATAAAAGGTCAAAGAAAACCCTACTCTTTGGAGCTTTAGAGATATTGGCACTAAAGGATGATCTAAGATAATCCTTCACTTCAAGGCCTTCAAATAACATCAAAACCTCCCTTAGGTAGTAGGATATTAGATATCAAGTTGAGAAATGGTGAGGAAATGAAATTCCAATCGATTAGTTTGATAGATTATGAGGAATAGAACAAGTTTTGCGAAAAGAGTTTATGATTTTAGTGACTTTGAGCTTAGGTTTTTGAAGCTTGAAGCTTGTTAATGGAGGTTTGAGAGGAAGAACAATGGAAGGGCTATGTTTTCTGCCTCTTGGCCGAAAATGAAGATGATTGAGTGATAAGGTTGGTTGTGTTGTGTTTATCCTGAGTTTGGTGATAGTATTTATCTAGTTTTAAGCTTTTCTTTCTCTCTTTTTGAAAAAGAAATGAAATGAATGGCTAGAATTGTTTTCTTGGTCAAAGTATGAATCTTTTCCATCCACTTAGCTCAAGATAAGTGGCTCACTTTAGCTTAGTGAACAAGTAGCTTTTTGGGTGTTAAAATCGAAACTAAATTCCAAACAGGATGAGATATTGGCTCCTAAGTAAAAATATAATAAATGAAAGGTCAAGATTAAAGCTTGCTTTTCAAGTTTTAATCCTTGCTATCCACTTGGTATAAAGTGGTTGGTAAAGGTTACTTGGCCATCAAGTAACTTGTATGGTGTTAAAAACCGCACATCAAAACTCTCCGAGCGGGTAAAACACCGTACTCGGGTAATCAAACATTCCTGAAAATTAATTCTATGTATAAAATTCTCATTATTTACCATTTCTAACCTTAACCCTCTTTTTCTTAGTCCTGGGTGTTTCCTGTCCTGATCTAGGGTTTGCTTTCCAATTGGCCTATGGGGCCCACAAGGTCACTATCACCCCCCTTGAAAAGTTTTTTTAACACGTCCGTTGGGTCATACTCATCGTTTGCTAAAATTGTAGATTTTTGAAATTATGACTAACAAAAGCTCAATTGAATTTTTAAATAATTTTTAAGGTGTTACATTTAACATCAATCTGCTTCAACCTAGAGTCTAAGTAGGGTCTTTGCAAGATTAATAACACTAGTATTATCACAAAAGATAAGGATCTTGGAATGCCTCAAGTGATAAGCTTTAGTTGATTTCTTATCCATAGCATCTAGGTAAGCAATTTGTAGACGCTACATATTCAGCTTCAAGCTATTGAAAGAGCAATGGTGTTCTGCTTCTTGTATGACCAAGTGATGAGGCTTTTTCCAAAGAAATAGCAGCAACCATTGGTGCTTTTTCTGTCCACTTTGTGTCTAGCAAAGTCAACATCATAGTAATCCATAATCTCACATGATATACTTTTCTCATACCATAAACCAAGATTGGTAGTACCAGATAAATATCTAAGGATTCTTTTAACAACATTTAAGTATGATTGTGTTGGGTTAGATTGAAATCTAGCACAAATACCCACAGTTAATTGAATTTCTATCCTACTTGCTATGAGGTGTAAAAATGAGCTAATTACTCTTCTATAATTTCTTTTTGATACTTTTTTCTCCATTCTCATCTACATTAATGACTTGAGATGGATGCATAGGTGCTCATAGGTTTAGCTTGATCCATATTAAACTTTACAAAAGCTCTTTTGTATATTTTCTTGATAGATCAAGGTTCCTTCCTTTTGTCGTTTTATTTGAAGTCCAAGGAAAAACTTGAGTTCACCCATCATATTTATCTCAAATTTACTTTGCATTAGTTTTGAAAATATTTCACATAGAGAATGGTTAGTGACACCACATATAATGTCATCAACATATATTTGGACTATTAGAAAGTGATTATTTTGTTGTAGATAAACATGTTATGCTAACTTTACGTCTTTGAACCCATTCTCAAGTAAGAAGGTACTTAGCCTTTCATACCAAGCTTTAGGAGCCTGTTTCAGACCATAAAGTGCCTTTGTTAACTTGAAGACATGTTTGGGAAGGTTTTCACTCTCAAAACTTGGCAAGCGCTTCACATAAACTTCCTTAGAGAGGATCTTTTTAAAATGCAGACTTTGCATCCATTTGGTATAGAGTGAATCCCTTGAAGATAGCAAAAGTAAGTAACATTCTGAAGGCTTCAAGCCTTGCTACTGGTGCAAAGGTTTTATCATAAACAATTCCTCTTGTTAATTATAACCTTGTGTAACCAATCTTTCTTTGTTTCTAATTACCTTTCTAGCTTCATCCAGCTTGTTATTGAACACCCACTTGGTTCCAATGATAGTTTTTCCTTTAGGTATTTCACAAGTGTCTAGACTTTGCTCTTTTCAAACTGATCTAGTTCATCTTCCAGAGCTTCCACCCAGCTTTGATCACTCAAGGCATCTTCAATGCATTCTAGCTAAAGGGTAGAGATGAAAGCATAGTTGGACTCATTTTTAAGGGAGGATCTAGTTCTCACACCCTTGGAAATGTCTTCAAGAACTTGATTCTAGAAATTGTTCTCAAATAAGAAACCCCATTATAGTTTCTATACCCATGTTGTTCTTCAATTTCTCTATCATCTTCAGATTGTTCATCTTCATGTTCAGAAATGTCACTTTCTAAGAGCTTTGGCATTATGAGTAAGCTTTCTAGTTCAATGTTTGGAGCTTACTTTCTAAAGATGCGCTTTCTTTAACTTGCTTTTTTATGGTTCCTTGAGGTTCAGTTTTTCAAGGTTTTCTTCTAAATCTTCTAGATAATTAGCAAAGTCCTTTTTTTGTTCCTTAAACTTGATGTGGATAGTTTCTTCAACACAAAGTGTTCTTTTGTTGTATACCCTGGAAACTTTAGAGACAGAATATCCTAGGAAAATTCCATCATCAGATTTAGGATCAAACTTTACAAATTTGTCATTGGTGTTAAGAATGAAACAAAGATATGGAAGTATGATATGCTGGGTTTTATACCTTTGCATAACTCATGAGGGGTTTTCTTGAGGATTGACCTTAAAGATTTCCATTTTGAATATAGCATGAGGTGTTTAGCCTTTGCCCAAAAACCTTTGAATAAATCACTTTCTAAAAGCATTGTTTTGGCTATCTCTTGTAAGCTTCTTTTTTCCTTTCAGCAACCCCATTTTGTTGGGGAATTTTAGGAGTAGATGACTCATGGAATGCCATGTTTTTCAGAAAATTCTTCAAAAACATGATTTTTAAATTCTCCTCCATGATCTAATTCTAATAGAGGTAATTTGAGAATCTTTTTCATTACAAACTCTTTTTGCAAAATCTTTGAATTTCTGAACCATCTCATCCTTAGAAGGTAAGAAGATAACCCATGTAAATCTAGAGAAATCATCCACTATGACAAGGCAATATCTTTTTCCAGGAAGACTAGCAGTCTTGGTTAGTCCCAAAAAGCTCTATGTGTAAAGGCTCAAGTGGCTTAGTGGTTGAAACCACATTTTTGTGTGGAAAGAAGCTTTGGTTTCCTTACCTTTCTTATAGAAATCACAAGTAGAGTCATTGTCATATCTGATCTGCCAGGCCGTTAACAAGCACTTTATGATAACTCAGAAATTAGCTTCATATGAGCATGCCCAAGATTTTTATGCCACATCCACTTATCATTTATAAAGGATGCAAGACATTTTCATCTTGATCTAGAAGGTCATCCAAGAGTAACACATAGGTGTTATCATGTCTCTTACCAGATAAAATGACTTGTCCAAATGTAGGATTTACAATATTGCAAATACTAGGATTAAATAAAATATTATAGCCTTGGTCACAAAATTGGCCGATGTCTTAACAATAGTGAGCCAATCTATCAATAAGTAAAACATCAAAAATTTTGTGAGAATCATCCTTACTAACATTTCCTATACCCATTTTCCTCTATCAACAAATTTCCTAATCCAAAGTTCTTTTGTTTGAGGTTTCTGAGTCACTTTTTGGACATGAACATGTGCCTGGAGCATCCACTATCCATGTACTATTTGTTGTCTTTGTCAACGTGTATTCTTAGATACCCCAACAAAAATAGTTTTTAACTTACGTACAGAATTTCTTAGGTCATTTTGGGTTAGTTTTTCTCAGAGGTTTCCCAACCTATTTTAGACTTTCTTCTCATAAAACATTTGTCAAGTGGGTGTCCTTTTTTATGGCAGAAAATACAGGAATTTTATTATTTTCCTTCTTTGATGAGATTTCTTTACCTTTCTCATCCATTTCACTCTCATATGTAGATATTGAGGTATTTCTTGTGATGGCCTTGAGATTGTCTTGGTGTTCAGATGATAATATCTTGAATATTCATTCATAGCTATGTGGTTTACTATCAAATACTATTTACATGCAAAGGCTTCTATTTTTTAAAGTAATATCTTTTTAAAAGAAAAAAAATGGCATGTATTTTCCACTAAGTATTTCCATATAATCGAGGTTAAGCTAAGGTCCCAGTTATCCTTTAACATTAAAAACCAAATACGACTAGAGCGTACTTCATTATACATTAGGGAGTTACAAGGCAGAGGTCGATTGGCATGTGTCAAGGCTTGGCCGAGGAGGTAGAGATGAAAAAGGAGCTCGGCTAAGAGAAGGTGGAACTTGTTCGAGAGCAATGAGCTTGAACCAAGAGACGTAGCTTGGATGATGAGGCAAACTTAGCTAATAAGTGGTGAGGTCAACCAAAGATGGCAATTAAGCTCGGCTAAGAGGAGAATGAGCTTGGCTTGCAAGTGATGAGGTTAACTAGAGATGGCAATGGAGCTTGGATAGGAGGTGATAGCTCCTTAACGTACCATGTCAAGCAAAATGTAGCGGTTGACTGCAGTTGTTTGACCAGGGACTAAAATGACCTATGAAATGCAATTTCGGGGACGAAAAAGTTAATTTCCAAATTTCAGGGACCAAAGTGACACTTTACTCATTTTCAAATAGTGGTTACAAAGTGGACCGATTGGCACTAAACGACCTATATTATCATGCGATCCGCCCCGAACCCACCCTCGTCTAGCCCAACAGGCACCGACCCAACATGTGAAGTGAGAGACACAATCACAATCTCTCTCATTAATGTCTTGTGGGGCCCCTTCATTAATGCCTAGCTAGTATATATATGCCCCTCTTGTAGAAGGAAGAGGTATCTCATTCTAACCTTAGCACTATCTTATCTCTAGCCTAAGCCACAGCAACATCTTGGCCCTGTCTATGGGAACAAGTAAAACTCTCCCACCAACACCCCAATACCTGGAAGTTGCACGCACCTCGCTATCACCATGGTCTTAACGTGTAGCATATAGAAAACTCAAAAAACAACCAAAACAAACAATAATAACGACATCGAGTGGCATGAATTATTTGTTGTATGAAGGACATGGGTCTGTCTAGACAATTCATTGTGAATATGGACGAAGGGTCGCAGGAATGGGTTCAATTTTCGTCTTACACAGAAGGCTTTCTTCTCAGATATGGGTTCTCCTTGCCTTGTCCTCTATTGTGGAGTGTTGGTGATGTTCGATATACAAGGTTCACAATCCAATGAAAAGGGAAATTTTTATGATAAAATATTAAGAGATATTGTTGGTATGGTGAATATAAAAGACAGGCTTACCTACCATGCTTACCAGCAAGGATATGCTCGGGTAATGTATTTCCTTTTAGATAAATTTTAATTTAACAATTATTGAAAGTGGCTTAAATTTTCTAGTAAGTGCACTTTTACCTGGTTTCATCTTTTGTTATTTGAAAAATAACAACGGATTTTGGAGTAAGCAGCAAATGATTTGAAGTGCATGTTGGACTTTAGCATTTGTATTGATCCATCTTTGCCCATAGTTGCTTACTTAGTCATACATTACAGGATTTAGGGCAATATTCTTTCTTGCTTTATTTGTTGTCTCTTTGCTACAATTTAAAATTAATGAGTATATCCCTGTGCATGTATAATTCTTGTATGCATCTTACATTATCTATTATCCCCAATGAGGTACAAATTAAAAAGCTAAGGAGAAATGGTCATTCTTTGGATGAGCACAATTCATTCAATCAAAGGTGGAACAAAAATTTTTGGGTTTAAATAATTTCAAGCTTGGTGATGTTTTCTTATTGCATATGCAATAAGAAGAAGGGACCACTCTACAAGGTAAAGGTAATTTGCAACCCTACCTTCTTTAAATTTTAATATTTCATATTTATGAAAAACATTGGTATTTAACATGATATTCTCCCCAATTTTAAACATTGGCAAAATTAGCGACAATGACATATCTTTCATTTGCTTGTTAAATAGATCATACAAGAATAATATTTAATTATAATAAATCATGCATGGCACATGCAATCAATTATGAATTTAATTTCCACATTTAAAGGTGGTATTTATAATGAAAAATAATTGAAATACACTTAAAGTAATTAAATATAAATACCAAATTTATATATATAAGGAATTGAGTTATACTCTCTAACATAAAAGGTGGAGAAATGCTATATAGCTAAAGAAATATAGTTTTTGGTATACTTGCACAAAAAAAAGTCGCAATTATTCACTTTAGACTTTTAATTAATTGACTTTTATTAATCTTAATTGTCGTTGATGATAATTGACATGATATTTTGCTTATTTCCATCATCGATAATATGATTTATAGGATTTATTCATCATAATAATAAACGGTAATTATAGACACCTCCATGAGATTCTTTGATATTACATTTACTCCCCTCTAGTTTTTAATATAACACACACCTCCCTTAAATGATTGTAAAAAGTCTATTTTACCCTTATAATTAATATTTCCTTCCCCCAATTTTTCTCCCAAATCCCTAAGTCTCTCCCTTCCCTCCCTTCCCCCATCTCCAATCTCTCTCCCTCCCCTCCTCCCCATTATCCATTCACCATCCACGCCACCGTCACTCAACGGATTAATTATAAGGTCACACACATAACATTATCTCACAATCCCTCACACACAGTCACAACTTCCAGCCCCTCCATTGCATACCCTCACACCCACCCCAAAGTGCAATGGTAAAACTCAAGGAGACCACTTGCAGCGGCCGCGACCGGGGCGGTGAGCTAGCGCCAGCGAGGCTGCTAGACCCTAAGCGACAAGATCGGCGGTGGCGAATGCGACCGACCTGATCGGCGGTCAAGGAGGCCAAATCAGATCCGATCAGCATGCCAGATGATTAATGGCCCACAGAACCGCGACGAGCGTGACCATCCTACCACCTCACTCCCATGGTGCAAAGAGCACCCACGATTTGACCCATCACTCGGCGAGCTCTGCATGGAAGGGGAGGCGTGGCGTTCGCCTACCTCGCGACGGGATGATGTTTGGCGGTGACAGAAGGAGGTCGCGATGGCGAGGGGTAAGGATTGGGTGGCTTTGGGCGGCGCAGGGGAGGGGACGGTGGTAGAAGCAGGTAGAAGAAAAAAGCTTCCCGGGCAGATACGGCTTCTCCTTTTCTTTTTCTTTTTTTGTTGGTCTTGGGTTTGTTTTGATTTTGCTCGTTGGTTTTATTTTGTTTCAAGCTTGATTTTGCTTGGGTTTTGGATAATGGAGGTTGCAATGGTTCTAGATTGTAGTAATGGAATGGTTGTGTGGTGAATGATGGTGGTATATGGTAGTGATGGTGGTGTTTGTGATTGGCTTGTGTATGTGAATGAATGGAGTGGTAGAAGGAGGAAGGGGGTGGTGGCATGATGGAGGGGATGAAGAATGTTTGGGTATTTTTTTTAATAAAGGGTAATCTCGAAATTTTGAAAAATTATTTAGAAATAAGGGAGGTAAATGTAGATATTAAAAACTAGAGAAGGGTAAGTGTAATATCGAAGAATCTAAGGGAGGTGCCTATAATTACCCCTAATAATAATTATAACCAATCCTGCCCGCATTATATGCTTTCAATATTCCTATGTGATTTGCAATTGTCAATTTATGAGCAATAAGTTCATAGCAATTAAGTGCAATAATATTTTGGGAGTATATATGCATTTAAGTGAAACGCGTCTTAAACGGGAGAGGTGAAAAGTTATTTCATGCAAATTTACATGTTTCCTATTAAGTTGGTATGTTTTTCTTGCCAATAAGTACTATCGTGCTCATTTTATGGTAAATAGATCTCCTGGCATACAAAATATTTTAAGATGAATACCTGGTTATGATCCACCTTAATGTGCATATTCCTTAGTTATCGATCTCGAATATTAAAATAAAAAAACTCACAATATCTACATATTACAATGTGTTGTGTTCATCATCATAAAATGTTGTTTCACACATACTACTCACTCACAAAATAATATTTTAATTATTTCAGTATTAGACATTAAATCCTTTTGATTGCATTTAACAAGTTTGAAGCATTGTTTTGATAAATAGGATTTCATTATTAGACACTAAAGCCTTTTGATTGCATCGAAGCGTTATTTTGATAGAAGATAATAATAGAAACACCAATTCTCTTGTTTGATATTTTATGCTAACGCGATTGAGATTACAATATTGTATTATTTTAAGATAGTAAAAGCAAGGATAACAAGCCAATGCCAGGAGGAAGCTTTCATCAAGAAGGTAGTCCAATATTCACCAGCATGAAGATCTTGTATTCACTAGCACTGTCTAAAGCCCATATTCACTGGCAACTACTAAGCCTGTATTTACGGGTAACTACTAACCAGGATTCACTTCACACCAACGTTGTATTCACAAGCAATGAAGCCCGTTATTTACCGGTACTATATGAAGATCCAATTTCATCGGCACTATCAAAAGCTAGTATTCATTGGCAATTACTAAGTCTGGTATTCATTGATACTATATGAAGGAGTAAAAGTTTACTTTGGTCCTTAAAATTATATGCGTAATTCACTTTAGTCCCTAAAATTAAGAAAATATCACTTTAGCCTCTGAAATTTCAAAAAGTAATTCAACTTAGTTCTTTTGGTAATTCAAATTAGTATTCAAGAACAATAGTATAATGACTAGTTTGAATTACTTTTTAAAATTTCAGGGACTAAAGTGATACTTTCTAATTTTAGGAACTAAAGTGAATCACGCATACAATTTCAGGGACCAAAATGAACTTTTACTCCTATATGAGACCCGATATTCATTGGCACTATCTAAAGCCTAGTATTCACTAGCAACTACTAAAGCCCATTCACCAACACTTTATGAAGACTGTAACACCCTAAAAATTATTTAAAAATTAATTTGAGCTTTATTAGTCGTAATTTAAAAAATCTAACAGTTTAGCAATGATGAGGATGACCCAACAAACATGTTTAAAAAAAAAATTCAAGCTGGGTGAATAGTAACCTTGTGGGCCCCATGGGTCCGTCTGCTAAACCTTAGACTAGGACTTAGGAAATCTAAGAAAAGAGAGGGTTAAGGTTAAAAATAGTTAGAAATGATAAGGTTATATCTAGGATTAAATTTTGGGTAATGTTTGTTACCCAAATATGGTGTTTTCTCGTTCGGTGAAATTTCTGTTAAATTTATAACACGAAAGATGATTTAATCACTACAAATGGATAATGTGTATCCATTCAAGACAAGTGGAAGGCTAAGATTTAATTCTTGAATTACAAAATTAAATCATAGCCATCCATTTTATTTTCTTTCTTTTAAAGAGATATACATTTATGTAACATAAATTCTAAAGCTAAGTTAGGATAAATACAAAGCAACTAATCTCACCTCATCATCATATCAAATTCGGCCAGCCAAGGAGAATTACAGCAGCCACCATTCCCATTTTCTTAAGAGCTCAAACCTTAATTCAAATGCCAAAACTCCTAGCCTAGACTTGATATAATCACAAACTTCCTTCACCAAAGTTATTCCACTCATCAATACCTACAAATCTAACCGATTGAAATCTCAATTCTCCATTAATCCTCACATTGATACCTCACTTCTTCACGGATTTAGGAAGGGTTTGGGTTTGATTTGGGAGCTCTGAGTGAAGGGAATCCATCTTGGAGCATCTTAGAGCTAAGGATACACTAGTTTCCAAGAGTAGGTTTTTCTTTGGCCTTTTCTTTCGAAATTTATTCTAAAAATTTCCGATTGATATTGGTCTAAAATTTTAGATTGTATTCGTTGATAATTAATGGATATTAATGTATTAATTTTGGTAGTCTGTTTGGATGATGTTAGAAATCATTTTTGTGAAAAGAGATTTTGAACCATGCTGCTGGATTTTTTATTTTTGTATAGGTAGCCATATACAAGAATTTTGAGGGAATTGTGGGTATTTTAATAGCTATGAAAATATACGTTAAAGCTAACATCCTAGGCTAGTTCCACAAATTTTCTTGAGCTCTGTTTTTAACTCCTAATGCTTTAAAAAAAATCAAGAACCGAGTGTATCCATGCTGCCTGGATTATTAGAAATGAAGCTACGAATTTGTCTAATTTTTCTACCATAGCAAATGATTGAATTTTCCTTTAAAATTTTCACTGAGTGTTGATAACATCTTTAAGTATAACTATCATTTTTTATTTGAATTGATTCAATCATTTGCTAGGGTTAAAAATTATGAATTTCATGTTCTAAGCTGAGGTTAAGTGGTTTCTTAGTACCACATTGTCTAATTTTGTTAACATAGTTAGAAAACTCTTTTTGCTCTGAAATTTTATGGAACCTTGTGGATACATTGAAGTGTCATTGAGAATTTTTATAGCATTGGATTTGATGGTTTGAACTACAAAATAAATTGTGCTACAAATATGTGAAATATGTCATTATGCTGAAAATGAATTGACGCTTTGAATTGATGGAATAATGACATCTTATACGAGTATGACATGAGCACAAGAAAATGACTATGAATAATTGACCATGTGAACTTATTGATGAGGTTAGGCACACATAGATATGAATGCTTATTACAATTGCTCATATGCAAAAGAAAAGCATAAGATTATGTTTCTTGGATTGGAGAAAGTAAATCCGTTTTAAGGAAAGCAAACCTAACTACCAAGAAAAGCATAAGGTTTACAATTATTGGGCTAGAGAAAGTAAATTCGGAAAAAGTAAACCTGACTACCCTTGAATTGAGTCGAGGAAAGTAAACCTGGCTAGGAATAGGTTGGTATGAGAATTGGAGAAAGTAAATCCAATTATCATGTATAGGAATGAGCTCGTCTAAAAGTGCAGTCTATTACCTTAAAGCAATCTTTTATCTTATGTGCTAAGTGAAGAATTTTAGTATCGATATTAAGGTCAATATGTTTAAGTTGTGATTTAGCAGTATATGGTTTATATGATGTTGAGTAGTATGATATGTGATTGAATGATAATAGTTACCCACTTTGGAAGGATGATTTTAGAACTTTAAAATGAATCTTTAATATGTATTGTATGATAACATTTTCTTAATAAACCGAAATGGCTTGGGACGATGATGATGACATTATGATTATGTATTTTGGGAATACCTTACTGGAATTTCAGAATTCTCACCCCTGCTTGTTTGTGTTTCCATGTCGTCTCCAAGTTGATTTCAAGAATAGTGAAGCGGCTAAAAGAAAGACTAAATTGTAATTTCTATAGTTTAGTTGTGGAAACTTCTATCTATTGTACATATATATATATATATATATATATATATATATATATATATATATATACATACATATATATGTCTATAAATGTAGTAAAGAATAAACGTGAACTAAAGCTCATAGCAGAGCTTCCTTTTGTACTTGTATTAAATAAATACGTTGTTTCTTGCTATATATTTTGATAGAACCACGAGTTAGTTAATATACGATTTGATCATTCTTGTTATAAATAATTAAGAAAGGTCCATAAATTTATAAGTAACAACTCTCGAGTACGATGCCATGACTTAAGGATGAGGTTGTACTTGGGAGGATGTTACAAAGAAGGTATTTACATGCACTATCTAAAGCCCAATATTCATGGGCAACTATCTAAAGCCCAGGATTCACTTGAAAACTACTAAGCCTGGTATTCAGACAACTACTAAGCCTGGAATTCACTAGCACCAGCTTCGTATTCACGAGCAATGAAGCCCGAGATTCACCAACACTATATGAAGATCCAATATTCACCAACACTATCTAAATCCCAGGATTCACTGACAACTATGAGGCATGGCACTTATTAACACCAAGTCTCATACTCACAAGCAACCAAGCTTGGATTCGCTAGCACTATTTGAAGACCCAAGGATTCACTGGCATCATCTTAAGCTCAGGATTCACCTGCATTATATGAAGACCCAGCTCTATTGGGAAATGACAATTCTGGCTCATACCATGTTCTAGGCTTTTGTTGGAAGACCCAGCTTTGCCATGGTAACACTATTCCTAATTCTCACTAGAAAGCCTTGGTTCAAGATTAGGTAAAACGATTCTTGATATAAAAATTAAACTAGCAACCCACCATGCTCAAAAATCATAGAAGAGGATTCCACTTCATTTAGTGTAACACCCCTTTTAATTACATTTAACCAAGGCTGTGACACTTAAGTAAGATTATGGTGCTATATACCGTATTTGTATATCGTGAATTAAAATGGTAATCATTTAGTTGTAAGATTATATCTAAACCAGTTATTTGTTATTTACCTAGAATAGTATGAAATGTTAGCGTGGTGACATTAGAGCAAAATTTCATGTTATTTTCTAAGTTCTTTAGTGATAGGCTACCGAAAAGAAAATGCATCTTGTTGGGATAGGTAGTTCCAATTAGTAACATCCCCTGCTTTATGGATTAACGACTTGTCCCAATAAACTAACATTGGTCTTTTCACCGTGCTTTGTCCTTACTCACACGCTTCCTAGAAACTTCCTAAGAGGTCACCCATCCCAAAATTACTCCAAGTCAAGCACGCTTAACTATTGAGTTCTTTCGTGATGGGCTACCAAAAAGAACATGCATCTTTGTTGGCATAGGTAGTACCAAACAATTCATATAAGCCTTCCTTAACTGGATAGTCTCATACCTAAATAGCCTCAGGATCCTTCTCATTCTGGTGTGTAATAGGTTCATTCATGCACCCTCTACTAGAAGCCTGACAAGAGCCGTCATTGTCCGTGCCTTCTACGGTGATCACTCCATGCCCTTGTACCTGTATTACATGCCCACCAGCTTCTACTGGTTCGTCCCTGAACCACACCATACAGGGAGAGGTAGGCTCTATACCATTTCTAACATCCCCTACTACTTTGTAAATTGAAAACTTGTCCCCACAAACCAACACAGGTCTTTCAAGTGCTTTGTCCTCACTCATACACTTCCTGAAAATTTCCCAAGAGGTTACCCATCCCAAAATTGCTCCAAGTCAAGCATGCTTAACTATAGGGTTCTTTCATGATAGGCTACCGAAAAGAAGATGCATCTTTATTGGCATAGGTAGTACCAATCAATTCATATAAGTCATCCTCAACTATATAGTCCTATACCTAAACAGCCTTAGGATCCTTCTCATTTTGGTGTGTAATCGGTTCATTCATGTACCCCTCTACTTAGAAGCTTACAGGAGCCGCTCATTGTCTGTGCCTTCTTCTCGATGATCACACCGCCCTCGTCACGGGCATTACATTTGTAACATCCCTTATGCTTTATGGATTGACAACTTGTCTTACAACCAACATAGGTCTTTTCAGCTGTGCTTTGTCTTCACTCACATACTTCCTGAAAACTTCCTAGGAGGTCACACATCCCAAAATTGCTCCAAGTCAAGCACACTTAACCATGGAGTTCTTTAGTAATGGGCTACCGAAAAGAAGATACATCTTTATTGGCATAGGTAGTCTAATCAATACATATAAATCATCCTCAACTGTATAGTCTCATACCTATACAGCCTAGGATCCTTCTCATTCTGGTGTGTAATCGGTTCATTCATGTACCCCTCCACTTAGAAGCCAGGAGCCGCTCATTGGCTGTGCCTTCTTACACGGCGATCATTCCCCGCCCTCATCGGGCATTACATGCCCACCACTTCCACTTAGTTCATCCTCGAACTACAGGTCCTGGGAAGGTGCAAGCTCTGATACCATTTGTAACATCCCATGCTACTTTATGGATTGACGACTTGTCCCTACAAACCAACATGAGTCTTTTCAACATGCTTTGTCCTCACTCATACACTTCCTGGAAAACATCCGGAGGTCACCCATCCCAAAATTGCTCCAAGTCAAGCATGCTTAATCGTGGAGTTCTTTCATGATGGGCTATAAAAAGAAGATGTATCTTTGTTGTCATAGGAGTACTAATCAATTCATACAAGCCATCATTAATTGTATACTCCCATACCTATACAGCCTCAGGTTCCTCTCATTCCTGTGTGTAACCGTTTATTCATATACCCCTTCGCTTAGAGGCCTTGCTAGGAACCTCTCCTTGTCTGTGCCTTCTCGCACCAATGATCACCCTGGCCTCATCACTAGGCGTTACATGCCCACTAGCTTCCGCTTGGTTCATCCTGAACCACATCATACTAGGAAAGGTGCAGGAACTACTAAAAACATCTGAAAGTTTATTTATGAACATAAGGGCTCACGACCATTTTAGTACAAACATATAGCATGTAGCCAGTCGGATCCAGGACATAAAAGCATCAAGCCCTCATGGGGTCGCTAACATACATCAAAATACTAAAACATACTCTTGCTCTAAAGAAAGCCCATCAAAAACTATGTACAAAAGGTTTTCCTATCAATCAAGCCCAACAGATAGAAGGCATGTGCCATACTACTAAAACACAATATAAACATCTATCAAATTTTGCAAGATGTAATATGACTCTGGAGAACCATTCCCCATTGGGGTCATATCTACATCGGAGCATAAGGTGGAGCAGGTGGTGCAGGTGGGAGCTATGATAACGGATGTGCCATGTACAGAGGCACTCCACAAATGGGAAATCAGGGTCAAAAAGTGAGCTAATAACTGAATCGAAAAATGAACAATGAAAAAAATATATACACGTAATTGGGCATGAGCTAATGTAAAGAAAGAGTCCAGGATAAGGTCATAGTGCCATTCTAGGTGTGGCGACTCAATGAAGAACACCATTGATGCCATTCTGGATCTGGTTCATATGGAATGCAAAAGGATGAGAATTTTATAATCCTTAGTAGGTTATTCCCATACATACATAACTGTCATCATTGTTTATTTATGAACATTTTAAACAAAGATTAAGAGTAATTATGTAGATTAACAAGATCTTTATTCGAAGCAATTATGTGGTCATCATCTTTGGATTTAAAATAGTAACTTAACACATAAACATCTTGATCTCAATCAAATATTAAAGCATGATTCATATAGCACATAAGGTAAAAAATAACTTAAACAAATTGCTACTTTGACTATCTTGGCCCTTGATTATAGTGGCTTATACCATTCTAGGGTAATAGATTGCTTTTTATGACTAAGCTCATTCCTATATGTAATCCTTGTATTTTCTCTCCAATTCACACACAAACCTATTTTTAGTAGGTTCACTCCTAACTCAATTCAAAAAGGTAGTTAAGTTCACTAATAAAATTTCTTTCTCTAACCACAATACATAGTCTCATGCTTGTCTCGCATACATATAAGCAATTGGAATAAGTAGTCACCTTTACATGTGCCTAATATCATCAATAAGTTCACATGTCATAATGAGATCAAGTCATAAACATTTTGGCATTTCTTCAGCCAACCATGCTGCCAAAATTTCAGTTCTAAAAGAAAATATGGTTAAGTTATCAAACATCATTAGAAAATAGGAAAACTATTTTTCAGAGAATGTAATGATAAGGTCCTATAAAATTTCAAAGCATAAAAAGGTCTCTAACTACATTTATAAAATTTCACAATTTCAAGGTCAACTACACAATCTCGCAAAGCAGAAGTCTTAATTTTTCTACCCTATCAAATGAACCCAAAGCTTCGTACAAAAAATTAGAATTGGATCTCAATATGTCCTCAACATTCCATAAAAATTTCAGCTAATAATTCGATCATTTGCTAAGGTAACAAAATCAACAAATTCAATACTACAAATTGGAATCTATGACAGAACCCTTGACCTATTTGGTTTTGCATTTTAAAAATAGCAAAAGTAATTAACAAGACCCAAGAAAATTACTGGAAACTTTTCCATATGTTAGCATCATATAAAAATTACAACTTATGATCGTGTCTTAAATCAATGAGAAAAATCAAAACATGGCACTTGCCCTTAAGAGATTTTCCAGCATAAATCACAACATGTTTTAGGAAAAAAAGTTTCCTAACATCATCAAAACTCTCTACCAAAATTAATACATCAATATTCATATATTATCAGTCAATAAATCTAAAGATTTCATGCTCAATCAATTAGGAAATTTTAGAGTAAATTTTGAAAGAAAGAGGAGGAAACAAAGCCCTACTTAGCTCTTTGAAAGCTTATGCTCTTGTTCTTAATTTTTCTCAATGATTCTCACCAATTTCTTGATCTAACTCTTCTCAAATCCTCTTTCAACATTACCACTAATTGTAACTCCCCAATTTTTACTTGTAATCTTTACTGTCATTAGAAATTACCGAATTACCGTAGGTAAATATTATATAAAATTTGAGACCAAACAATCCTCAATAAAGGAATATAACGTTAGAAGAGAAGTTAGGAGCAATTCGTACAAGCATTGCAAACCCCGATTTTCTACGTGTAAAATAACCAAAATGCCCCTGAGGTTATTACTCAGAAAATGAGGATCGTGGGCCCCACCCGTCCTCAAGGGGATGTTTTGAGGATAATAAAGGATTGTTTGTGTTATGTTTGTTAATAGAGTAGAAGAATCTCAATTTTGAGTTCGACGTAAATGACCAAAACGTCCTCGCGTTTTAACTCCGATTTGCGTGCCGACTAGCCCGAACCTCACTAAAATATTTTAAAAGGTGTTTTTAAGTTATGAATGACCCTTGGTTAAGTCCGATGGTCCCTGCAGTTTTGGGTTAAATTACCGTTTTGCCCCTTGTTGTTCAGTTTGCAAATTTTGAGATTTTCGATTTGTCTAACGAAACCTAAACAATATTAGGCTCAAATTAAAGCTTATTAAATTCTAATTACTAATCTAGAGTCAAAATTATTTATTTAGATTGATTAGAACCTAAAATTGCTTAAAACACCCAAATTGCTTAGTAATTCACTTAAGCCCTTAACCGTAAATTCTCTAAATTACATGAATACCTTGCCTACACCTAAATAATACATGGAACACACAAAATCCTCTTCCACAAGGCTGTAATGGCCGAAATTATTGAGTAATAAGTCAGAAAATTATTACACAAAAATCCAAAGAATGAAAACAAAGAATCATGAAAACATGGAAACATGATTCCATGTTTTAAGCCACCAAACAAAATGATTTTTCTTCCTTATTTTTTTTCCTCTAATTTTTGGTCAGATTTCCTTCCTTCCTTTGTCCATTTATGAGCTGCAAAATCTCTATAAATAGGCATGCTTGAAGATAGTTTAGATGCTTAGTTCATAACTTACACAAATTCTAGTCTTAGGAGCACCAAAAGCTTTCTTTCTTTCTTTCTCTTGGCCGAATTCTCCCTTCAGCTTTTCAAGGATATTTTGCTTCATTTCACTCAAGGAAACCAAGTTCTCTTCCTTTCTTTCAAATCAAATTAGGTAGGGAGGTGTTTCTAAGTTCATTTTATGCTAAGACAAGTTATGTTTCTAGCTCAAAAATGATGTTTTCATGAGCTTTCTTATAAGTTTTCATTTTCAGTTTCTTCTTCCTTTCTTTTTAAAGTATTTCGGCCATATGGCCTAGCTTATGATGAGACCATGGTTTGATGATGAGATTCTTGAGTGTTGATTGCAAAGCTTTCACAAGTTAGATCTCTAAAACTTGAAGGTTTCACTAGTTTCCAAAGCTTCTAAACTTTCAGCTTTTCTTTCCTTATTTTCCTTTCATGGTTTCGGCCAAATGGCCTAGGAAGGAATGAAATGATGGCTTGATGATGAGGACCTTGAATATGGGTTGTAAATCCATCACAAGTTAGGCCTCTAAAGCTTGAACATTCCATTTAATGAAAAATTTTAAAGAATAATGTTTTTATCTTGAGGTTTGAATATGAAATATGTATTTTTTTTACTTTGTCTTGCTAAGATACATATATTGGGTTGAAATCATAATTCTCTTAAAGTCTTGAAGGAGCTCTAGTAAAGAGATCAAGTGAACTTGCATCCATGTTTAAGTTTATGCCTTGCACAGCCATATTTATTTTATGTCATAACTAAATTCTCAAGAATAAATAAATGAACTTGCATATCTCATGTTTAAATTTCAAGCTTGCATTTCATGTTTAAATTTCAAGTTGTCACTTAATCTCTAAAGATAATAAAGAAGTTGCATCTCATGTTTATTTTATGCTCTCACTTTATTTTATAATGGCTAAAAGAATCAATGCATGGCATGTTTATTTTATGTCATCACCTAAAAATCCTAGAGCTCAAAGACTTGCCTATGAATCATAAGCGAAGAAATGAGATAATTGGAGTTAAAGAATTTATTCTTTAAGAAGTCTTGAGAATTGGAGCTTAAAAAAAATGTAATTCTCTTCTCCCTCACCGGTCCTTGCGGACTCCGCGCTCCTTGCTTAAGATTCTCTTCTCCCTCACCGGTCCTGTGCGGATTACCGCCGCTCAGCTTCTTGCATCATGTTTATATTACAAGTTCTTGCATCATGTTTAATTTTCAAGTCATCACCTTAAATCTTAAAGATAAAGAAATGGAATTGCATATCATGTTTATAATTCCAAGCTATCACCTTATAAAGATAAGATTAAAATAAGGTTGCATAGCATGGTAATAATTCTAAGATGTCACCTAAATCTCTAAAGCTCAAGACTTGCTCCTTTTATCTTAAGTGAAAGATTTAATTATGAACATTCTTTCAAGTTATAAATCGGTCCCATGGTTAAGTTAGGCCTAAAGTCCTATGACTTCTTTCAAGTTTAACAAAAAGAATTAGTTCTAAAAGAGTTTTAAAACTTTGTAAGAATTTTATGGGAAGCTAGTAATTTTATGTGTACTTAAAATGTGATTTGATGCTTATCAAGAATTTGGTGTCATTGATTGATTCCTGGTTTGTATGTTATAGTTGCTGTTGCAAACAATGAAAACTTATGCATGAAATAAGGACATATTTTGTTACTGGAAGAAAGTGTATTACTGTAAGAGTGCAATTTGGAAAGATTCTGGCTAAGGAAAGATTTGGTATTTAAGCGTGTCCATTGTGACCCACCTCTCTTCCTGGAATCTCCAAGATGCATGATTATAGTTGATATATATTATTAGAATAAGACTATAAATAAGAAAATGTTAGAATTATTATGAATTGCGAGTTGTAACATGCAAAGACTTATTGGTGACTTAAAATTTATAAGAAAATGATCCTTGGACCCATCAAACTATAGGTGGTGAAAAGGTGATTCTAGCCCCTAACCTGTTCTCTCAAAAGGGTAGAGTCAGGACTTTAACTTATCAAAAAGGATAAGTATATGCTAGTGACGACTAGTAAGGTATGAGCTCATAACCTAGATTACTCCCAAAAGGGTGGAGTATAGGGTGGCCCAAGGAAAATAATGAGGATGATAAGATTTTAAAGTCACCTAAGGTACTAAAGAAATAAATTATGTGCACCATGTCCATGTGTAGCTATTATGATATTCTTCTGTGCATAACATACATGAGTTGATGATGAGAAATATGATGTTCTTCTATGCATGTTATATTAATGATGATGATGAGGAATATGATGTAATGATAAAAGAAAAGTTCATTATAAATATGACATGTTAAGATTATGATGCATTATAAGACGCATAATTAAAATTGGTCGAATCTCGGAAAGTATTTTCTGAACTTAAAATTTAATCTTCGTATGTTCACTATTTTATAATAACCCGAGATTCCTGGAGAATTTGATGATGACACCGTAGAAGGATATACCTACTGAGAATTCTTTAGTAAGATTCTCACTCTCTTTCCTTTATTTCCGTCATTGTCTTCAGATTCAGTGGGATTCGTCCGCGTTGACACCCCTACTTAGGAATTCCACTATGATTCGGTGCATCATTCGTATCACTTTGAAGGAAGGTGCTCGGTTCGTGTTTTTATTTACGTAGGTCGTCCATTTGCACATCCTGTCCCTAGTTATCATTTTTGTCCTACTTCTACATATGGCGATGAAATGGTTTTCGAACATGCACGTCCACTTGATGAAAGAATGTTACGTTCTTATCCCGCCTCATCTGCTGTCCATGGTTTTCCAGAGTATAATCCACGAACGATATTCTGAAATCTGACCCTTCAGAGGACCTTCCTACTCATGCTTATTCTAGAGCTCTCCTCCTACTCTCCCACGTGTAAGAGAGGGTAGTGAGGGAACAGTTGTCGAGATTAGCAAGAAGATCATCCATGCGACCCTAGCCTGGTGCATCTCGTGCCCCTTCCAAGGAAGCTCAGTGGACCAGGTTCTTCCCCCATTTCCAAGACAGTGGCCCTAGAGAGTTTTTAGTAGTCTTAAGAGTGTTATACATCCAGTTTAGAGTAGCCTTCCTCAGCTTTTAAGGTTATCTAGTTTAGGGGCATGAATTTCCTTATAAATAGTTTCCTATGGTGTGAATATGTAAGATATGATGTATGAACTTAACTCACCTTTTGAGTAAGGTTATTGTATATATGTTGTGATGTGCATTATGGATGTTATGTGATGGAGCCAATATGATATATTTAGATTCTTAAATGTCTTATTTTACTACGCTTAATCGTTTATGTTATGCGCGCTCACGATTTCAATTATGTTAAAAAAATGGCTCGTAATTTCACTAAGTATTTTCAAAATATGATGAAAGAACCAAAGCAAAGAGTAAAGTCTAGTCATTAATCCAATTCAACCTAGGTGTATTTGGTTAATTACTAGGGTGTTACATTTTGGTATCGAGAGGTTTCTTCATCTAGCCTAAGGATTGACGGCTATGCTTCTAAAGCATAATACGTTAGTAATGTCATGTGTAGATGTTTATCATTAGGATGAGCTTGAGGATTAGAAATATGTGACTACTGGATGTTGAAAGTGCCATGGTAACTTGCTCACTTTGCATGGAATATTGGGCCTAATCACCTCAATGTTGCCGTTTTATGTGTATAGGGACCAATGGCATGACGACAACAACTAGGAGAGCGGCACAGAATAACCAAGATAATGAGACCGCTGAAGCACTTCGCGACGTAGCAAGGACCATGAGAATGATGATGGAACGGATGGATTAGGATCGTCAAGCTAATATAAATCAAGGACATGAAATTCCCGAACATGCTCGTTCGGGGAATTTCGTAAGGCGAATCCACCTGTTTTCAAGGGACCCTGAATCCTAATGTGGCAGATGAATGGATTCGAATATTGAGAAGGTCTTTGCTGTTGTTCCATGTTCAGAGGAGTAGAAGGTCACTTTTGCCACCCACATGCTTGAGGGTGATGCCCTTTGGTGGACTGGTGTTCGAAGACTCCTGGAGGCAATGAAGTGGACATTGATTGGGAATTATTCAAGGTCCATTTTTACGAGAAGTACTTTCCGAGTCGGTTAGAAATGCTAAGGACATTGAATTCATGCAACTTGTCCAGGGAATATGAATGTGGCTCAGTATACTGCCAGATTTGAGGAACTCATTAAGTTCTCAAGGATGTACCAAGGTAACCCTGATGAGTATTGGAAATGCATTAAATACGAGTCAGGGTTAAAGGAGAACTTAATGTGGCAGTTGCGCACTTGGAAATTAGGGATTTCTCTACCTTAGTCAACAAATGCCGCATCATTGAAGAAGGGAGAGAAAGTGGGTACTTCAAAGTCTGAGAATATCATCAAAAAGCTGACACCTCAAGGTCAACAGTTCAAGAGGCAAAATCGACCTCCATTTCCACATCAATCAAGATCACAAGTGCCACAAAGGAACTTTCATCAAGGAAGACCGAACAACAACAACAACCGCTATAATAATCCCAGCAACAATCGCAACAACAACAATAATAACATTAAAGGGAAAGCACCACAAAGAGGTCCAGCAGGACCTCCACGACCCGTGCCATCCATGGAATGTCCCAAGTGCGGCAAGAATCATGGGAGCATGCCATGTCGAGCCGGAACAAACGTGTGCTACCTGTGGAAAACCAGGTCATTACTCTTGAGAATGCACAGAAAGGAACCCGCCAACCCCCAATCCCAAGCCAGAATACCAAGGAAGGGTATTCACCGTTAATGTTGAAGAAACGACAAAGTCACGAAATCTCGTGGAAGGTAAGTGTAATATGTATGGTAGAAACTTAATTGTACTATGATTCTGCGCTTCCCATTCTTTTATCTCCCACTCGTGTGTTAAAACCCTTAACTTGCATATAACTGAGCTTCCTTTTGACCTTATTGTTTCTACCCCTCCTGGAAAACCCATTAGGACTTGTAAATGTTGTTTAGATTGCCATTTTGTTATTGAGAATAGATCATTTGTTTTAGATCTCATTTGCTTACCCATGCAAGGTTTAGATGTGATTCTTGGCATGGATTGGCTTGAAGCCAACCGTGTACTATTAACCTGCTATGAGAAAACCATTACTTTTCTTCCTTCCCATTAGACCTAAGAAACCCATAAGTCTTTACATAACACTGTAGAAATGGACTGGTAAGGGTGAGAGTAAAGGTTATATTTTCCTAGCGCTAGTGATGTAGACTTTGAGCAAAGTATCGATGAGATACCGATAGTAAGAAATTATCCCGAAATATTTCCAGATGATACAGAGTTTCCCCCAGAGAGAGATAGAGTTTTCCATAGAATTGCTTCCGTGCAGGTCCCATATCCATAGCCCATACAAGATGTCCCCATTAGAGTTGATCGAGTTGAAAGCTCAATTGGAGGATTTATTGGAGAAAAAGTTTGTAGACCTAGTGCGTCACCTTGGGGAGCCCTGTGTTGTTTGTGAAGAAAAAGGATGGAAGTATGAGGATGTGTGTTGACTATAGGCAATTGAATAAAGTGACGTGAAGAACAAATACCCTTTGCCTAGGATAGATGACTTGATGGACCAGCTTAGAGGTGCAGGAGTGTTTTCTAAGATTGATTTGAGGAGGTTACCACCAGAATTAGGGTGAGAGATGAAGATATACCAAAACGGCCTTTCGCACTCGATACGGCCATTTGAGTTTGGAGGAATGTCCTTCGGATTAACCAATGCTCCAGCCATTTTTATGGATTACATGAATAGGATCTTTAGACCCTATTTAGATCAGTTTGTGGTTGTCTTCATAGATGATATTCTCATCTACTCTAAGACCCACGAGGAGCATGAACGCCACCTAACCATAGTACTAGAGATCTTGAAGGAAAAGAAACTATATGCCAAGCTTTCTAAGTGTGAATTCAGGTTAGATGAGGTACAATTTTTAGGGCATGTAGTATCTAAGAAAGGAATTGCTAGATCCTAGTAAGGTGGAAATGGTTGTGAACTTGGAAAGACCAACCACGGTAATCTAAAGTAAGGAGCTTTTTGGGTTTAGCTGGTTATTACCGTCGGTTTATCAAGGGATTTTCCCAGATTTCCCTACCCCTGACCAAGCTAACTAGGAAAAACACCCTTTTTCATGGACCCAAGTGTGAGAAGAGCTTTCAAGAGCTGAAACACAAGCTAACCTCAACCCCGTTTAGTATACCCGACCCCAATGTGCCTTTTGAAGTGTACTGTGATGCTTCGAAAAGGTTTGGGTTGTGTACTGATGCAAAATAGGCAAGTGGTGGCCTACGCATCAAGACAACTCAAGCCGCATGAGGCAAATTACCCCACCCATGACCTTGAGTTAGCCGCTATCGTGTTTGCTCTAAAGATTTGGAGACACCATTTATACGGAGTGAGGTTTAGGTGTTTTCTGATCACAAGAGTTTGAAATATCTCTTTGATCAAAAAGAGCTAAACATGAGGCAAAGAAGGTGGATGGAGTTTTTAAAAGATTATGATTTCGGGTTAAACTATCATCCAGGTAAAGCTAATGTTGTAGCTGATGCCCTAAGTAGGAAATCCTTACAAGTGTCCCGTTTGATGGTGAAAGAGGTTGAGTTAATTGAGCAGTTTAGAGACCTAAATTTAGGGATGACCTTGACCACTAAGGGCATAAGAGCTTGTCACCTTAGTGTGACGAGTGAATTCAAGGAAAGAATTGCTCAAGCCCAAAGGAAAGATACAAAATTTCAAGAGACCTTAGAGGCGGAAGAGCTGATAAGTTGAAAGGTTTTACCCAAGGGAATGATAGTTTATGGAGGTTTGAAGGTCGTATATGTGTACCTGCTAGTGGTGACCTCCGAAGGATATTTTGGAGGAAGCCCATAAGAGCCATTTTACCCTTCATCCTGTGCCACCAAGATGTATCAAGATTTGAAGAAGATGTTCTGGTGGCCAGGATTGAAGAAGGATGTGTGCACATGGGTGAGTAAGTGCTTGGTGTGTCAAAAAGTGAAGATTGAACACCAAAAACCTTCTGGAATGTTGCAACCTTTGTCAATCCCTAAATGGAAGTGGGATAGTATCTCCATGGATTTTGTAATTGGACTACGAGGACCCAAGCGAATCATGATGCCATATGGGTAATCGTGGATCGCTGACTAAGTCAGCCCACTTTTTACCTATTAAGGTGACTTATTCCTTGGATAGGTTAGCACTATATATACAGGAGATAGTAAGATTACATGGAGTACCGTCAACAATAATCTCGGATCGAGATCCGTGATTCACATCACGGTTTTGGGGAGCCTTTCAGAAGGCGTTTGGTTCAAAGCTTGTGTCTGAGCACACTTATCACCCCCAAAGGACGGTCAATCTGAAAGAACTATCCAAACTTTGGAGGACATGTTGAGGGCATGTGTTTTAGATCAAAGAGGGAGTTGGGATAAGTACCTGCCATTGATTCAGTTTGCATATAACAACAGTTATCATGCAAGTATCGGTATGGCACCATACGAGGCCCTCTATGGACGGAAGTGTCAATCACCTCTATGTTGGTATGAGCCCGAGAGCAAAGTCTACTTGGACTTGATATTGTGAGGGAAACAATGGAACAAATTAAGAAAATTAGGGATAAAATTCTTACTGCTGAAGTCGACAGAAAAACTATGCGGACAAACGGCGAAAACCGCTAGATTTTCAAGAAGGGGACCATGTGTTCCTAAGAATCACCCCCACCACAGGCATAGGACGAGCAATGAAAGTAAAGAAATTGAGCCCAAATTTCTTACCCGTTTGAAATCCTTAACAAAGTAGGATGTAGCCTACCGCAGAGCCTTACCCGAGTCTGCCCAACCTTCATGATGTTTTCCATGTCTCCCAGTTAAGGAAATATCATTCTTACCCAAGTCATGTACTAGAGCCAGAACATGTAAAATTAAGAGATGACCAAACGTTTAACTTACCACCCACGAGAATCGTTGACCAAGGAGTTAAGCAGTTAAGAAATAAGGCCGTATCTTTGATCAAAGTAGCATGGGGACGAGGTGAAACCGAAGAAGTTACATGGGAGCTGGAATCATATGCAAGCACAATACCCGAGCTATTCTCAGTAACGAATTTCGAGGGCGAAATTCTTTAAGGAGGGGAGTAATGAACGCCCAATTTTTCCTGGAATCTTTACTGTCATTAGAAATTACCGAATTACCGTAGGTAAATATTATATAAAATTTGAGACCAAACAATCCTCAATAAAGGAATATAACGTTAGAAGAGAAGTTAGGAGCAATTCGTACAAGCATTGCAAACCCCGATTTCTGTATGTGTAAAATGACCAAAATGCCCCTAAGGTTATTTTACTCAGAAAATGAGGATCGTGGGCCCCACCCATCCTCAAGGGGATGTTTTGAGGATAATAAAGGATTGTTTGTGTTATGTGTGTTAATAGAGCAGAAGAATCTCAATTTTGAGTTTACGCGAAATGACCAAAACGCCCTGCCGCTGTTTAACTTCAATTGCGTGCCGACTAGCCCGAACCTCACTAAAATATTTTAAAAGGTGTTTTTAAGTTATGAATGACCCTTGGTTAAGTCGATGGTCCGGGCATTTTTGGGTTAAATTACCATTTTTGCCCTTTGTTTGAGTTTTGCAAATTTTGAGATTTTCGATTTGTCTAACGAAACCTAAACAATATTAGGCTCAAATTAAAGCTTATTAAATTCTAATTACTAATCTAGAGTCAAAATTATTTATTTAGATTGATTAGAACCTAAAATTGCTTAAAACACCCAAATTGCTTAGTAATTCACTTAAGCCCTTAACGTAAATTCTCTAAATTACATGAATACCTTGCCTACACCTAAATAATACATGGAACACACAAAATCTCTTCCACAAGGCTGTAATGGCCAAAATTATTGAGTAATAAGTCAGAAAATTATTACACAAAAATCCAAAGAATGAAAACAAAGAATCATGAAAACATGGAAACATGATTCCATGTTTTAAGCCACCAAACAAAATGATTTTTCTTCCTTATTTTTTTCCTCTAATTTTTGGTCAGATTTCCTTCCTTCCTTTGTCCATTTATGAGCTGCAAAATCTCTATAAATAGGCATGCTTGAAGATAGTTTAGATGCTTAGTTCATAACTTACACAAATTCTAGTCTTAGGAGCACCAAAAGCTTTCTTTCTTTCTTCTCTTGGCCGAATTCTCCCTTCAGCTATTCAAGGATATTTTGCTTCATTTCACTCAAGGAAACCAAGTTCTCTTCCTTTCTTTCAAATCAAATTAGGTAGGGAGGTGTTTCTAAGTTCATTTTATGCTAAGACAAGTTATGTTTCTAGCTCAAAAATGATGTTTTCATGAGCTTTCTTTTAAGTTTTCATTTTCAGTTTCTTCTTCCTTTCTTTTAAAGTATTTAGGCCATATGGCCTAGCTTATGATGAGACCATGGTTTGATGATGAGATTCTTGAGTGTTGGTTGCAAAGCTTTCACAAGTTAGATCTCTAAAACTTGAAGGTTTCACTAGTTTCCAAAGCTTCTAAAATTTCAGTTTTCTTTCCTTATTTTCCTTTCATGGTTTCGGCCAAATGGCCTAGGAAGGAATGAAATGATGGCTTGATGATGAGGACCTTGAATATGGGTTGTAAATCCATCACAAGTTAGGCCTCTAAAGCTTGAACATTCCATTTAATGAAAAACTTTAAAGAATAATGTTTTTATCTTGAGGTTTGAATATGAAATATGTATTTTTTTACTTTGTCTTGCTAAGATACATATATTGGGTTGAAATCATAATTCTCTTAAAGTCTTGAAGGAGCTCTAGTAAAGAGATCAAGTGAACTTGCATCATGTTTAAGTTTATGCCTTGCACAGCCATATTTATTTTATGTCATAACTAAATTCTCAAGAATAAATAAATGAACTTGCATATCTCATGTTTAAATTTCAAGCTTGCATTTCATGTTTAAATTTCAAGTTGTCACTTAATCTCTAAAGATAATAAAGAAGTTGCATCTCATGTTTATTTTATGCTCTCACTTTATTTTATAATGGCTAAAAGAATCAATGCATGGCATGTTTATTTTATGTCATCACCTAAAAATCCTAGAGCTCAAAGACTTGCCTATGAATCATAAGCGAAGAAATGAGATAATTGGAGTTAAAGAATTTATTCTTTAAGAAGTCTTGAGAATTGGAGCTTAAAAAAAAATGTAATTCTCTTCTCACTCGGTCCTTGCGGACTCGCTCGGTTGCTTAAGATTCTCTTCCTCTCACTGGTCCTGCGGATTACGCTCCAGTTTCTTGCATCATGTTTATATTACAAGTTCTTGCATCATGTTTAATTTTCAAGTCATCACCTTAAATCTTAAAGATAAAGAAATGGAATTGCATATCATGTTTATAATTCCAAGCTATCACCTTATAAAGATAAGATTAAAATAAGGTTGCATAGCATGGTAATAATTCTAAGATGTCACCTAAATCTCTAAAGCTCAAGACTTGCTCCTTTTATCTTAAGTGAAAGATTTAATTATGAACATTCTTTCAAGTTATAAATCGGTCCCATGGTTAAGTTAGGCCTAAAGTCCTATGACTTCTTTCAAGTTTAACAAAAAGAATTAGTTCTAAAAGAGTTTTAAAACTTTGTAAGAATTTTATGGGAAGCTAGTAATTTTATGTGTACTTAAAATGTGATTTGATGCTTATCAAGAATTTGGTGTCATTGATTGATTCCCTGGTTTGTATGTTATAGTTGCTGTTGCAAACAATGAAAACTTATGCATGAAATAAGGACATATTTTGTTCCTGGAAGAAAGTGTATTACTTAAGAGTGCAATTTGGAAAGATTCTGGCTAAGGAAAGATTTGGTATTTAGCGTGTCCATTGTGACCCACCTCTCTTTCCTGGAATCTCCCAGATGCATGATTATAGTTGATATATATTATTCCAGAATAAGACTGTAAATAAGAAAATGTTAGAATTATTATGAATTGCGAGTTGTAACATGCAAAGACTTATTGGTGACTTAAAATTTATAAGAAAATGATCCTCTTGGACCCATCAAACTATAGGTGGTGAAAAGGTGATTCTAGCCCCCTAACCTGTTCTCTCAAAAGGGTAGAGTCAGGACTTTAACTTATCAAAAAGGATAAGTATATGCTAGTGACGACTAGTAAGGTATGAGCTCATAACCTAGATTACTCCCAAAAGGGTGGAGTATAGGGTGGCCCAAGGAAAATAATGAGGATGATAAGATTTTAAAGTCACCTAAGGTACTAAAGAAATAAATTATGTGCACCATGTCCATGTGTAGCTATTATGATATTCTTCTGTGCATAACATACATGAGTTGATGATGAGAAATATGATGTTCTTCTATGCATGTTATATTAATGATGATGATGAGGAATATGATGTAATGATAAAAGAAAAGTTCATTATAAATATGACATGTTAAGATTATGATGCATTATAAGACGCATAATTAAAATTGGTCGAATCTCGGTAAAAGTATTTTCTGAACTTAAAATTTAATCTTCGTATGTTCACTATTTTATAATAACCCGAGATTCCTGGAGACTTTGATGATGACACCGTAGAACGATACCCTACTGAGAATTCTTTAGTAAGATTCTCACTCCCTTTCCTTTATTTCCGTCATTGTCTTCAATTCAGATGGCAACATTCGTCCTGTCGTTGACACCCCTACTTGGGAATTCCACTATGATCCGGTGCATCATTCGTATCACTTTGAAGGAAGGTGCTCGGTTCGTGTTTTTATTTACGTAGGTCGTACATTTGCACATCATGTCCCTAGTTATCATTTTTCTCCTACTTCTCCATATGGCGATGAAATGGTTTTCGAACATGCACGTCCACTTGATGAAAGAATGTTACGTTCTTATCCGCCTCATCTGCTGTCCATGGTTTTCCAGAGTATAATCCATGAACGAGATATTCTAAAACTGATCCTTCAGAGGACCCTTCTACTCATGCTTATTCTGAGAGCTCTGCTCCTACTCTCCCACGTGTAAGAGAGGGTAGTGAGGAAACGGTTGTTCGCAAGATTAGCAAGAAGATAGTCCATGCGACCCAGAGTGCATCTGTGCCCCCTTCGAGGAAGCTCGTCAGGAGACGGGTTTCTTCCCGTTTCCAAGACAGTGGCCCTAGAGAGTTTTTAAGTAGTCTTAAGAGTGTTATACATCCCAGTTTTAGAGTAGCCTTCCTCAGCTTTTAAGGTTATCTAGTTTAGGGGCATGAATTTCCTTATAAATAGTTTCCTATGGTGTGAATATGTAAGATATGATGTATGAACTTAACTCACCTTTTGAGTAAGGTTATTGTATATATGTTGTGATGTGCATTATGGATGTTATGTGATGGAGCCAATATGATATATTTAGATTCTTAAATGTCTTATTTTACTACGCTTAATCGTTTATGTTATGCGCGCTCACGATTTCAATTATGTTAAAAAAAAAAATGGCTCGTAATTTCACTAAGTATTTTCAAAATATGATGAAAGAACCAAAGCAAAGAGTAAAGTCTAGTCATTAATCCAATTCAACCTAGGTGTATTTGGTTAATTACTAGGGTGTTACACTAATGGCTAACTTGATAATATGAAGAGGTTGGGTTTGTAATGAAGAGTTTGATCTCAAATTTATGAGAAGTAGCACATGGGTTATAATCTTGGCTATAAGATTTTTCAGATGAAGTTTAATATTCTTAGCTAGGGTTCTTGTATTGAGCAAGAAAGAAGGTGTAGATGGCTGTGAATTGAGGTGTCTTGGCTAGAATTACCTGGGAGAACTAAGAAGGTTGTCTTGTGATGTTGTGATAATGGTGTAATAAATGAAATTGATAAAATGGTTTTTCTTTAAGATAAATGCATGCAATTTTGGTGACTTCTCATTGGTTCCTATAAAGACAATGGTGTGACTTCTTCTAAGCCACACACTTGTCTTGCTAGGTATCCATCTCATACTGTAATTTCCATACGTGTGAGAAACTACACATCGCAATTTACCGAAGGGTAAAATATCAGTACCCGTAAAACATATATACTCTAAATTTTATTCAAGTTTAACCTTATCATTTTTAATCATTTCCAACCTAAATATCACATTTTCTCTCGAGCATCTCCAAGCCCAATGCCAGGATTTCAGTGGTCTTGAAGCGAAGAATGTGACTTGACTTTCTTCCTAGGGTCTAGAAAGCATAGCCTTATGAGCAACTAAGCTCAAAACTTAGCCGCACTTAAAGAATCACATGTCAGATGAATCTCATCCTAATCATTTGAGCTCCACAACATAGAGCCCAATAGGGGTGGGACAGGCTAGGCAACCTGTTAGGGGCTTGTAGCTTGGCCTGTGTTTGGCTTGGCTAGGCCTGGCCTATTAAAAATTAAAGTCAAGCTCAAGCTTATTCAGAAGCTTGTTTAGCTCAACAAACCAGGCCTAGGCTTGTTGAAAAGCTTGGTAAGCTTTAGGCCTGGCCTATTAAAGTTATATATATTGTACACTTTTAAAAGTATTATGTAGAGGGAGTCGAACCTATTACCCACTACAATTAGCAAAGCACCTTACCATCAAACCACATGTTCATTTTGTTTAACTAGTTGAATGTTTTAGATTTTATTATGTGTATTTCATTTAAATTTCAAAGAAAAAAAAACTTGCTCCTGACGCTTCGCTTTCTCCTTGGTTAAGTAAAAAAAAATTCACAAAATACACTTTGCAAAAGAAACCCAATACTAAGTCTTCAATGCCACTGCAATATCTCTCTCTCAAACTCTCTCGCAAGTGCCAACACGAAGTGCCTTCACCATCCACCATGCGACATCGCCAAAGATAACGCCACCACTACGCAACATGACCATCACAAGATGACATCACCAGTGTGATGACCCCACTACGCAACATAACTGTAACACCCTAATAATTAACCCAATACACCTAGGGAGGATCTGATTAATTACTAGACTTTACTCTTTGCTTCAGTTCCTTAATCATGCTTTGAAAATACTTAGTGAAATTACGAGCCATTTTTTTTTTTAAACATAATTGAAAACGTGAGCCGCGCTTAACGTGAATGATTTAGCAAAATTTAAAAGACACATAGGAATTTACAAACATCACATCATAATATATTGGCTCCATCATACAGCATCCATAATTACATATCATATAGATATTTTGCCTACCAACAGAATAAGACTAAGTGTAGGCAATCTAACAAAACATAAATAATATATGGATGGAAGGACATCCATTAATGGCACCTAGTAATAACACTCCAGGGATAGGGATAGATATCTGAAATATACGAGTGAAACTAGCAGGATTCAAGTTCAGTACCTGACAACCTCAATGTGATTCACGAACGCTTCCTTCCGTTTCTGAAGACGAGATGGAAAGAAAAATAGAGGGAGTGAGAAACTTATAAAAAGAATCTCAGGGTACTCACCTCATGATGCATTGTGTCATCATCATCGTCCCCAGGAACCTCGGGGTTATTATGAAATAGTGAGCATGCTAAGATTGATTTATTAAGTTCGAAAATATACTTTACCGAGGTTCGTCGGTTTTAATCATGCGTCTTATAATGCATCATAAACTTAGCATGTCATGTTTATAATGAACTTTTCCTTTTATCAACACATCGTATTCTTCATCATCATATCATAAATACTATGCATAAAAGAACATCATATTTCTCATTATCAAATCATAAATACTATGCATAGAAGAACATCATATTTCTCATCATCATATCATAAATACTATGCATAGAAAAACATCATATTTCCCATCATCATCTCATAAAATGCTATGCACAGAAGAACATTATACCATAATAGCTATGCACAAGACATGGTGCACATATTTCATTCCTTTAGTGTCCTAGGTGACTTAAAATCTTGTCATTATCATCATTATTTTCCTTGGGGCCACCCTATACTCCACCCTTTTGGGAGTAATCTAGGTTATGAGCTCATACCTTACTAGTCGTCACTAGCATATACTTATCCCTTTTGATAAGTTAAAATCCACTCTACCCTTTTGAGAGAACGGGCTAGGGGGCAAGAATCACCTTTTCACCACCTCTAGTCTGATGGGTCTTAAAGGATCATTTTCTCAAGATCACCTTTTCACCACCTATAGTCTGATGGGTCCAAAGGATCATTTCCTCATGAGTTTAAGTCACCATTAAGTCTTAGCATGTTATATCATAATCATCAAGATGCATGAACATTCTCATTGTTTGCAATAGCAATTATAACATGCAAGCCATGAAATCATTCAATAATATCAAATTCTCAGGAGATATTACATCATCATATAAACTGACATTCAAAAGCATCAAAAGATGTCATCTAAAATTTTCACAGGAAGCTCCCTTAAATAACCGAACTCTAAAATTGGGTAACCTTAATTATCAAACTAATTACTTATGCATCTAAGGGATTTATTACCATCAATTATAAGCCTTAAGAACATTATTAGACTATATGGGGTAGCATAGATAGTAAGTTGTTCTTAAGGTTTTACGTGTGCTAGAAGTTACGTTTTTAACCCTTTCTCGTTACGGCTTTCCTTATGATGCTAAAATTAATTACTAAACCAATTATGAATCATTGTCCCTTATCTAAACATAATAATATCTGGTTCTTAAGGTCACTAAAGGCTCTGGACAGGATGCATAAATTTCATTCTCTAAAGTTCTAGAAATCTTGCTTTTACGGTTTTCTAGGAAGCTAGTTTTATCTCTAACATGCATAGAATCATTCCTTTAGCAATAAACCATAATTATCACAACTTCAAACATATTAAATCATCATCATTTATTGGTACTAATCTCATATCAGAAGCCGAATCATGAACCTCATATAATTGTATAAAATCACATTTTAAGTGAACATAAAATATTAGTTTCCCGTAGAATCCTTGCAAAGCTTTAAAACTCTTTTAGAAACTAATTCTTTTTGAAAGAATCTTCATAATTAAAATTCTCACTTAAGATAAAAGGAGCAAGTCTTGAGCTTAAGAGATTTATGTGATATCTTAGAATCATAAACATGCTATGCAACCTCATTTTAATCTTGTCATTATAAGGTGATAACTTGGAATTATAAACATGATATGCAAATCCATTTCTTTATCTTTAAGATTTAAGGTGATGACTTGAAAATTAAACATGATGCAAGAGCTTGAAATATAAACATGATGCAAGAAACTGGAGCGGTAGTCCGCATAGGACCAAGTGGAGGGAGAAGAGAATCTTAAGAAAGGGAGCGGTAATCCGCACTGGACCTGAAAGGAGAAGAGAATTATTATTACATCTTTTTAAGCTCCAATCTCAAGACTTCTTAAAGAATCAATTCTTTAACTCCAATAATCTTATTTCTTTGCTTGTGATACTTGGGTAAGTCTTTGAGCTCTAGGATCTTTAGGTGATGACATAAAAATAAACATGTCATGCGTTGATTCTTTTAGCCATTATAAAATAAAGTGAGAACATAAAATAAATATGAGATGCAACTTCTTTATTATCTTTAGAGATTAAGTGACAACATGAAATATAAACATGAAATGCAAACTTGGAAATTTAAACATGAGTATGCAAGTCCATTTATTCATTCTTGAAATTTTAGTGATGACATAGAAAGTAAACATGATTATGCAAGGCATAAACTTAAACATGGATGCAAGTTCATTTGATTTCTTTACTAGAGCTCCTTCAAGACTTTATAGAAATACAAATTCAATATATATATCTTAACAAGACAAAGTGAGAAATACATCTTTCAAATTCTAAACTCAAGATCATAAAATCATCATAAAAACATCATTCTTTAAAGTTTTGCATCAAGTGGAACTTTCAAGCTTTAGAGGCCTAACTTGTGATGGATTCACAACCCACCTTCAAGGTCCTCATCATCAAGCCATCATCTTAGTCCCACCTAGGCCATATGGCTGAATTGGTTAAAGAAAAGGAAGAAGAAAACCAAATGGAAAAACTAGAGAAAATCCATGAAATCATCATTTTGAACCAAGAACAACACTTAGCAAAACATAGAAATAAACTTAAAAACAACTCCCTACCTAATCTGATTTGAAGGAAAGGAAGAGAACTTGGTTTCTTGGAGTGAAATGAAAGAAAATATTCTTGAAAGGTTGAAGAAAGAATTTCAGCCAAGGGGGAAGAAAGAAAGAAAGTTTTTGAGCTTAGGAAAAACTTGAAGTTGTGAAATTTTTGAGCAAGTCCCTAATGACTTCTAAGCATGCCTATTTATAGAAGAATTCAAGCTCATGAATGGACAAGAGGAGGAGGAAAATCTGATTAAATTTGAGGAGGAGACAAGGAAGGAAAAATCATCTTGTTTGGTGGCTTAAAACATGGAATCATGTTTCAAAGTTCCTTGTTTTATGGTGATTTTTGGCATTATGTTTTAGTGCATTATCTTGCAATAATTCTAATGATTATGGCTGAATAATTTCGTGCATTACAGCCTCATGGAAGAGGGTTTTGTGTGTTCCATGTATTATTTAGGTGTAGGCAAGGTATTCATGCAATTTAGAGAATTTACGGTTAAGGGCTTAGGTGAATTAGTAAGCAATTTGAGTGTTTTAAAGCAATTTTAGGTTCTAATCAATTTAAATAAATAATTTTGACTCTAGATTAATAATTAGAATTTAATAAGCTTTAATTTGAGCCTAATATTGCTTAGGTTTCGTTAGACGAATCAAAAATCTCAAAATTTGTAAAACTGAACAAAGACAGAGGCAAAACTTTACTTAAAAATTGCCCGAGACCACCCGAGCTTAACCAATGGTTAATCATGGCTTAAAAACACCTTTTAACACATTTTAGTGAGGTTCGGGCTCAGCGGCACGCAAATCGAGTTAAAACCGTAAGGGCGTTTTGGTCATTTCGCGTCGAAGCTCAAAATTAGGATTCTTCTCCTCTATTAACACACATAACACAAACAATCCCTTATTAACATCAAAACATCCCCTTGAGGATGGGTGGGGCCCACGATCCTCATTTTCTGAGTAAAATAACCTCAGGGCATTTTGGTCATTTTACACGTACAGAAAATTGGGGTTTGCAATACTTGCACGAATTGCTCCTAACTTCTCTTCTAACGTTATATTCCTTTATTAAGGATTGTTTGGTCTCAAATTTTATATAATATTTACCTACGGTAATTCGGTAATTCCTAATGACAGGAAAAATTGGGGCGTTACAATAACCACCACAAAACAACGCCACGAATGTCCACACCCATCACACGAACATGATTGCCTCATCAAATAGGTGCCTCATCACTGGATGCTAATGCTTGTTTCTAATTGAGACGGCCCATGGTAGTAATGAAGATAGCATTTTTCAATCAACTTTTGATTTTTGTCTAGTTAGTTCTTTAATACTAGAATGAAATCATAGATTTGATTTTCTTGTTCTTCATCCTTGATTTTTGTTTGTCTAGTTAGTTCAATTTGTGCTGGATTTTTATTTTTATTTGTTGTTGTTCTTCATTTTATGTTTGGCCTGTTTCAAGGCCTGGCCTAATTTTGAATAAAAGCCTATATTTAAACTATTGAATATCTTGGTCAGTGGCATGTTTAAAATTTCTAGAATTCCAGGCTTTAAAATAGGCTTCAAGCTAGGCCAGGCTTATGCATAAACCAAGCTAAGGCTTAAATAATAGTTTATAACAGGCCACAAGCCAAGCTTAGGCCAATTGATTGTAATACAAGCCTAGCCTGTTAAGAGGAAAGCCAGACATGACCTATTCTCATCCTTAAAGCCCGATCTCCTAATCAAACATGTACAAACTTACCCCTTATCATAGAGCCTCATTCTTACTAGCATTGAAACCTAGCTCTCATCGACACACCTTATTCTCATGAACATTGAAGACATTTCTCACTAATCATGACCCTAAAGAGCCAAAATTCTCCCAAATCCTAACAATGAGATTTGGTACCATATCCAACACTTAGCCCAACAACTCCAACACTAAGCCACAAGTTGTAGTGCTAGACCATAGTGGTATTAAGAAGCATTACCCAACAATTTCTAATACCCATCATCATTCAAGCATAGTATCAATATCCTTATTAACCAATACCAACAATCAAAGATCATCGTCAATATCAACAAATAATTAGAGTCTAGATAATCTAACAACATAGAAGTTCTGACCATCCTAGTAGCATTTGAGCATGACCAAACTACACAAAACCTCAGGCTAATACGCCAAGCCTAATGAACTCACCAAGAAGACAGGACATTTGGTCTTGAAGCATACCCATTGCCTTTTCCAAAATGGATATTTAGGACTCCCCTATATGTCCTTTCGCTCTTACCAAAGCTTAGGACTAGAATTTATCTTTGTGATCAGCCAAGAACAGACCTAAATTTCTACCTCTTTAGCCTCCTCACTTGCACTTTACTTTGAGGCTGGAAGGCTTATGGATTGACCAGGGCAATCTACCTTGATTCTGATTGTATAGCCTATTCGGTCTTAATTGAACTTTAGGCTAGAGGTGTAATATCCCTGCTTTATGGATTGGTGATTGTCCCCACAAACCAACACGGGTCTTTTCAGCTTTGCCCTCACTCACATGCTTCTTGGGAAAACACCCAGGAGGTCACCTATCCCAAAATTGCTCCAAGTCAAGCACGCTTAACCATGGAGCTCTTTAGTAATAGGCTATCAAAAAGAAAATGCATCTTTATTGGCATAAGTAGTACCAATCAATTCATATAAGCTATCCTCAATATAGTCCCATACCTATGCAGCCTAAGATCCCTCTCATTCTGGTGTGTAATCAGTTCATTCATGTACCCTTCCGCTTAGAGGCCATGCTAGGAGCCGCTCCTTGTCCGTGCCTTCTTGCCCAGCAATCACTCATACCCTCATCACCAGGTGTTACATGCCCACCATCTTCCGCTTGGTTCGTCCCCAAACCACACCGTACTAGAAGAGGTGCAGGCTCTAATACCATTTGTAACATCCCTTGCTTGCTTTATGGATTGATTACCCACAAACCAATAGGTCTTTCAGCATGCTTTGTCCTCACTCACACGCTTCCTGGGAAAACTTCCCAGGAGGTCACCTATCCCAAAATTACTCCAAGTCAAGCATGCTTAACCATGAGTTCTTTAGTGATAGGCTACCGAAAAGAATATGCATCTTTATTGGCATTGGTAGTACCAATCAAATCATATAAGTCATCCTCAACCGTATAGTCCTATACCTATATAGCCTAGGATCCTCTCATTCTGTGTGTAATCGGTTCATTCATGTACCCCTCCGCTTAGAGGCCCTCCTTGTCCATGCCTTCTTGCGATCACTCACCCTCATCATAGGGCATTACATGTAATATAACACCTTGAAAATTATTTGAAAATTAATTTGAGCTTTATTAGTCATAATTTCAAAAATTTGATAGTTTTAGCAGATGAGATGGCCGAATAGACATCTTTAAAAAAAAAATTTAGGTCAGAATGAATAGTGACCTTGTGGGTCCCAATTATCAGGAGCTAAACCCTATTTAAAGACCAAGATGTCTGAAACTAAGAAAACATAGGGATAAGGTTAGAAATAGTTAGAAATGGAACTTTTATACCTATAATTGAATATCGGGTAATATCTTAATTAGGTACGATTTACCCGTTCGTGAAATTTTGGTGTGCGATTTCTAACACGAAGATGATTTATTCACTACAAATGGATGATGTATATCCATTCAAGACAAGTGAAAGCCTAAGATTTAATCTTAAATTACAAGATTAAATCCTAGTCATCCATTCTATTTTCTTTCTTTTGAAAAGATATGCATTTATGTAACATAAATTCTAAAGCTAAGTTAGGATAAATACAAATCAACTAATCTCATCTCATCATCATCACAATTTTGGCCATCAAGCTCAGTGGGCAGCCACCATTATTGTCTTCTCCAAGAGCTCAAGTTTCAATTTCAATTCACCAAAACACTTGCCCAAAATTGTTGAAACCATAAACTTCCTTCATTAAACTTGTTATACAGATCACTACCTATAAATCTAACCAATTGTAATCTCAATTCATCACCAATCCTAACCTTACTACCTTATATCTCACTGATTTCCTAAGGGTTTGGGAGTGATTTGAGAGCTTTGAAGTGGAAAGGATCAATCTTAGAGCAACTTAGAGCCAAGGATCCATTGGACACCAAAAGTAGGGCATTTTAAACCTCTTTTACTTCAACTCTGTTTTATTTTCTTACTGATTTCACTGAATATTTTTAGTTGAATTGGTTGATAATATACTGATAGTGATGTGTTAATTTTGGTGGAGTGGTTTGATATTGTGAGAAATCATTTTTGTGAAAAGAGATTTTGAACCATGCTATTGGATTTTCAGTTTTGTACAGGCACCACTAATCAAGAATTTTCTAAGGGAATTTTGGATATTTTGATGAGCTAGAAAAAATATATGTTGAAGCTAATATCCTGGCTAGTTCCACAAATTTTCTTGAGCTCTGTTTTTGACTCCCAATGCTTAAAAAAATCAAGAACCAAAATGTTATCCATGTTGCCTAGATTATTAACTGAAGCCCAAATTTGTCTAATTTTTCTACCATAGAAAATGGTTGAATTCTCCCTTGAAATTTTTAGTGAGGTTGATAACATGTTGAAGTGTAATTGTGATTTTTCTTTTGAATTTATTCGATCATTTGCTAGTGTTAAAAATTAGGAATTTCAGGTTAAACTTAGGTTAAGTTGTTAAGTATCAAAATTGTCCAATTTTATTACATAGTTAGAGAACTCTTTTTGCTCTGAAATTTTTATGGATCCTTGCGGACACATTCAAGTGTCCTTGAGAATTTTTATAGCCTCTGAATTGATTGTTTGATATGCAAATAAATTGTGCTATGAATATGTGAAATATGTCATTGTGCTGAAAATGAATTGATTGATGAAATAATGGCATCTTGTACCAATATGACATGAGCACAAGAATATGAATATGAATAATTGAGCATGTGAACTTATTGATGAGGTTAGGCACACATAGATATGAATACTTATTGTAACACCCTAAAAATTAGTTAAAAATTAATTTGAGCTTTATTAGTCATAATTTCAAAAATCTGACAATTTTAGCAACGATGAGGATGGCCCAGTGGACGTGTTAAAAAAATTAGGTGGGGGTGAATAGTGACCTTACTGCATCATGAAGCTAAACCTAGATAGGATCGAGAAATGCCTGGAACTGAGAAAGAGAGGGTTAAGGTTAGAAATGATAAGGAATGAGAAGTTATACCTAGAATTAATTTTTAGGTAATATTTGATTACTCGGGTACTGTTTTACCCGTTCGGTAAAGTTTTGATGTGAGTTTTAACATTACAAGTTACTCTGGCCAATTAACCTTCACCATCCACTTGATGCCAAGTGGATGATAAGGATTGAAACTTGAAAAGTAAGTTTCAATCATGGTCTTTCATTTATTATATTTTACTTAGGAGCCAATATTTCCTCTATTCGGTAAAATTTCTGTGTGGATTCTTACACGAAAGATGATTTAATCACTACAAATGGATGATGTCTATCCATTCAAGACAAGTGGAAGGCTAAGATTTAATCTTGAATTACAAGATTAAATCCTAGCCATCCAATCTATTTTCTTTCTTTTGAAAAAGAAATGCATTTATGTAACATAAATGCTAAAGCTAAGTTAGGATAAATAAAAAGCAACCAACCTAACTTTATCATCATCACAATTTCGTGCATCATGCTAAGAGGGCAGCCACCATTGTTGTCTTCTCCAAGAGCTCAAGTTTCAATTTCAATTCACCAAAACACTTGCCCAAAATTGCTAAAACCACAAACTCCCTTCACAAAACTTGTTCTACACCTCAATACCTACAAATCTAACCAATTAAAATCTCAAATCTCCATCAATCCTTACCATGATACCTTACTCCCTCACTGATTTAGGAAGGATTTGGGGTTGATTTTAGAGCTTTGAAATGGAAGGGATCAATCTTAGAGCAACTTGGAGCTAAGGAGCCATTAGACACCAAAAGTAGGGTTCTTGTTACCTTGTTGTTCATTTTCTATTTGGCTTGTTGGAAATTAATATTTTCTGGTTCCATGGTGTGATTACACATATATATAGATGTATTTTTTTTGGTGAGTAGTTTAGTGTTGTGGAAAAATCATTTTTGCTAAAGAGAAGTTGAAACATGCTTATTGAAATTTCAATTTTTATACAGGCAGTATTTGTTCATGAATTTTTGAGGGAATTGTGGGTATTTTCATGAGCTAAAAAATATATGTTGAAGCTAACATCCTAGGCTAGTTCCATCAATTTTCTTGAGCCTTGTTTCAGACTCCTATTGCCTGAAAAAAATCATGAACCGAGACTATATAGGTGTTGCTGAATTTCTGGTCTTAAAGCTACGAATTTGTCTAATTTTTCTACCACAAGAAATGATTGAATTTATAACGCCCAATTTTTACTGCGTTAAAATTACCGAATTACCCTTAGGTAATTCTTACATGAAATTCGAGGCAAACAATCCTCAATAAAGGAATATAACATTAGAGAAGATGTTACAAGAAATTTGAATAGCTTCATGCAAGAGTTGCAAACCCGATTTTTTCTATACGTGTAAAATGACCAAAATGCCCTGAGGTTATTTTACTCAGAAAATGAGGATCGTGGGCTCCACCCATCCTCAAGGGGATGTTTTGATGTTAATAAGGGATTGTTTGTGTTATGAGTGTTAATAGAGGAGAAGAATCCTAATTTTGAGCTAACGTGCGAAATGACCAAAACCCATGCGGCCGCTTTAACCTCGATTGCATGCCGACTAACCAAACCTCACTAAAATGTGTTAAAAGGTGTTTTTAAGCCATGATTAACCATTGGTTAAGCTTGGTGGTCTCGGGCAATTTTAAGTAAAATGACCGTTTTGCCCCTGTAGTTTTACAAATTTTGAGATTTTTGATTCGTCTAACGAAACCTAAGCAATATTAGGCTCAAATTAAAGCTTATTAAATTCTAATTATTAATCTAGAGTCAAAATTATTTATTTAAATTGATTAGAACCTAAAATTGCTTTAAAACACTCAAATTGCTTACTAATTCACCTAAGCCCTTAATCGTAAATTCTCTAAATTGCATGAATACCTTGCCTACACCTAAATAATACATGGAACACACAAAACCCTCTTCCATGAGGCTGTAATGCACGAAATAATTCAGCCATAATCATTAGAATTATTGCAAGATAATGCACTAAAACAAAATGCCAAAAAATTCCCTAAAACATGGCATAAAACATGCCTTAAACAAGAAATGATTTTCCTCCCTTTGTTCCCCATGAAAAATCCGAAAATTATGCCTCCTCCTCTTGTCCATACATGAACTTAAATCCTCTATAAATAAGCATGCTTAAGGAGTCTTAGATGCTTGCTCAAAATTGTACACATTTCTAGTTTTTCCAAAGCACCAAAAGCTCTCATTTCCTCCTCCTCTTGGCTGAATTCTTTCTTCAAGTTTTCAAGAATATTTTCTTTCATTTCACTCCAAGAAACCAAGTTCTCTTCCTTTCCTTCAAATCAGATTAGGTAGGGAGTTGTTTTTAAGTTTATTTCTATGTTTTGCTAAGTGTTGTTCTTGGTTCAAAATGATGATTTCATGGATTTTCTCTAGTTTTTCCATTTGGTTTTCTTCTTCCTTTTTCTTTAACCAATTCGGCCATATGGCCTAGGTGGGACTAAGATGATGGCTTGATGATGAGGACCTTGAAGGTGGGTTGTGAATCCATCACAAGTTAGGCCTCCAAAGCTTGAAAGTTCCACTTGATGCAAAACTTTAAAGAATGATGTTTTTATGATGATTTTATGATCTTGAGTTTAGAATTTGAAAGATGTATTTCTCACTTTGTCTTGTTAAGATATATATATTAAATTTGTATTTCTATAAAGTCTTGAAGGAGCTCTAGTAAAGAAATCAAATGAACTTGCATCCATGTTTAAGTTTATGCCTTGCATAATCATGTTTACTTTCTATGTCATCACTAAAATTTCAAGAATGAATAAATGGACTTGCATACTCATGTTTAAATTTCCAAGTTTGCATTTCATGTTTATATTTCATGTTGTCACTTAATCTCTAAAGATAATAAAGAAGTTACATCTCATATTTATTTTATGTTCTCACTTTATTTTATAATGGCTAAAAGAATCAACGCATGACATGTTTATTTTTATGTCATCACCTAAAGATCCTAGAGCTCAAAGACTTGCCCAAGTATCACAAGCAAAGAAATAAGATTATTGGAGTTAAAGAATTGATTCTTTAAGAAGTCTTGAGATTGGAGCTTAAAAAGATGTAATAATAATTCTCTTCTCCCTTCACCGGTCAGATGCGGATTACCGCCGCTCCTTCTAAGATTCCTTCTCCCTCCACTGGTCCTATGCGACTACCGCCGCTCCAGTTTCTTACATCATGTTTATATTTCAAGCTCTTGCATCATGTTTAATTTTCAAGTCATCACCTTAAATCTTAAAGATAAAGAAATGGATTTGCATATCATGTTTATAGTTCCAAGTTATCACCTTATAATGACAAGATTAAAATGAGGTTGCATAGCATGTTTATGATTCTAAGATATCACATAAATCTCTTAAGATCAAGACTTGCTCCTTTTATCTTAAGTGAGAATTTTAATTATGAAGATTCTTTCAAGTTTAGCAAAAAGAATTAGTTTCTAAAAGAGTTTTAAAGCTTTGCAAGGATTCTAGGAAACTAATATTTTATGTTCACTTAAAATGTGATTTTATACAATTATATGAGGTTCATGATTCGGCTTCTGATATGAGATTAGTACCAATAAATGATGATGATTTAATATGTTTGGAGTTGTGATAATTATGGTTTATTGTTAAGAGAATGATTCTATGCATGTTAGTGACAAAACTAGCTTCCTAGAACAACCGTAAATCTAGAATTTACCTAGTCTTTGACCCCTTTAAGTTTATCCAATGCCAAATCTGTTTTAGTATGTTATAATTTTGTCTAAGATTAGTTAGCCACGAAAAACTTGGTATCAATTAGTGTAGGATTTATCCCGAACACTAAAAATGAAACTAGTAACTAGAAAATCGTAAAAGCAAGATTTTTTTTAGAACTCTAAAGAATGAAATTTATGCATTCTATCCAGAATTATCAGCAACTATAAGAACCAAATTTTATTATGTTTAGATAAGGGAAAATAATTCATAATCGGTTTAGTAATTAATGTTAGCATCGTAGGGAAAGCTTGTAGCAAGAAAGGGTTAAAAACGCAACTTCTAACACATCCAAAACCTTAAGAATAACTTACTGCCTATGCTGCCCCATAAAGTTTAATAATGTTCCTAAGCCTTATAATTAATTGTAATAATGGTAATGAATCCCTTAGATGCATAATTAATTAGTTTGGCAATTGAGGTTACCCGATTCTAGAGTTTCGGTTGTTTAGACGGTTTTCGATAAGGATTTATGATGATGCCTCTTTGATGTTTTAAGTGATAAGTCTATAAAGTGATTTGATACTTATTAAGTATTTGATGCCATTGAATGATTCCCTAGCTTGCATGTTATAGTTGCTGTTGCAAACAATGAAAATGCTTATGCATGAAATGAAGAAATAATCTCTGTTATTTAAAAAATTACCTTTGTTGCTGAAGAAAGTGTACTTGTAAAAGTGTAATTTGGAAAGGTTCTGGTTAGGAAAGACTTGGTATTTAAGTGTGTCCATTGTGACCCACCTCTCTTTCCTGGAATCTCCAGATACATGATTTCAGTTAGTATATATTATTCCATCATAAGACTATAAATGAGAAAATGTCATGATGATTATGAATTGAATTATGATATAACATGCAAAGATTTAATCGTGACTTAAATGTAAGAGGAAATAATCCTTTAGACCCATCAGACTATAGGTGGTGAAAAGGTGATCCTAGCCCCCTAACCCGTTCTCTCAAAAGGTAGAGTTGGAACTTTAACTTATCAAAAGGGATAAGTATATGCTAGTGACGACTAGTAAGCTATGAGCTCATAACCTAGATTACTCCCAAAAGGGTGGAGTATAGGGTGGCCCAGGAAAATGATGATAGAAGTAACTTTAAGTCACCTAAGGACCTAAGTAATGCATGATGTAAATATGATGTTCTTCTATGCATAGTATTTATGATATGATGATGAGAAATATGATGTTCTTTTATGCATAGTATTTATGATATGATGATGAAGAATATGATTTGTTGATAAAAGGAAAAGTTCATTATAAACATGACATGCTAAGTTTATGATGCATTATAAGACGCATGATTAAAACGACGACCTCGGTAAAGTATATTTTCGAACTTAATAAATCAATCTTAGCATGCTCACTATTTCATAATGAAACCCGAGGTTCCTGGGGACGATGATGATGACACAATACATCATGAGGTGAGTACCCTGAGATTCTTTTATAAGTTTCTCAATCCCTCTATTTTTCTTTCCATCTTGTCTTCAGAAACAGAAGGAAGTGTTCATGATTCACATTGAGGCTTTCACCTGGTAGCTGAACTTGATCCTGCTAATTTCACTCGTATATTTCAGATATCTATCCCTATCCCTGGAGTGTTATTACTAGGTGCCATTAATGGATGTCCTTCCATCCATATATTATTTATGTTTTGTTAGATTGCCTACACCTAGTCTTATTTTGTTGGTAGGCAAAATATTTATGTGATATGTAATTATGGATGTCATATGATGGAGCCAATATGATGTGTTTCTTCATGATATGTCTATTCGTTTTCTGCTTTATCTCGATTATCGTTCACGTTATGTGCGGCTCACGTTTTCAATTATGTTTTAAAAAAAATGGCTCGTAATTTCACTAAGTATTTTCAAAACATGATTAAGGAACTGAAGCAAAGAGTAAAGTCTAGTAATTAATCAAACTGCCTAGGTGTATTGGGTTAATTATTAGGGTGTTATAGAATTCTCCTTTGAAATTTTTATTAACTATTGATAACATCTTGAAGTATAATCGTGATTTTTCTTTTGAATTGATTCAACCATTTGCTAGGTTAAAAATTATGAATTTTGGGTTTAAGCTTAGGTTAAGTGGTCTCTGACCACCAAATTTGTCTAATTTTTTTAACAAGTTAGATAACTCTTTTTGTAATAAAATTTTTATGGGACCTTGTGGATACATTGAAGTGTCCTTGAGAATTTTTATAGCCTCTGAATTGGTTGTTTGATGTGCAAATATTTTGTGCTATGAACATGTGAAATCTGCCATTATGGAAATGCAACAATGCTTTGAATTGATGAAAAAATGGCATTTTTGGTTCAAGTATGATGTATGTGAATGCATGCTAGCAACCTAAATGATTAGTTTATGAGACCTAATTGAAAATTATATTGTGAACGGATATATATAAGCTTGATGATAATGTATATGTTAAGTAGATAAAAAGTCCCCTTTTTATGTGTAAAGGGCACAGCAAAGTCCCCTTTAATGGGCATGGAAAAGTCCCCTTTAATAGGCACGAGAAAGTCCCCTTTAATGGGTACGAGAAAGTCCCTTTTTATAGGCACAGAAAAGTCCCCTTTAACGAGCACGGACAAGCCCCTTTTAATGGGTACGAAAAGTCCCCTTGATGTATTGAGGGCATGTATATTTCAGAATGCAATACTATGATATGGAGTAGTATTACGTGTGTATATTAAGTGATTGAATAATAAAATAAATCCACTTTGAAAGGATGATTTTAGAACTTTAAAATGAATCTTTAGTCTATATTGCATGATCATATTTTCTTAATAAACTAAAGTGGTGGGCGATGACGATGACATTATGACTTGAAATTGGAGTTGTCCTAGAATTGGATAATTCTCACCCTATATCTTTTTGTGTTCCCGTGTCACTTCCAGGTTGATCCTGGAATGATGCGACTACTACGTGAAAGAAGGATTGCAATAGTTTAATAGCTGATTTTTACTTTTACTGTACGTAATTGGAGATATATGTATGTAAATATAATAGAGAACGCATTGTATTAAAGCTCTTAGAAGAGCTTCCTTTTGTACTTAGCTATGTATTCAATAAATGTTATTTTTCTTTGTTATATATTTTAATGGAATTATGCTTAGTTATTACATAATTGAGCTTGCTATAGATATTTAAGAAAGATCTGCAATTTATAAGTAACTACTCCTTGAGTACGATGTCATGACTTAAGAATGATGTTATACTTAGGAGGATGTTACACTTATTACAATTGCTCATATGCGAAACAAAAGCATAAGATTATGTTTCTTGGGTTGGAGAAAGTAAATCCAGTTTGGGAAAGTAAACCTGACTACCAAGAAAAGCATAAGCTTTATAATTCTTGGGTTGGAGAAAGTAAATCTAGTTTGTCGGGAAAGTAAACATGACTACCCTGAATTGAGTTAGGGAAAGTAAACCTAGCTAAGAATAGGTCTTGTGAGAATTGGAGAAAGTAAATCCAATAATCATGTATAGGAATGAGCTCAGTCCTGAAAAATAGTCTATTACCCTAAAGTAGTCTTTTATTTTATGTGCTAAGTGAAGAATTTTAGTATCAATATTGAAACCAATATGTTAAGTGGTGATTTAGCAGGTATAGGGTTTATATGACGTTGAGTAGTATGATATGTGATTGAATAATAAAAGCTACCCACTTCGGAAGGATGATTTTAGTACTTTAAAATGAATATTTAATCTGTATTGTATGATCACATTTTCTTGATAAACTGAAGTGGCTGAGATGATAATGATGGCATTATGATTGTGTATTTCAGGGATACCTACTGAGAATTTCAGAATTCTCACCCTTGATTGTTTGTGTTTCTATGTCATCTCCAGGTTGATCAGGAAACTATGGGGTGCTACAAAGGAATTCGATTCCAGGAGTTTAGTAGTTAGTGTTTTTTTTTATGTTGTACTTAGTTGAATGTATATATTTGTAAATGAAATAGAGAATAGATATGTACTAAAGCTCATAGGAGAGTTTCCTTTTGTACTTAACTATGTATTCAATAAACATTGTATTTCTCTATTATATATTTTAATAGAATTTCGCTTAGTTATTTCACACGTTAATTCGAGCTTGCTATAGATATTTAAGAAAGGTCGCTAATTAATATGTAACAACTCTCTATCATGACTTAAGGATGATGTTGTACTTAGGAGGATGTTACAGGAGAGCTTGTGTATCAGTCAACACTAGCCTAATCTACACCTTTAAATCTCTGGCCTTCATGCTTGAGTTTCTTCGACCCCATGTGCCTTGAGATTAGAGGCTTGTAAACCAGTTCTATACCTTCATCTGATGTGGACTAGCCCCCGAACACATCCTTGCCTAGCCCAACGAGCGCTAACCCAATACATAAGGGTGGGAGTCACGACCACAATATTTTTCATTAATGCCTTGTAGGTCCCCTCATTAATGCCTGGCCAGGATATATATATGCCCCTCTTGTAGAAAGAGGGGGCATCTCATTCTCTAGCCTTAACACTAGCTTACCTATATCTTGAGCCGCAGCGTAACATCCCCTGCTTTATGGATTGATGACTATCCCTACAAACTAACACGGGTCTTTTCAATGCATTTTGTCCTCACTCACACTTCCTAAGAAACCTAGGAGGCCACTCATCCCAAAATTGCTCCAAGTCAAGCACGCTTAACCTTGGAATTCTTTAGTGATAGGCTACCAAAAAAGATGCATCTTTGTTGGCATAGGTAGTACCAATCAATTCATATAAGTCATCCTCAACTTATAATCACATACCTATATAGCCTCAGGATCCCTCTAATTCTGATGTGTAATCAGTTTATTCATGTACTCCTCGCTCATTGACCGTGTCTTCTTGGACGTAATCACTCCCCACCCTCCGTCACCAAGCATTACAAACAGCAACACAAAGCTAACTAAATTCTAGCATAATTAAGCCAAAATTTTCCCAAATGCCAGTCATTAACATCCAATGTGTTTCAAAACAGAAAGTAATGACCATGAGATAAGGATTACAACGTCACTACAAAGTAAACATCATCGTCAATCGAGCAAGACACAAGATTAATTTTTACTACTAACAGATATATTTGTGCCAAATATTAATGCATGAACTTGAATCTAAATGTAACCATATTCCTCTTTACGCACTAACTCCTTCCTTCCTTCTTTTCTCTGGAACATATGCTCAAATTATCGATGATGGTAAGATCAACATGGGAGTATCGAATGAACCTACAGCTAAGAGAGTTTAGGCTCAAAATGAAAAACAGAGAACACCATAACAATGTAATCGCAAAAAATGATGGTTTGCTCGATTTTGATGGTACAGAAGCTCTTCACACCATAAAACGCCAATGGCATGCGTCTGCCATTGTCAGGCTCTTTACCTAGATTGACAAGAGTGAACCAATGGGGTCCATTAGGAGCAGAATCCTTTAGAATGTAACTTCTCAAGGTTTTAACCTTATCACAATGTCCCTCCCTAGACAACCACATGCATATTGTTTCGGAGTGCCTTCTTTGGCATCTTGGTCTTCTTATTCAGCTACATGCATGAATACTACTATGAATTTATTGATAACATATTGGCTCTCTGTCTTATACACATGACAATCACCTAGTATCAATTCATCATCTAAACCTTTCTATCTCTGCTTATTCCAACACCTCAGCAGGAATACTCGTGACGAGTATAAATCTCATGTTTTAGCATTTTGATAGTGTCATGTAAATTTATTTCCATCTTAAAACATTTTTTCATGGTGAAGACTTGTACAAGCAGATCATTACAACCTGCACCTACTCAGGCTCCTCTTTAACCTTAGGAAGAGGATACGTATACTCCTCAATGTACCCTTTGTCCTCAAAGTACTCTTCGTGCTCTTCTTTGATGGGCTTCAACACCAACACCAACCCTAAATACTATGGTATAGTGATTTGTAAATGAAGAAGCATCGCCTCATCCAATTTCAGCAATGGCATAGGAATCCCAATTCTTGGGATACTACTAGTTTCAAGTCACTCATATACTCCAAGTCAATCATTTTCTCCACAATTATGTTTTTTTATTTGTCTCCAAGAAGAACACGCACTTTGACTTCCATCTTCTGATTTGACAAAATGAAAAAAAGACTTATTATCATTGTCCAAGATCTATATTGAAACATGCATTTAATCTTAAATAAAAAATAATTGCACATTTTGAAAAAAAAAAAAAAGAAGATGAACTAGCGTGTCCAATATCTATAGAGAAACATGTAATTAAACCAAAGTAAAAAATAATTGCACATTTTGGAAATGAAAATAAACATCTACATGAAGAAAGAAAATATAAAAAGAAAAACATAACAAACAACTCGATCAAATAACAGTAGAGAGCAATTATAACAAGTAATCGTAATTGCATAGAAAGAAAGTAAAACTTTCGTGGGAAATATAGGCAGAAGAAATAAGAAGACAAAATAGAAAGACTTAATGCACATTTTCTCATGCATGTAATGAATAGTAGAATGGAGAAAAAAATATAAACTAATTAAAAAAAATGAACTCAAATTGATTAAACACTAGATTTGTACATAAAGAAAGCAAAAAAAAAAGAAACAAACAGCAAAAAAAAGAATGAAAAAAAAAAGAGAATGGAACTCAATCACACAACATACTTCTAATTTAGATATGTGCCCTTTTTTAAAAACAAACAATCTAAATTATAAAGAAAAAAATAATACAACACAACTCAATCTCACAATAGAATTGTACAACAAAGAGTAAAAACAAACTCATACAAGATTAACGACAATTAATCACAACACAGAAAACAAGATATATTTGTACGGAAAGAAAATAACAAAGAACAGGATAATAGTATTGACAAGTAATAGAACATTCATAGCATAACGAGGAAAGAAAAGAAAGAATAAAAGAAAAGGAGAACATGATCAAACTATTAAGACATTATGGAGTAATGGAACATTTTCTTGAGAAACAAACAATGAAATGAAGAAAAATCAATAAGCAGATAAAAGGAAAACAAGGAAAATAGGCATGATTAAGAGAAAAAGAGTAATAGAAAATCACCAAGGTGGAGAGAAAAAAGACAAAGGGGAGCTCTTGAAGATGTGTGTTTGAATGATCAATTGCATTATGAGAACTAAACTCTGATATAGAAGTTTATATACATGAAATGTAAGTTGAAAAATAGCAGGAAAAACGGTTATGACAGCTAACAAAGCTAACTAAACTTCCTCTACAAGCTAAGATTTTAGTCTTTCAAAGCCCATATTTCATCCTGTGTAGCTTTCATCCAACATTCATACTTGAAAGCCTTGGCATGAGATTTTGGTTCTTGGGTGAAAGAGATAGATAAGACAAAATACTTATGATTAGTGCATAAAGAATCATAAGATAAGTATGAGGAAATAGGGTAGGGGTGTTACAGAAAGCGAGTTAGGAGGATGATTTATAGATAAAGTAAAAGCACAATGGAAATCTTGTAAATATGTGGGAAGATTATGTCGTATAGTGTATCGGCAAAGTATGAGCATGGGATAAAGATTAAGTGGGGTAGGTGATATGGCAGATGGTGAAGAGTGTGAACTAGGTGGCATTATGTGGGGTAAGTGAATGACATAAGGTAAATTGGGAACATGATTAAGGGATAGGGCATTTGTTGGTGGGAATGGGTCATATATGTTGGAAGGCACCGCTAAATTATTGTGACACACGTTCACCTCCCTTTAATTATTTTTATCTCCACACAATTACATACATCTTTTAAACTTTTCACCTAGCCTTTAGAAACCTCTAAGCTATAGCCACCGTTCTCTTTCTATAGTGATGGTAGGTCGTTCACTTTCTACCGCTATTACCAACTTCGACACTCGTCTTCAATGACATCGTATTCGATGATGCCATCTTCAACACTATTGACTTCGACACTCATCTTTGACAACGCCATCGTCGACGTTATTCCTTAACACTAGTCTTCGACATCATCCTCTTCCTCAACTCCACCTGACAAGTTCATGAGTGGCCGCCATGCACTAAAGCTCACACCATCACGCATCAAGATTGCATGTAATAGTATAATATGCTTCTGAATTAAACAATTTCAAATATAAGAGAGAATGTGATGAACAGTAAGGGTATATATGAGTTATTCAACTGAGAGTACTTTGGAGTACATGTAAAGTAAATAGTAAAAGTATAAGGGAATGTAAAAATCAAGGGAAATAATCTTCAAGTTGTTCGTGTTAGCTTCAACACTGAACATGGAGGAAGAATGGCCATGTTAGTATAATAAAGGAAGAGGATTTATTCTAAAAGGAATCTCTGGAGAAAAGAGAGTTCAATACCAAAAATGCCTAAGCCACATAGTCCTTCGCTGGGTATTTTTAGTCCTCTCCAGATTACTCCTTGTTTCCTTGAAGAGTGGATCACCCTCCGTCTGTCCTTGATGGCTAACGGAATTTGGTTTTGTCTTTTTGTCCAGCTGGATTGTATTGACCAACTCTCTATTGTCACTGACCTCATTTTCCATATCAGCATCTTTAGTCATTACATTACCTTCCCCTTCAGAAGCAACCTTGTCCTCAAGGTTGAATTGAGAAAAAACCAATGGCATCCTCCTAAGTAACAAGGTTTGCAAGCCCTTGTTCCCATCGAACCTAAACTTGAGCTACTTCTGTCTTGCCCGTAAAATGGTTCTCTCGGAATATGTTGGATGGTGCAAGGATTGGGCCTACTTCAAAAGTTGTCAGTGGCAAATGTAACACCCTAAAAAAAAATTTAAAAATTAATTTGGGCTTTGTCAGTTGTAATTTCAAAAATCCGATAGTGTAGCAACGATGAGGATGACCCAGCAGACGTATTAAAAAAAAAAACCTGGCCGGGATGAATAGTAACCTTACGCCCGTCCTGAACCGAAACCCTAGATTCAGGCCTAGAGGTGCCCGAAATTAGGAAAACATGGTAATAAGGTTAGAAATAGGTGGGAATGATAATTTTATATTTAGAATTAATTTCGGGTAATATCGGTTAATGGGTATGGCGTTTACCCGTTCGGAAATTTTGTGTGCGATTTCTAACACCGAAAGATATTTTAATCATTATAAATGGATAATGTATATCCATTGAAGCTAAGTGTAAGGCTAAGATTTAATCTTGTAAAGCAAGATTAAATCCTAGCCATCCATCTCATTATATCCTTTTAAAAAGAAAAAATTGCATACTTTGACTACAATTACACCAAGATAAATATAAGCCACCAACCTTATCACCCCACCATCATCATTTTCGTGCATCAAGCCCCCTAGACAGCCCTCCATTGTTTTCTTCTCTCAAAGCTTTAATCTTGTTTCAAAACCCCCAAAACCCTAGCTCAAAGTCACTAAAACACCAAGATCCTTTCACAAAATTTGTCCTACTCCTCATCATCTATCAATCCAACCGATTAAAATCTCAAATCTCCATCAATCCTCACCTTGATACCTTGCTTCCTCACTGATTTCATAAGGGTTTGGGTGTGATTTGGGAGCCTTGAAATGAAGGAAATCAATCTTGGAGCATCAAAGAGCCAAGGATACACTAGCTTCCAAGAGTAGGGCTTTTAAACCTCTTTTGCTTTCAAATCCGTTTTTCTGTTTTAACTACTAATTTAATTTGATATTTTTAGTTGAATTGGTTGATTAAATACTGATATTGATGTCTTAATTTTGGTGGAGTGTTTAGATGATGTTAAAAAATCATTTTTGTCAAAAGGGATTTTGGTCTATGCTGCTGGATTTTCGGTTTTTACATAGGCAGCTATTGAACTTGAATTTTCTGGTATGATTGTGGGTATTTTCATGAGCTATAAAAAATATATGTTGGATCTAACATCCTAGGCTAGTTCACAAATTTTCTTAAGCCTTGTTTTGGGCTTCTACTACCTGAAAAAAATCAGAAACCGAAGTGAACTATGTGCTGCTTGAAATGTTGGAATAGAAGCTGTGAATTTTGATAATTTTTTTAACATAGCAAATGATTGATTTTTCCTTTGAAATTTTTATAGATTGTTTATAACATCTTGAAGTTCAACTTTGATTTTTATTTTGAATTGATTCAATCATTTTTTGGGGTTAAAAATTATGAGATTTTGGTTCTGAGCTCAAGTTTAAGGGTTCCTGAGCATGAAATTGTCTAATTTCTCTAACATAGTTAAAGAACTCTTTTTACTCTAAAATTTTTATGAAACCTTGTGGACACATTGAAGTGTCCTTGGGGATTTTTATAGCCTCTGAATGGATTGTTTGATGTACAAATAAATTTGTGCTACAAAGGTATGAAATCTGCCATTGTGCTGGAAATGCAAAATATCTTTGAATTGATGGACTAATGGCATTTTGTTCTAGTATGGCATGAGTACAAGAATATGAATATGAATAATTGAGCATGTGAATTTATTTATGAGGTTAGGCAAGAAAGGTCCCCTTTTATGGGCACAGAAGGTCCTTTCAATGGGCACGAGAAAGTCCCCTTTTATGGGCACGAAAAGGTCCCATTTAATGGGCAAAAAAGGTCCCTTTAATGGGCATTGGAAAAGTCCCCTTTAATGGACATGAAAAAAAGTCCCTCCGATGTCCTGAGGCACGTATATTTCAAAATGTAATGCTATGCTATTGAGTAGTATTATGTGTGTATATTAAGTGATTGAATAATAAAAGCTACCCACTTCGGAAGGATGATTTTAAAACTTTAAAATGAATCTTTAGTTTATATTACATGATCACATTTTTCTAATAAACCAAAGTGGCTGGGGCGATGATGAGGACATTTATGATTGTGTAACTGGAGTTTGCCCAACTGAGAATTATGTAATTCTCACCCCCTACGTGTTTATGTTTCCGTGTCACCTCCAGGTTGATCCAGGAGGACTACAAGGCTGCTACACTAAAGGAATTCGATCGCAGTAGTTTAGTAGTTAGTGTTTTTATTATGTTGTACTTAGTGGTGTATATATTTGTCAATGAAGTAGAGAACATGTATGTATTCAAGCTCATAGAAGAGCTTCCTTTTATACTTACTTATGAAATAAATAAATGTTTTGTTTATTTATTGTATATATTTAAAAGAACCACGAATTAGTTACTACTCAACTTATCAATCTTGTTATAGATATTTAAGAAAGTTTTGCAAATTAATAAGTAACAACTCTTGAGTATGATGTCATGGCTTAAGCATGATGTTATATTTGGGAGGATGTTAGAGCAAAGGCAAGTACTGCTCCTGATCACCTTGAAATTTCTTCAAGAGAAATATGAAGACAGGGTGGATTTTGGCTTCTTGTGGAGGTCCAACTTGTAAGCATAGGGCTAAGCTTGGAAATGATTTTAAAAAGGCCAAAGAATCCCAATCCTATTTTCTAGTGTTTTCTCAAAGCCAAGGAATGTTGTTGATAAGGATGCAATTTAACTAACTCCAAATCACCTTCTTGAAATTCCTTATGTCTTCTTTTGCTATTAGCAAAGTGTTTTATGTATTGTTGTGCCCCTATTAAATTTGTTAAGTTGATCCAAAAGCTTATCTCTTTCCACTAGCATTTCTTGCAAGGATTGTTTATCTTGAGGTTGCACCTCGTATTTGATGAGTGATTGTGGATCACAACCATAGAGAGCTTTATAAGGGACCATCTTTATACTTGTATGATAAGTAGTATTGTACCAGTATTAGGCACAAGGAAGCATTCTCAGCCAAGCTTTAGGGTTGTCAAAATAGAAACATCGCAAGTACATTTCTAGTGTCTTATTAAGCACTTCACTATGGCCATCTATTTGAGGGTGATATGATGAACTCATTACCAATTTAGTACCTTGCAAGTGGAACATTTGTTGCCAAAAGTTGCTTATAAAAGCCTTATTCCTGTTAGATACAATAGTGTGTGGAAAACCATGTAACTTGATCACTTGGGTCATAAACAACTCAGCTACTTGTTTGCTTAAAAAGCTAGTTTGTAGGGGAAGAAGTGAGAAAATTTGGATAGTCGATCAATGACAACCACTATGACAATGTAACCTTATGCTGGGGTAAAGAAGTGATGAAGTCCACACAATTTCTTCCCAAATTTGAGAAAGAATGGGTAGTAGTTGAAGGAGGCCAGGAGGAAGCTTATTCTGCACCTTAGCCCTTGACAAATTACACAAGCCAACACATAGTCCCTAATTTGTTTCTACATCTGGGGCCAATAGAATTGGGAACAAATTCTAGCAATCATCTTGGCTATGCTAGAATGTCCTTTGATGACGAAGTCATGGTACTCTTCAATATAAGAGGAATTAATGCGCTATTTTGGGTATAACAACCCTATTTTTCCATAGTAGAATTTTTCTTGACATGATAATGTGGATGCAATTGGTTATTCTCATTGCATTGTTGCCAAATTTTGCTGAGTTTACCATCCTCCTGGATTTACTTTTAATTGCTCTAACCAATCAAGATTAAAAGAGCAAGCTGCATAAAAACTCTGTGATAATACATCAACTACCTTATTTTCAATCCCTGGCTTATAATGTATTTCAAAATCATAGCCAAGGAATTTGTGAAGCCAGTTTTGCTATTTGGAGTATGCAAGGATTGATCTAGTAATGACTTTAAGCTTTGTTAATCCGCCTTGATGATGAATTTCTTTCCAAGAAGATATTACCTAAACTTGGCAATGGCCTCAGTGATTGGAAACAACTCTCTTGCATAAGTAGATTGTCGCTACATGGTGAGAGTCATCTACTTTGAAAAATAAGCAATTAGGTGTTCCTCTTGGCTAAGGACAACCCCTATGCCCATTCCAAAGCATCTATTTCTATAGTGAAAAGAATAGCAAAATTCGATAATGCTAAAACTATGGCTGATGTGATAGCTCTTTTTAATAGCTTGAAAGCATTTTCTACAACAAAATCCCATTAAAAGGCTTCCTTTTTTAATAAATTGATTAAAGGAATAGTCAGGGAAGCATAGTTTTTTATGAATCTTCTATGGTGCCTTGTGATCCCAAGAAACCTCTTAACTATTTGAGGTTTTTGGAGTAGTTCAATCCATAATTACCTACACCTCCTTGTCCGTATGCACCCCCATGCCCATGATAGTGTGACCCAAGTAATCAATTTCTTGTGTCCCAAATGAACATTTAGACAACTTGGCATAAAGTAATTCCTTTTCCAGCAATTTCAAGACCAACTCAAGTTGAATTAGATAAGTGTGCCAAGAAGAGCTATAGACTAGAATGTCATCAAAGAAATCAAAATAAACTTTCTCATGTAAGGTCAAAATATATCATTGATCAAACCTTAAAATGTCACTAGTGCATTAGTAAGTCCAATTGGCATCACTAGCCATTCATAATGGCCTTGGTATGTTCTAAATGTTGTCTTGTCTTGTGCCTATCCTTTGCTTTAACTAAAATTTGATGATACCCAGACCTTAAATCCAATTTGGAAAAATAGGTAGCACCATGTAGCTCATCGAGTAGTTCATCTGCCTTTGGACTACAAAGCAATCTTTAATAGTTATGGCATTTAGGGCGCGATAATAGATGCAAAATTTTCACGCACCATCCTTCTTTTTCACCAAAAGAATAAGGGAAGAAAAAGGGCTCTTACTAGGCTGTATGATGCCATCTGACAACATTTGTTGAACTATTGCTTTAATTTGCTCTTTTTGACTATGGAGGTAAAGATAGGGTTTTACCTTAACCAGTAGCTCCTCCTTAAGGGAATGCTGGTCATGCAACCGAGGAGGAGGCAGGCATGTCGGCTATTAAAATACAACCTGATTAGTGTTTAGTAGTAATGCTAATTCAAGCTCCATATTGTGAGGAAGCTTAAGTGTGAGTGAATGTTTTAGGGTTGTCTCAATGCTTGCTATGGTGTAATATTCAGCCACTACATTAGTGTTAACCCATCGTTTAATATGGTTAAACTGAGCTTGTGTAGGAACTAGGTTGTCATCACCCTTGATGGTCACAAACTCTCCATTGCAAAGAAATCTAATGAAAAGAGAATCATAGTTAGCACTGTGGGCCTTGAAAATCTTCAACCATGTTGCTCCAATTACCAAATCACCACGTGCTACATGTAGGACGTAGACTTCTGGTACCTGAGTATAACCTGGGCCGAAACATCCACTGATGAGATGCAGCCCTCACCTGGTATGATGTCAAAATTACCTACCATAACTTTGAACCCTGGGTTGGCTCAATAGGCAGCTGAGGAATTTAGCTACCCTCGATTGTATGAAGCTGTCAGAACTACCACCATCAACTAAGACCTACAACTCTGATCCCTCAACCATTGTAGTTAGTCGAATCATTCCTGATCTAGGTACATCTTTCATGGCATTAAGGAAGAGATGATGTTCCAGGACCTGCCATTCTAGCATGGCCATATTCTAGTCAAAGATAGGTCATCCATACTTGTCTCCTCATGTTGCTCTATAGTATCCTTGGCTCTTCTAATTGAGACAGCATGAAGTGCCTATTTGGACATTTATGATTAGGAGAGAATTTTGTTAGCTCTAGAACCCTTCAGAAAGCATCAAGATAATATCTTTTGAATGACAACAAAACCAATTTAAGGAAAATATTTGGAAGAATGACTAATGTCTACCTTGAGTTTTTGAAGTAACAAACAAATTTTATCGTTAGCATAACACGGCTCCAATAGCGAGAATAATTTCACTTTACATGTGCAAACATGATTTATCTCATTTAAAGAGATGGAAACTAAATGGAAGTGATAATTACATCATGAAATGAGCGTATAAATTCCTAACGGATTGAAGAAAATCAACAAGTATAAGAAACCAAGGTGGGTCTTTAGAAAGTAACACTAGACTTCAGAAAGTACACTTACAAAGAAGATATATATCCATTCCTGAAGCCAATGTGTTCTATAACCTTCAATCATCATGATCACAATGTTTTTATCATCAACAAGCATTGATTGAAGACTAGAAGACCGAAGACATATCAATGAACTAATATCACACTTTAGAAATTACACTTCACAGAAAAACGCTGAACTCTTGAAGACATATCAAGTTACAACTGGCATGTCATCTCTTCTACCAACTTAGTCAACCACTCCAACTTCTAGAAGGAAGTTTTTATAAACCACGTTCAGAAAGTAAAAAGTAGTTTCTGAAGGTAGTCTTAGAAACCATTGTTTCACAATGGCTTCTAAGCTCTAACACAAGATGAGCTACTCCTCTAGACTACTTTTCCAAGGCACAAATAGATTATCAACATGTGTCATTTGAACAACAGATCAAGGGCAACGATCACCAAGGGAGACCTTCTATAAATAGAGATGTTGAGCTTCAAAAATATAGAGATTGACGTTGCACAAGAGTGATACGCAAAATTTTCTCCTCACCATCTCTGTGAAGTTCATTACTTCTTGTAATCAGTTTTCTTGTTTGTAAAAATCTTCTTTCTACGTTCTTAGTAGATAACACGTTCTTCCAAGGAGAATCATTAGAAAGAAGTCATTCAAGTTATCTCTCTGTTATTATATATCTAAGGAAACTTGAGTATAGGTTAGTTTGAGTTGCAAACCCAAACACAAACATCTTGTAACCTCAATCCAGTAACTGGTGTGAGATAGCTTAGAGAGACTATAGTAAAACTACTTGCAATGCATCAGGAAGGTGTTCTTGCTGATCACGATTTAGCTTGGAAAGACTTGGTCAAAGACTACTCAAGGTTAGCTTGGAGAGGCTAGTACAAGACTACTGGTTCTACTTGAAGAGGTTGGTGAATAATTACTTAGTTTGTGACAATAGAGTGTATTTGTTGTTCACGTTTCAACTTGGAGAGGCTAGTGAATAACTACTTAGTTTGTGATAATGGAGGTTACTCCTGGTTATAAGAGCTTGCGAAGGCTATTGTAAAGACTATCCAACTTTCACGATTTAGAAAGGTTTTTAGTGGACCTCAACTGTTGTTAAGAATTGGATATAGGCAGGTGCCAAACCAGTATATAATATCTGTGTAGTATCCTCTTCTCCTTTAACTCCTTTATATTATTTGTTTTGTGCATATCTTTTTGTATTTTCTGCTTTATGATCTTATGCGAGCATTTATCATATTTATTGTAGTTCAAAAAGTAGGTTTCTAAAGCAACTAACGTTCTTTCCACTACACTACAAGCTCAATGCTTGATAGTATTTTGTTTAAGTTTTCAGAAACCAAAAAAGAAGGAAGGAAAAGCAATGCATGATTCAACCCCCTTCTTGTATGCTGTTCTTCCTACAAGTGGCATCAGAGCTAAGGCCTCTAAAGGGTTGAGCATTCTAACGATTGCATAGGACAAAGATCTCAGAGAATAAAGGCACAAAGTATTCATATAGGAATTGCACTCCGTTACAGACCACCATTCTTTGATAGTAGGGACTACGTATATTAGAGACACCATATGGAGCTATTCATAGAGTACACAAGTCTTGACTTATGAGAAATAATACAAGAAGATGACTATTTTCCAATGAAGAGGTTCCTAGATCTGATGGTGCACCTTCAACATCAAGAGAAGTTCCCAGGAGGAGGTGACAAGCAACACAAAGCCATTCAGTTGAACTCCAAAGCCAAGTGCCTACTCACATGTGCACTAAGCAAGGCAGAATATGACAAAATTATTGCTTATGACACGGTGAAGGAAATATGGACAACTACAAATGCTGCATGAAGGCACTGTCAGGTCAAGGAAACTAAGCTCAATATGCTAGTTCATCAATATGAAATGTTCAAGATGAGTGAATAAGAAAGTATTGATGACATGAGCACAAGATTCATGCATATTGTTAACCAGCTAAAAGGACTGAGTAAAGGATACTCTAACTCTGAAATAGTTAGAAAAATCTTGAGAAGTCTCCCTGCCAAATGGCTGTCTAAGGTTAAGCCATTCCTAAGGCAAAAGACCTTCAAACTCTTGATTTGGATGCACTCAATGGGTCTCTTAAAACTCATGAGATAATGCTCTCTGAAATGTACAGTGAATCCATCAAGAAGAGCAAATCTATGACCTTGAAGTCATCTCATCAGAAGTAAAATAAAGCTAAGGCAATGAAAGTTACTAAGACCTTGATGACGAGGAAGAGTCTGATGATGAAATAGAAGAAGAAGTGGAGATGAGCTCTCCATGCTAGTGAGGAAGATGTCCAAAGCCTGGAGAGGTAGAACAAAGAGAAGAAAGGACATCAACCTCAGAAGGATAGAAAAGGCAAAGTGAAGGGAGAAGGAAAAAGCCTGGAAACCTCACCTACTACAACTATGGGGAGAAGGGACACTTCTCCTATAATGAACTTTTATCTTTGTATGAAGAGTTTCTTGAGTATTTTCAAACTCTTTCCTCTCATTACTTGAAGAGGAAACATCAGAAAATTGTTTTGGAACTTGAAATGGCCAAACAAAGCAGAGAGTCTAAGGCTTGAAAAGGAAGAACTAAAAGAAGAAAACAAAGTTTTAAATGCAAAATACAGTGCATTAGAATCTGAAGTCTCAAGTAAAAATAAAAACACTCAGAAAGTCATTTCTAAGTTAGAAAGAACTTCAAAGCTTCTTAAATCTGACCTTAAAAAAGTGATGAATGGATCAAAGAACCTTGATCTAATGGTTGGACGTTAGAGGCCATATTGTCCAAATAGGGTTATGATATGAAGAGAAAATAGATGAGAAAGGAAAACTAACTCAGTTTAAGAAAGTAAAGAACAACGTTTCTTGTATCTTCTATTTTAAGAAGGGACATCCACCTGATAATTGCTTCATGAAAAGAAGTCTATCAAAAAGGTTGGAAAACCTTCTTCATACAAGACAAACCTAAAAGGACCCAAGAAAGTCTAGGTACCTAAATTGAAAATAGTGTTTGTTGCAAGTTTGCCTAAGAACGCATGTGGAACCTGACAACAAGTGGTACATGGACAATGGCTGCTCTAGGCACATGTCCAGATCCAGAAGATGGTTCAGAACTCTGGATCAATAAAATTTACTGATGGAGGTAAGGCCAAAGTCACAGGCATTGGAAATATTGATAAGGATGACTCTCACCAAATTTCTAATGTGTTGTTTGTTGACGATCTGGCTCACAACTTGTTAAGTACCAGCAGTTTATGACCAAGGTTTTAATGTTGTTTTTAATACACATGCATGCAAGATGGTAAGTCCCACTTCAGGACAAGTCATCTTGTCAGGCAAGAGGCATGATAACACATATGTGTTATTCTTGGATGACCTAAGAGATCAAGATGTAAAATGTCTCGCATCCTTTATAGATGAAAAGTGGGTATGGCATAAGAAGTTTGGGCATGCTCATATGAAGTTTATTTCTGAGTTTCTCATAAAGAGCTAGTTAAAGGCCTACCGAAGATCAAATATGACAAGGATTTAACTTGTGATTTTTGTGAGGAATGTAAGCAAACCAAAGCTTCTTTTCATAACAAGCATGTGGTTTTAACCACTAGACCCCTTGAGCTTTTACATATAAATCTCTTTGGACCAACCAAGATTACAAGTCTTGCTAGGAAGAAATATTGTCTACTCATAGTGGATGACTACTCCAGATTTACATGGGTTATTTTCCTAGCTTCTAAGGATGAGGTGGTCAAAAGATTCAAAGCTTTTGCAAAATGTGTTTGTACTGAAAAAGTTTCTCAAATCACCTCTATCAGATCTGATCATGGAAGAGAATTTGAAAATCATGTTTTCAAAGAGTTTTGTGAAAAATATGGCATACTTCATGAGTTTTTCTATACCTAGAACTCCTCAACAAAATGGGATTGCTAAAAGGAAAAATAGAAGCTTGCAAGAGATAGTCAGAACTATGCATATAGAAAGTGGTTTAACAAAAGGTTTTTGGTAGAGGCTTTAAATACTCCTGCTATATTCAAAACAGAATCTTTCTAAGGCCGATACTATGAAAACTCCTTATGAGCTATGGAAGGGTAGAAAACCCAACATATCATATTTTCATATCTTTGGAACATCTTATTTTATCCTTAACACAAAAGACAAACTAGCAAAGTTTGAACTTAAGTCTGATGATGGCATTTTCTTAGGTTACTCCTCAGTCTCTAAAGCTTACAAGGTTTACAATAAAAGAATGCTATGCCATGAGGAGACTATTTACATCAAGTTTAAGGAGCTCAAGAAGGACTTTGCTAATGATCTTGAAGAGCTAAATGAAAATCTTGAGAAAATGAACCTCAAGGACTTTTCAAAAAGCAAGCAGATGAAAGCTAAACCTTCAGAAAATAAGCTCTAGAATATGGACACTTTAGAAAGCTGGCTCAAGACTCTAAAACCTTTAGAAAGTGATCTTTCTAAGCATGAAGAAGAGCATTCTGAAGATTATAGAAAAACTGAAGATCTTCAAGGCCATAAAAGCTATAAGGGAGTTTCTGATTTAAAGATAGTTTCTCAGAATGAAGTTTTTGGAAACATTTCAAAGGGAGTGAGAACCAGATCATCCCTTAGAAATCAATCAAATGTGCTTTCATCTCCACCATTGAACCTGAATGTATTGAAGAAGCTTTGAGTGATCAAAGTTAGATGGATGCTATGCAAGAGGAACTTGATCCATTTGAGAAAGCAAAGTCTAGACACTTGTTGAAAGACCCGAAGGAAAGACCATCATTGGAACAAAATGGGTGTTGATGAAGCTAGCAAAGTCATCCGAAGCAAAGCAAGGTTGGTTGCACAAGGTTATAATCAACAAGAAGGAATTGATTATGATGAAATGTTTGCACCAGTAGCTAAGCTAGAAGCCATAAGAATGCTACTTACTTTTGCGCCTTTAAGGGATTTACTCTTTACCAGATGGATGTTAAGTCTACGTTCTTAAATGAATTGCTCACTAAGGAAGTTTATGTGAAGCAGCCTCCTGGTTTTGAGAGTGAAGACCTTCTAAACTATGTCTTCAAGCTGACTAAAGCACTCTATGGTCTGAAGCAAGCTCCTCGAGCTCGATATGATAGACTGAGTACTTTTCTATTGAAAAATGGGTTCAAGAGAGGTAATGTAAATACTACCCTTTTCACTCTTGAACAAGATAATCACTTTTAGATAGGTCAAATGTATGTTGATAACATTATATTTGGCGCTTCTAATCATTCTCTCTATGAAAAGTTTTCAAAATTAATGCAAAGTGAATTTGAGATAAGCATGATAGGTAAGCTCAATTTTTTTCTAGGTTTGCAAATAAAACAAAAAAAGGGAGGACTTTGATCCATCAAGAGAAATATACAAAGGAGCTTTTGAAAAAGTTCAATATGGATCAAGCTAAACCTATGAGCACCCATCTCAAATCATTGATGCTGATGAGAATGGTGAAAAAGTATCAGAAAGCAATTATCGAGGAATGATTAGTTTACTTTGGATCTCACAACAAGTAGATTAGACATTAATTAAGTGTGAGGATTTGTGCTAGATTTCAATCTAATCCAAAGCAATCACACTTAAATGCTATTAAAAGAATCTTTAGATATCTATTTAATACTACTATTCTTGGTCTATGGTACGAGAAAGGTACATGATGTGAGATTGCAACTTACTGTGATGCTGACTTCGTGAGAGAGAGTAGAAAGGAAGAGTACCAGTGATGTTGTTGCTTCTTTGGAAGAAGCCTCATCACTTGGTCGTGCAAGAAGCAGAATACCATTACTTTTTCCACTGCGAAGTTGAATATGTAAGCATTGCAAACTACTATACCTAGATGTTGTGGATAAGGAATCAGCTAGAAGATTATCACATGAGGTATTCCAAAATCCCTATCTTCCTGAAAATACTAGTGCTATTAATCTTGCTAAGAATCTTATCCAGCACTCTAGATCCAACCATATCGATGTTAAACATCTTTTTATTTGGGATCATGCTCAGGAAGATGATGTTGAGTTAATGTTTGTGAATATGAAGATAAGTGTCTGATATATTCACAAAATCATTAGCTAAAGATTGTTTTTGTGTTTTGAAAAGGTTTTGAACTTAAAAGCTTTTAAATCTGGATAAGTATTCATGCACAAAAATCTCTGGTATTCCCTTCATAGCTCTAGTTGAAGCCCAAATGAAGACATCTATTTGCAAGTTCAGAAGAATCAGTTTGCAAGACCAAAATATCATATTGAAGATCAGAAAGTCAGTTGCAAGCTTAGAAAGAAGAGCAGAGGGTCAAAAGAATGATAGAAATTCAAATGATGAGGTCTAGAATCAGCATATATACAAGACATTAGAAAGTAGTGTTGCCTCAATGGTTCAAGTGGAAGATAAGTTCAGAAAGTAACTTTGTTTATAAAGTAATTCCATGATTCAGAAACTACTTTCCTGAAAAGGCTCCTCCAAAATCTGAATAAAAAGGCAAAACAAACATCCGATCAAGAAGTAGAAGTAAGGAGAATCTCCAAATCCTTCTAAGCCATCAAAAACTAAGGAAGAAACCTCAAAAAGCGAGGTTCCTAAGGGCAGACTTACAAATTCCCCATTCGAGAAAGATCTTGAGTAAAAATATAGAAATCTGCCTAAGGGAGTACTTAGAGGCATTTTGTTCAAAGATATGTGTGATGTCTTAAGGAAAGGCTGTTACAAAGGACACTAAATCTTCAGGATGAAGAAGAAGTAGAATGCTTTCTCAGGAGCAAAGACTACTTCAAGAGAAAAGAATAGAAGAAGCAAGAAGATTTGAAAAAGCTAAGGATTTGAGTTCAAGCAGGCGAAGAAGACGACCATTGACCCTTAACCCTTTTTGTAGTAATTGAAGAACAATCTACAAGACCTATGACCTAACAGTTTAGGTTTACCTCCTTTCCAGCCTCTACTACAAGAGATGGCTTCATAAACTTGCTTCACTATGAATTAGTCATTGGTCTAGAGAACAAGACTTTTTGAGGCTGAAGTAGCTTTTCACAACAATAGTGATGATTTCATCAAACAATTGGTAGAAGTCATGTCAACATCCATAGAACTAGAGCCACAACCTGAGGAAGAAGGTTTGGATGGACTTAACTTCTTTGTAAATGAGCTCTTTTCCACTCTAGAGCCTATAATTGAAGAACAAATAGAGCCAATCATGAAGAGCCATCTGAGGAAGCCAATGAATTAGAAAATGCTATCATTCTTATGGTCCCTTAATCTCTTTTTTTCCATTTGTATAACTCCTATGGAGGAGGAAAAGGATAGGACATCAGAAGCTAGAGCTCCTCATGCTGAAGAAGCGACTCGCATTGGCTCAATTACTTAATATTGCTTCTACTACTACTACTGAGCCTACTTCTACTCTTACTACCATACTGCTCATACTTCATCCTCTCCACCTCCTCCGCCAAACATTATACCTAAGGCTGAATCATCAATGTCTGGGAAACCATACCCCTAAACATACCAGAGTCTTCTCCAATAGCTGCTCCATCCACATCTGACCAACCCATCTGCCACCAAGCCCTAATAGAGTCTTTAACTAATTATCTACATATCTAAAGCTTTACAAAATTAGAGGAAACAGTGCCTCTAGATTGGAAGAGTTAAAGCCATCAATATTTGGCACGTTACCAAACTTCGGAGTCATGAAGATTTATTGCTTCAACTACTTCATAACACTCAGGAGATTCTTAGAGAATTGAAGAAGAAAGGCTGATGATGTTGTTCTCAGTTCCAGGACACCCCTTTTGCTGATGTCAAAAAAAGAGGAGAAAAAATAGATGAAGAAAATCTAGTGTTGTGGAACTTGGGAGCCTATAAGAGGGAGCTCAGAAATTTTTTTTCAACATGCATCATTTTTTTTTTTGAACAATTTTATTTTTGCTTACTCTTTCATGTTCTGATGATTTTCTTTTACTATTGAGCAATGATCTGTTCCTTTTTATGGTATATATATTTGTTTCATATTTTTGTTCAAAGTTTTCTACGTGTTATGCTTTAAGCTCTGGTACATATATGTTATTTTAAGCTCTATACATATCGATGTCTATCCATCATGCTTAGCTAATCTTGTATCATGCTTGAGATGTATGCTTGTTATCTATTAGCGTTCATTCTATATGCTTATTCTCTTGCACACTATGATATTTAGCCCATATATGATTAGCACTAGGCAGGATCTGATAAAGAACAAGTTTTCTATCTTTACTCTGATACGTATATCTATCCGTCTCTTCAATATGTGTGTATTGCTTACATGCTTAAAAACTTTCTATCATGAAACACGTTTTCTCATATATACATATGTGATGTTTTCATGAGCTCTTGGATAAATTGATCTAAATACAGTTGTGATTGATTTCTCTTGATCTTCAAAAACCTGTATCTACATGCTTTGATACAACTAAGATCAATCTTGAGCCTTAGAAACATAATATATGTGCAATAGCTTATATATTTAAGTTTTTTGTGCACAAAATTGCATCGCTTTGAAAATATGCTTGGATAAATTGTGCTAAATATGATATCTAATCAAGATGAAATATCACAGGTGTCATTTTCTTTATTATTCAAACATGAGATTTTCAAAAGATCCCCATGACAAAAAATCAAGCTTTGTCTATCAAGAAGACTAAACAATCACATCCCTTCTTATATTGCTCTGAACCTCTCAAAAAGGTCTCTGAGTAACTTCAGAAACATCATGAAAATCAAAAAACTTCTAATTTTAAGTCACTTAAGGCTATAAAACATTTTTGATCCTATTCATATCATGCCTTAAGAAAAGGACTTCCTGAAAACATCATGCAATGAGTTGAAAGAATATTGAATATCACACTACATTTTCTATAATATTTCTCTCAATATCTCTTCAAAAGATTTTCTTCAAATTGGTTTGTCATCATCAGAAGGGGGAAATTGTTAGCTCAGAACTAATCAAAAACTTCAAGAAAATATGTTTTGAATGACAACAAAACTAATTTTAGGAAAATATTTTGAAGAATGACTAATGTCTACCTTGAGTTTCTTGCAGCAAAGAGGTTTTATCATTACCATAACACGGCTCTAATAGCGAGAATAATTTCACTTACATATGCAAACATGATTTATTTCGTTTAAAGAGATGCAAACTAAATGGAAGTGATAATTACATCGTGAAATGAGCGTATAAATGCCTAATGAGCTGAAGAAAATCAACAAATACAAGAAACCAAGGTACGAGTCTTAGAAAGTAACACTTACTTTAGAAAGTACACTCAGAGTGAAGATATCTATCTATTCCTAAAGTCAATATGTTCTACAACCTTAAATCATCATGATCGCAATGTTTTCATCATCAACAAGCATTGATTGAAGACTAGAAGACCAAAGACATCAAGTAACTGATACCATACTTTAGAAAGTGCACTTTACAGCAAAACGCTGAACTATACAAGAAAAGTAGGGAAAATTTGAAATTCAAATTTATAGTCAAACCCAGTTACAAACTAGCATGTCATCTCTTCTACCAACTTCGTCAACCACTCGAACTTCCAAAGAAGTGTACAAAAACCACGTTTAGAAAGTAAAAAGTAGTTTCTGAGGTAGTCTCAAAACCACTGTTTCACAACGCTTTTGCAAGAGCTCTGACACCAGACGAGCTACTCCTCTATATTGCTTTTTCAAAGACATAAATAGATGATCAACACGTGTTACCTAGACAACAAATCAAGGGCAACGATCACAAAGGTAGACCTTCTATAATAGATATGCTGAGCTTTCAAAATATAGAGCTTCACGTTGCACAAGAGCTAATACGTTGTAAAATTTTCTCCTCACCTCTCTGTGAAGTTCATTATTTTTTGTAATTAGTTTCCTTGTTTGTAAAAATCTTCTTTCTATATTCTTAGTAGATAACACACTCTTCCAAGGAAGAATCGTTAAAAAGAAGTCATTCAAGTTTTCCCAAGTCTGTTATTATATATCTTAAGGAAACTTGAGTATAGGTTAGTTTGAGTTGCAAACTCAAACACAAACCTCTTGTAACCTTAGTCTAGTAGTGACCGTGAGATAGCTTGGAGAGGCTATGATAAAACTACTTGTAACACATCAGTAAGGTGTTCTTGCTAATCACGGTTAGTTTGGAGAGGTTGGTCAAAGACTACTCAAGGTTAGCTTGGAGAGGCTAGTCAGTAACTACTTGGGTTCAGCTTTAGAAGCTGAATAACTACTTGGTTTATGATAGCAGAGTGTACTTGTTGTTCACTGTTCAGTAAAGGCTGGTGAAAAACTACTTGATTTGTGACAGGAGAGTGTACTTGTTGTTCATTGTTCAGCTTGGAGAAGCTGAATAACTACTTGGTTTGTTATAGTAGAAGTTGTTACTGGTTATAGGTAAGAGCTTGTGAATGCTACTGTAAAGACTATCCAACTTTCTCAGTTTGAGAAAGGTTTTTAGTGGAACTCAACCGTTGTTAGAACTGGATATAGGAGGTTGGCGAACTAGTATAAAATATCTATACTGTATCATCTTCTCCTTTAACTCCATTATACTATCAATTTTGTCCATATCTTTTTGTGTTTTCTGCTTTATCATCTTATGCGAGCATTTATCAATTTATTATAGTTCAAAAGTGGGTTTCTGAAGCAACTAATATTGTTTCCATTGCACTACAAGCTCAATGCTTGATAGTATTTTGTTTAGTTTTCAGAAACCAAAAAGAAGGAAGGAAAAGCGAAGCACAATTCAACCTTCCCTTCTCATGTGCTTTTCACCCTACAAATTTGTCATCACACCAAAAACAAAGACCTTTTTTTCTCTTTGTAATTGTTGCTTAACAGGTGACAATCTTTTTGTTGGATTTCAGTTGGGGTTCAATGTTGGTTGAGATGTGGGCTAGGTAATAATGGGGTAAGAGGTGTCTAATTGGGGTTTAGTGTGTGGATTAGTAGTGGTTGGTTGAGGGATATTACGATAAATGTTAGGGCCAAGGGTAGGTTTGAATAGGGTGATGTTCTTATATAGTTTGGCTAAGCTAGCTTACATTAAGGAAGCATGACATTGAGCCTTTACCTCGTGTTGGATGTCATGCTTGAGGCTACTGAAGAAGTCCCGTAAAGCTTCCTATGGTTCAATTTGGGAGCAATTTGCTAAAGATGATTTCAGCATATACCAGCAACACTCCCATGTTGCGCGAGCTGAAAGTGTAACAGCCTCCTAATTACCATATTTTACTCGAGCGTTAATAGAGTAACTAGCAAAGTATTACTTGTGTTCATAAATTAAACTAAGCGAAACAGTAAAATAAAGCAATTTAGACATACATGTAGCAAAAGGCTTATTCACATATATGGACATAATCTCTGAGTATATAATATGTACATCAGGCTAGCAAATTGGTTAGTCAGCTCCTAAGAAAGTCAGGGACTCAATATCAAAAGGACTCGCCATCACCTAAGAGCCTAGCCTGCTCAATATTCGGTCCAACAAAATCACATATAAATACAAACGACCGAACATCTAATAATACATCAGTCTAGGCTGGGAAAGCCCTAATACTACACTACCACTGAATACAAGCCAAAGGTCCCTGAAAGCCTCACGTTCTCCTCAGGAAATTGTTGGCCATCAATATGATAGCATCGCCTCTCCCAGGGCGTCAGGACCCTTGGATGGGTCCAGTCTGAGGATGATGATGAAGAGGCAAGTGCGTCTCTGGAGGAGGTGGTGGAGCGACTGGGATGTCAAATACCTCCTGGGTGTACCATGTGAAGGGCACACCGTCATAGGGAAAAGTGGGGTCGAACTCCCAGGAAGACGACGCACTGAAGGAACGACCAAAAATTACGTACACTCAAAACTGAATAACCTACCACATAGTGAGTAGGTGCGGGTCATAATGCCACACCCACTGTGCGAATCAAGGAAGAACACTAGGGATGACATCTGAATCTGGGTAATACAAGTACATGCAACTTAAGGGTGAGAATACTATAAAATTCTCAGGAGGGTAGTTTCCAGATATGATAGAATATAGACAACAAGTTCATTCACATAAAACATCCATATAAAAAGAATACAAGCATAAATGCTAGGATATAAATTATTGGAAGAAAGTTACCACATGATAATTCATGCATTGTTATTTGGAACCACTGAATCCAATTTCATGCATTTCTCTTTTTGTTAACATAGGGAAGGCTTAATTTCACATCATGGGTATCTGCTTAAATAATACCACAAAAGATAATAGACTAGGACATGAGCTCATCCCTATTCATGATCATCGAACTTCATTTTTTTCCATTTTCGAATCCCACATAGTTATTCCTAGATACATCCATCGACTCATAAAATTCCTAGGGAAGTCCTTACTTTTTCCTTCCTAATTGAACCTGGAGAAGTCTTGTCTCTGCTTCCCTATATGTTAAAGTATGCACAAGTGAAATTTATACATTCTCCTTTCTCATATAATTATATCAAGTACTTTCCTCTTTCCTCAAGGCATGCATAAATCATATATATGCATTCATGTACAATGTAATCATTATTCTTTTCTCATAAATCAATCATTAGAATTCAAAGTATGCATTCATTGAGTTACAAGTCATTATAGTACTAAATCAATATTTGTAATTTAGTTTCAGCATATTGGCAGAATTAGGGCTTAAGTAGCAAGATTTATTTTTCCTACCATCTGATCTACTCAAGGGCCACCAAAATTCTCCATGACACTTCAATGTGTCTAGGAGATCATGTAAAAATTTCAAGGCAAATACAGTTCTCTAACTCTTCAGAAATTGTACAAATTTAGTAGTCAGGGACCACCAATTCACAGAGACCAGAGTTCTCCTAATTCTTTACCCTAGCAAATGATTGAAATAACTCACAATAAAATTTACAGGATACTTCAATATGTTATTAACTTCAGGTAAAAATTTCAAAGGTTCATTCAATCATTTGCTATGGTAATAAAATCAATAACTTTATTGCTTCAGCTTCAACATTTTAGGCAGCATCTATACAATTTCGGTTATTGATTTTTTGAAGCTTAACCTAAAATTAGAACCCAATTCATGGGACTAGCCCAAGATGTTAACTTGAACATATAATTTTTTCAGCTTATGAAAATGACTACATGCCCAGAAAATTCGTGATCATACACTATCTACAAGAAACCCAAAAATCCAGCAAGTATCACTCAACATCTTTCTGAATCAAGTGATTCTTATCATCATCCACACCTACTACCAAAATTAACACATCAATATCAAAATAGTATCAACCAATATAACTAAAAATTTCAAACCTAGCTCAACCAAAAACAGATCTGAAAAATTTGACAAGGGAAGACAATAAAAACCCTACTTGTGGTGACCTAGTAGATCTTTGGCTCCAAGATGATCCAAGCTTGATTCCTCCCGCTCCAAAGCTCCCAAACCAACTCCAAACCCTTCTTAAATCAGTGAGATGTGAGGTAGCAAGACAAGAGTTGATGAGGAATAGAGATTTTGTTCAATTGGATTTGTAGAAATTTAGGTGTAGAATAAGATTTGTAAAGGAATGTTGAGGTTTTAACAACTCTAGCTTAGGGATTTTGGGATTAGAACTTAAAGTGGAGCTCAAGAAGATGAAAATAGTGGCTTATCTCTTCTCCCTTTGCTGGCCGAAATTACAAGGTGTCTTCTTGAAGAAGATATGGTGTTATACTTATCACAACTTAACTTTACATCATGTTACATAAATGCATGTTTTATGAAAAGAATAAAAGAGAATGGATGGCTAAGATTTAATCTTGGAATCCAAGATTAAATCTTGGCCTTCCACATATCCTAAATGGATAAACATCATCCATTTATGGTGATTAATCACTTTTGGTGTTAGAAACCGCACACCAAAATCTCACCAAACGGGTAAGTCGTAATCATTAAACTGATATTACCCAAAAATTAATTCTAAGTATAAAATTTTCATTCTCACATATTTCTAACCATATTCTCATATTTTCCTAGATTCGGCACTCTGGGTCGAACCTAGGGTTTCCACCTTCCCCTAGTTTGGAGGGCCCACAAAACACTATTCACTATTTTTTTCCCGATCATAGGGTCGTTCTCATCACTACTACGTCTGTTAGAATCTTAATATTTCCATTAACAAATTCTTAATTAATTTCTAAAGAAAACTAGGGTGTTACAAATAGATATTCTTGTGGACACTCAAAGAGGGATAGGCCGAATTATATTTCAATGGCTCTTCAACTCAGCCTAGAATATGAAGGGAAGCATTCTTTGTATCATTTGAAACCACAAAATTGTGGTCCCAGCCATATGTTTTGTCGCAATTGAAATTTTCTCATCCTTTGGAATGTGATAATATTTGAAATATCGATTCACACTGAAAATCCAATCAAGAGCATCGGTGCCATCAAATCTAGGCATATCAAAATTGAGTTTGCGAGGGTGGGAGTGCTGGTGCTATTGTTGTTCTATTGATTTTCTCCATTTGAGTTTGAGCCATGGCACTGGTGAAGCTAGAGGACACTTCAATTATAGGCGCTTTTCACAGGATTTATGCCAAAAATTGTTGTAGCGTTTCCATATGTAAATGGCTAGACTTATGGAGAAGAGTAATTTCCACTCGATGCTTGTTAGCATTCGACTCCACCATGTGAAATAATTTCTTGATTTTAGCTTCTATCGTCTTCAATCACTTGTGCTACCGCCATGGTCAATGAAAGCACCAATGTAATAGTATGATATGCTTATAAATTAAACGATTTCAACTATAAGAGACAATGTGATGAATAGTGAGAGTATATATGAGTTATACAACTAACAAGGCATTTGGAAACGCTTGAAATTCAATTCTATTAGGAATTGAATTGAATTCCATGCTTTGGAAACAACTTAAGTGAAGGAATTGAATTTCCATGAAAATTGAAATCCAACAAAACTAACAAGGCATTTGGAAATCTTTAATGAGATAGAATTGAATTAAATTCTTATGTTTGGAATAAGTTAGTAAATTAAAGAATTCAATTCAATTCCTTGATTTGAAATGGGTCTAAAAATAAAGTAATTTAATTATTTTTACTATTTTATCCTTCATTAATAGGTTAGGAACAAAACATTATATTCAAGTAAGGTTATTTTGGTATTTTCATTTGTTAGAATTCAATTCCCACACCAAATCACACCCATTTGGATTTGATTTCAATTCCTTAGTTTTGTTGGATTTCAATTCCTATGGAAATTCAATTCCTTCACTTAAGTTGCTTCCAAAGCATGGAATTCAATTCCTTGATAGAATTGAATTCCAGGGGTTTCCAAACACCTTGTAAGGAATTGAAATCAGATCTAAATTGGTGCGAATTTGATGTAGGAATTGAATTCTAATAAATGAAAATACCAAAATAACCTTACTTGAATATAACGTTTTGTCCCTAACCTACTAATGAAGGATAAAATAGTAAAAATAATTAAATTACTTCATTTTTAGACCCATTCTAAATCAAGGAATTGAATTCAATTCTTTAATTTACTAACTCATTCCAAACATAAGAATTTAATTCAATTTCATCCCATTAAAAGTTTCCAAATGCCGTGTAAGAGTACTTTGGAGTACATGTAAAGTAAATAGTAGAAGTATAAGGGAATGTAAAAATCAAAGGAAATAATCTTAAGTTCTTCGTTAGCTTCAACAAACATGGAGGAAGAATGGTAATATTAGTATGAGGAAGGAAGAGGAATTATTCCAAGAGGAATCCGCAGAAGAGAAAGTTCAATACCAGAAGAGGAATCCACATAGTTCTTCAAGCGGGTATTTTGGTCCTCTGGCCATTACTCCTCCTTGTTTCATTGAAGAGTGGATCACCCTCCATCTGTCCTTGATGGCTAAAGAATTTGGTTTTGGTCTTTTTGTAAACTGGATTGTATTGAGCAACTCTCTGACATCATTTCCTATATCAGCATCTTTAGTCATTACATTGCACGTTGTTCCCCACTCAAGCTCGCTTTGCCACTCACACTTTCATTCTGGTATGCTATCTCATATTGGATTAAAATTATCCCTTTCCTTCTGTTCCCTATTATTTAGTTAGGGCTTCCTCTTTTATTCATAACCAAGGTCTATGGACTATGATTCAACTTGAGGCTATGAATGGTGTGTATTTGTGTTTCTTTCCTTTTGTTATTGCTATTATTGATTGGTTTGGAATTTCAACTAATGTGTGAGTACCTTGATTCATAGATTTAACCAATTATTTTTTAAAATTCCTTTATCCTAATTCAATTTAAGTCATGAACTCCCATAATACATTGATTCTATTTGCTCTTAAAAAGGAGCCATAATTGTTTCCCTTTTATTTTCATTTACACCAAACATCCCCTGAGGCCTAACAAGCAAAATTCTAAGAGATTGAACAATTCAACTTTAGATTAATTTCCCTAACATGGGCCCCAATGGAATAGAAAAATCTTCAGGATGAAACCATAGGAAAAGGACTCTTCCCCAACCTTATTTTGATGAATTCATAAGATAGATTATTTTTTGGATCACTTAAGATTTGTATAGCTAGAGTGTAGTGTGTATATAAATAATGAGAGATCAATTGAGCATTTAAAAGAGTTCACCACCATTCATGCTTATTCAATGGAATGCTCAATTAAGTAGCGTTTGGTAATTGAGAGGAGAGCAGAGACAATGGAGATGAAGATATAAAAATCCTGTCTCTATATCATGTTTGGTTATGGAGGTTGCTACCTAAGGATTAGAAAAAAATATTAAGGGATTGTTTGGAAGTGTTTTTATTTTTAAATTTTTTAAAATTATTTTAGAAAACAAGTTTAAGTTCATTTTTTAAAATAAAACCTGTTAACAATTTAAGTTCAAACAGTTTTATATAAAAAAGGAAAACCTTTGGATAATTTTTTTAAAAAACAACTTTTAAAACTAATAAAACAAAAACCTGTTTGGCAAATTGCATTACTATAAATGACAAATTTTAACTATTATATTTTATATATGATATTTTTTATACATACTTAATAAATAAATTCTTAGTACAACTTCCCATTTTAAAAATAGTCTTAATACAACTTGATGTCAATTTACATTTACAAATCCATTTATAAGCTATGCATGATTGTTTTGTAGCCACATCCAATTTGCAATTTAGTCACGATGCCTTGCCATTTCCTTTGAGTTTCATCAATCAATCTTATTGTGTTGTCCCTATTAGAATTCACATCTAAATTTATATTATCATTCATAGCTTCAACGTCAACGATCTTTATCCTCTCATTCTCTAAACAATTTGTCCTGCATTCCCTACTTACGCACATAGTTATGAATTACACAACATACTATGACAATAAGGTGTTGCCTAGAAAGCTTATATGGTGGCATTCGCCAAAATGGAAAATCTTGCTTTCAACATGTATCAATTTTACACATCCAATGTAAATTTGATTAAAAGGGAGGAAAAAATTGATACATCACTTTAGATTATTTTTTAGCAATAGTAAAATATACATATAAATCATTATTGAATTATTTTTTATGTAATAGAAAAGCTCAATCCAAACCATTCATTATAATTTTAATGGTCAAGATTCAAGAATCAACTTAATTACTAACTCATCAATGACCACCAGAGAATTCACCTAGTTAACAAATACAAACTTGATGGCTGATCAAATGCAAAACTTTCCTCTCAAGTATCTTTTTTTCTATTCTTAAATCAACCCATGAAACTTGGGCAAGAATTCACTTGTATACATGTATCAACTAATCTATTTACCAATTGAATTGAATACAACAACCAACACCTATACCAGCCAGACAAGCAGAAGCAAAGCTCAGGAGGGTTTATGTTGTGCATATATTGATGTACAACAGCATGCTAAGAGTCAGAGCTTTTCCATTTACAAGCACTTGTTCATAAAAATGCAGGCGTATCGATTTGAACTAGTAATGCTATTTTTTATATTGAGTACAAGAAGAAAGACCCTTAGTCAGAATGACTAGTTCTTACTAAGATATTAAGGAATTAAGCAAATTATTGCATTAAATCAAGAATATGTAATGAAACTCGAAAGCATACCTTCTCCTTGCGGAAAAGTCAACATTACGAATACAAGGGTCAAGAAGAGTTAGTTGATCTCCTTCTTTGATCTGGAGGATAAAAGAATCAATTAACTCCAGGATAGTTGTTTACGCTAGACCAAACTTTTATTAACCACTCCTGAAGCTACATATGCTCACATCTTGTCATTTCTTTTATCATGATGTCTGTAGTTGTTGATCATCATAGAACATGATGATTTTATGGACAAGCATCTTAATTGCGCAAAAGTCATATACTTGAGCATAGAGCCATGGACTACGTATCAACATGACCCATGAGTCATGACTCTCATATCTAACGCTATGACAGTTTTACATACAACAAAAAAAAATAAAAATAAAAAGCTTAGCAAGATGTCAATAGCATGTTATGCATGATTCAGCCACAATTATGCAGATAAATACATTTCTACCTTATTTCTACCAATGAAAGGTGAAAGTAATACCAATCATTCAACAAGTTAAAACATCCGTCCCTAAAACCAAACCGAAATCCACACTTATCAGTTACATCCTGTAGTTGCATATTGTTGTTTACTTCCTAAGCAGAAAGCATAATGTTGTTTGCTATAAATGTTTCTACCTTTTCAAATACTTCCCTAAGCAGAATTATTTTAGCATGCAGAGGATGATGGTGTTCACATATAACATACTGGGGAAAAAAATTACAATTACATAGGCATGGAGATGATGACATAACTAATTAAAGGAGAGACATTATAATCGTGGGACCTTTCAAATGATAAATCCAATTCATTAAGACATTAACAATGAACTACAACAACTTTGTCTCAGTTCAGTCTCCTAATTTCAACTCCCTTAAAGACGGAATGAAACACAAAATTCTTACCATCGATTGCTTGTGAGCATCCCAAAGAGAACTTCAATCCCAAAACACAATAGAACAATCAAATCAAACACAACAACCACAATGAAACCATAACAATCCAATCTTCATCCCATCAAAAACACAAGCCAAATCATCCATACCATTCCCTCCCAACCCTAAAATCAAAACCCAAAATCACAAATAAAAATCAAACACAGATACAAAATCAAACTCAGAACCCCCAACCAACACATCTCTCAACCACAAAGCCAAAAAGGAAAAATCAAAATGAGAGAAGTAGATAAGCAAAGAAAGAGAAAGGGAGGGACTCAGCCACTAACCTCGCGAGGCTCGTTCCTCCTTCCATCAACGCGCGCTTGCGGCCGCCAACTCAAAGCCATCATCAACCGGACCAACCACCACCCGAAGCTTTCGAGATCAATCGCATGAAGCTAGTACCGCTTGAGATCGCAGTCCAGGCATCTCGCAATGCGGATTTGCCAGCCCGCCGAGCCGCCCACCCTTCACGCGGCCGTCACGCAGGCCGGGGCTGGCCCACCACCACGTGGTGGCCGGCTCCTTGCCTTTGCTGCCTGTTTAGGGATGGAACAAAATAAAAAGAAAGAGAGTGGTACCAAGAATCGGAGGAAGGCGAAAAAACACAAACTCAACTTAATTTCAAGTTTGCCACCGTGTTTTCTTTGCATTCCAGAACAAGAAACGCAAAAACATCTCAAAGTTGTTCTATGTTTTTTATTTTTAAAACATAGAATCAGTTTTTCTTGTTTTAAAACTAGTCTTCAAAAAACTTCTTTCCAAACAAGTTTTTTTATGTTTTAGTTTTTAAAAATCAAAAATAGTTTTCAAAAACACTTACCAACAGGCTTAAATTTATCTCTCTACCCGTCCATACTTTATGGAGGGATAAAAAGAAAATTTTTGTTTCAGGGACAAAATATTTTCTTCCCTATACCCCTCTCTCCACCAAACATCTTTCTATACTTACCTGTCCTATATTTCTTATCCTAGAACAGTAAACAAACACTAACTTAGGACACTAAGCTAACATATAGATGATTAATGCCTCTTGTATAAGGGAGAGGGAGGAAGAGAATCCTACTTACTGAGGAAGGACAAGGGTATGCAGTTTGGGGGGAAGTATGTGGAGAGGAGGGGATGCAAGAGAGGAAGCCCTCCTCTTGAGGTAGAACAAGTAAATGAGTAGAATCAGAATAATGGAAAAGAGTATTGGAATTGAGAATATGAAGGCCTGATAGAGCTTAAGCTGAACCTCCTGAGGATACAGATGTGGAGTAGGGGTTGGAGTTTATGGAGCGGCCATCACCACACTCTTAACATTCATAAACCCTTCTGCCACTCTGATGATGATATATACAATAATTAGAGAGAGATGGAATTGTTGTGTTGAATGACAAATAGACAGAAGATAGAGTTGAAAAAGGCAATGAGTTTGGTTGTGGCACAAAAGAACGAACTTTGTTACTGTTTGGAATATAGCTGATTGAACAAAAGGGTTTCATAAATTATGATCAAATTGAAAACTTTGTGTTTGTAGTTTGGGAAGCAGTGTTTACCTCTATGTAACTGATAGTGTTAATAGGCGCAGGCTTATTATTGCTTTGCATTCATTACCTTTGCTTTATGGTCACTAATCTCTAGTTGTGATGAAGGGGCTAGATTAATAGCTGTGTTGTTATTATTAGTGAAACTTAAGTCTTGAATCACAATTAAGTGCTTCACTGGCCTATTTACAAATTGGAAGATCTAGATATCATCACATTGATCCTAAAAAAATCATTGTTTACCACATATGTTTATCAAAGATCCAAAACAGTAACAAAGTTTGTTCCATTGGTTTGGTTTGGCTTTGAAGTTTATTTTTGGTAGTTTTCTGTTGCTCCCTGAACTCCCCCCCCCTCTTTCTTTTTGTGCACTCTGCTTCTGCATTTTGCTTGGTTGGTTTTTGTTGTTGCAGTTACAAATGGGGCTTATGGATGGCAAGAACAAGCTGCTGTGCTGTCTCCTTTTTTCTTTTCTTTTTCTTTTTTTTTAACTCTTGGTTATTCTAAAGTGTACTTGCCCTTTGGTTGCTTCAATGGTACAAATTTGGATTTTTATGGCTTATGTTCCCTGATTTATGTCTCGTTGCTGTTGGAACTGCATTTTATGTTAATAAGGTGTCCTAATATATAATATATAGAGCTGCTGCGGATTATATATAGACCCTGTGGGGCTCTTGTTTGTTTTGGCTTGTTAGTCTTTTCCTCTAAACATGATATCTTCTGCAAAAATTAATTTAATAAATAAACTATCATTTAATGGCAAGGTTAACCTCGTGTTAGAAAAACCGTGGAGGTAAATCTCTCATAAATGTTTGTTTTACCTGTTAGGCTCGAAGATCCAGATGCGGAAGAGGTGAAAGAGTTTGAATTGAATGAATGCTTTGATTGGTTTTGAGTTTCTTGCAGATTCATTCATTTATCTCTCGGGTCATTTGCTTTCAGGATAGCTTGGAGGGTGAAGCAGAGGTTTTGCTTGACCCCAATGCCCTCAGTGAAGATGGAACTGTCTCGCTGAAGATGCCAAGTACTTGGCTTGTGGCCTTAGTTCTAGCAATAGCGACTGAGTGACTATGAAAGTAATGCTTATTGCTGATAAGAATGTTGAGCCTGACATTTTATCATGGGTGAGTGTCACTGTGAGCTTTGCTAGGAAAAAAAAAATGGCATAGAAAAGAACCACTGATGGTTGTGAACTTGTATATGTCATGTTTCAGGTCAAGTTTGCCTCCATTAGTTGGACGCATGATAGCAGAGGTTTCTTTAATAGCCGCTATCCAGAACCCAAGTAAGTGATATCATATTCTACCATTCTTCTTGCCAGGAATTACAGTTTTGGTTCTGACTTCAAGAGGCTTGAAATATCAACTTGTCACGAGTGAGAGTTTTGCCTATTGATTATTATCGTAAAGGGAGAAAGAGACCAGAATTCATTATTCTAATTTGCGATTTTTATTTTACTACTAATTCGGCAAAGTACAAGCACGGAGTGCACGGCCATGGATTTGCTTGTCTTACTCTTGGTGACGATAATTTGAACTGCTGTTACTTGATTTATTTCTATAAAGTTATTATTAATAATTCAATCATAGTGATGTGGTAGGATCAGTTTCATGTGTTCTTGATTTAAAATTTTACTAAGTATTATGCTTATTCTATGTAGAGATAGAGAAGTTGTAGATGCTGGGAATGAGATGAATGCTAACCTTTACCATGAGCTCTATTATTATCATTTTTTGGGTACAGATCAATCAGAAGATATTTTGGGTAAAGCTACGTATGTCTGTTTTTTAGATACAATTTACAAAATTGAGTTGTTTATTGAATAAAACTTGCCGAGAAACTAATTAATAGTTGTAGCGAGTTAATTTGGTCAATGGTGTGCATTATAAGCCCAAGCTTATTATTTTCTATGGTTAGACAAGATTCGTTTTAGTTTGTTGATAGCAAAACAGGTGAAGTGAGATTACATCATGCTTGATCACATATATTCATACAATAGTATATATGTGAAAATTTTCGCTTGTGCTTATATGACTATATTATCAATATAGTTAGAGGTAGAGTGATAATACTATATTATGAATAACATTTGTCTGAAGAATTTGTTTGGCATAAATTGAATCGTATTAGGTGAAAGATGGGATAGAACCCCACGAGCACAAGTTTTTATATTAACTCATCAGAAGGGTAAAGATGGTAGACCATTGGATGATGAGTCTGTAAAAACATTGGTAATATTTTCTATGCAATTTAATCCTTTGCAATTTTTTTTAGTAGTTCTCTGTACTCTTTTTTATTTGGGATTGAGTACGTCTTAAATTACTATCTTAATTGCACTCAGGAAATTATGCACGAAAAGTTGAATAATGGTCAGACATGTAATGAACCGTCTATACCTCAACTTCAATGGAAAGTTCATTTGGACAGGTGATATTTTCAAATATTTTAAATCTTTTAAAGCAAGGTGTTGTGAGACCATTCTATTATCTCATATCTTAATATTTATCAGATTCCTGATGTCAGTAGTGGCCAAGAGTGAGCACAACAAGCACATACATGCAAATAAGGGCCAAAAATGCTAATAATGCTGATGAAATTGCTTGTTGCAATGTGCGTGGTCCTCGCTTTTGGAAATGGTGATGTCGTGAATTCTGTGAATTTAGGAAGACATATTTGATGATTTTTTTCGGTTACATTTACAAGTAAAAATCATCTAAAATAAAGATTGGGAAAAATCCCTTGCATATCCTGAAATGCTGAAGTTCTGCGAGTCCTCTCTTTGGCGTAGCTTTACGTTGCATTGCTTTATTAGAATTGCTGAGATTTTTATTATGCATCAGCCACTGGATTCGTGTTGCCTCTTCAAAAAAGGAACTGCATCTTTGTTTGTGGAGTTGGAATTACATATGTTGCAAGCTAGGCCAGGTGAGACGTGGAGTCGATTTGAAGGCATTGGCGATGTGGCGAGGAAGATGGATTGAAAGACCAAGGTCACGTGAGGTATGAGTGAGCTGCTCTTATACAGATCTCCATATATACATCAAAGCCAGGGTTTAGGAGAGGGATTGTTGTTAATCCTAATACAGTTGCCCCTGGAGTGTCTTTCTACTTAGAACATTAATCATTAATTGTTTCGGAATTAAGAAGTTTTATAAAAATTTAAGTAGAAAATCCTAAGTTTATTTTGTGTTAATAAATCTTTAGTAGTCCGTTAGTAAGTCTAAGAGTGGTGTTTCCGGCAGGTGTTCTCACAAATTAGGAGAAATCCTAGGAAGGAAATTCCATTAAAGATTTTAGAAAAACCCATTTAAGTCTAATTCAATTAAATGGCGAGTCTTCTAGGGACAATGAGTAACTTAGCTAAAGGAAAAACAATAGTAATACTAGATGACCCTCCATCAACCTCTACCTCTACTCCTACTATAGATCAAGATGAATATCAAAGTAAAGAACTAATAATAGCGACTATAGAAAACAAGCTTCAAAATTAGTTCATACCGAAGGTAAAGCATAAAGAAATTTATAAAACTAGTATAAAAAACCTTAGTTCAAAACAAGATATATATTGTTTTGAAAAAGCCTAGTCTATTGAAGATACCCATACCATCATAAAACTTTTAGATGAAAACTTGATCAATAAACATATTCATAATGGTTATCGTTATATTCATATTGGATTAGTACAAGTTGCAATAAAACCTTTTGTAAGATTATAAATTAATACTCCTGTGATTGCAATACTTAGAGATATAAGACTTGGAGAATTTGAAGATCAAGTCCTAGCTATATTAGAGCCTAATGTTCATGATGCTCCTTTTTCAATTGTTATCCAAACTATTCAATGGATCTTTGGAATCCACCTACCAAAACTGCTTTAGAATTAAATATCAAAACTCCATGAAGTATAGCTGATGTAGATGTTACCCATCTAGATGTAATATATAGAATCTATTATAAAATTTCAAAAGTAGATTATAATTTTAAGCCATTAAAACCATCTCCAAGAAATGAAACCTTAATAGTAGAAACAAATCTTTCAAAATCAACAACTCATACTCCAAAAAGATTAAATATTCTGAAGTAATAGCAAAAATGCTTCCTGATTAGAATCTAAAATCAATAATGCCATATAAAAAGATAGAAAATACCAAATTAGAAACTATAAGACGAGATATTGAAGGAAACATAAATATTAGTATGAGGAGGACCAACTCAATAAGAGAAACTTTAAAAAATCATGATATGTTTGACCAATCCGAAATTCTATAGATAGTAGACTTTCTAATCTAGACCTTAGAGGAGTTGATTTTGCACCCAATATTCCCCAACCAATTTACTAACCAAACATTCCACAACCTACTTATCAAGAGTCCCAAAACAGTAGTCTCCAAAATATTCACAACCTAGATTCTAAGTCATAAATATAATATCTAGAAAGAAGAACCTTTTGAAATAAATAAAGAATGGATAAGAAAAGACTTCTTAGCAACGAATAATCAAGAAAAAAGAAAATGATATTTTAAAACTTTTACAAAGTAATAAACATCTGAATATTTACAAGAATTGTATAAATGTCTAAATGAATACAAGATTAATCTCCCTTTCTTTTTTTTATTTGAAGAATGGTTTTGTAAAAATGAAAACATAGAAAACCCCTTTATAAAAAATAAACAAATACAAATGAATACCAGGGCAAGCCGAGAATAGAAACCTGCTAAAAGAATGAGTACTTCTTCTGTTCATCCGCCCCTACAACAAATAAAAATAAAAGTAAGTAATTTAGAAGTAGATGACACCCCTTTTAAGATAAATTAAAAAATAAAGACTTTCATAAAGTTCATGAGCAATTAAACATTACAAATCAAACATTACATACCATGGCCCAACAACTAAATGGAATAGAAATGAAAGAAGCATCAACATCGTCAAAACCACCAACATTGTCAACACCCTCAACCTTTATAAAAACTTATAAAGATTTCTCATTAAATCCTCAAAGACCAGTATATAAATTATAACTGCTCTAGAAAAAGAATTAAAATCAGCAAAATTAAAATTCTCAAACGAAGAGTAGTAACTAACATCATGAAGAGATTAGAAGATTAACCTTAAATGATAAATCAAAAGAAAAAATTAAAGCCCCCTTATCAATAAATACCTTAGAATAGGAGAATGATCAAGACATAGCTATTAATAAAATAAAATATGCAAAGACTAGAAGATATTATCCTAGGCCTACTCTAGTTGATGTTCAATATGAAGAAAAGACTCAAATGGTTGAAACGCATTTCCTGGAGAAACTATTGTTGAATGGAATATAGATGAAATGAGTGAACAACTCATCCTAGATATCATGCAACAAATGACTATGGTCATTACCACTTTCTCCATAAAAGGAAATTCAAATAAAAGAATAGCTATGATGATCATAACAATTCACAGGACAATTAAAAGGCTAGTGGGATAACATTTTAACAATGCAGAAAAACAACATGTTTTAAACGCTACAAAATCTAAGCCTGGTGTAGAAGCGCCAATAGAAGATGTAACAACAACATTAATTTATGCAATAATGAAACATTTTATAGGAGATCCGTAAAAATATATAATAGGGTTGCCAAATAATTAATGAATTTACATTGTCCAACAATGTTGATTACTGATAGTATAAAGACATGTTCTTATCCAAAGTATGCATGAGACCAAAAGGTGCTGCACATTAGAAAGAACAATTTATTGCTGGATTTCCAAGATTATTAGGAGAAAAAGTAAAAAATAATATAGCTCAACAACATAATGGTGATATTCCTTATGACCATCTAACATTTGGTCAAATACATGCAATATAGTTGAAAAAGGAATACAATTGTTTATAATGACTTTAAACTTCAAAATAAGTTAAGACATGAAGCTCAAATTAGTCGTAATGAGTTGGAAACTTTTTATGATCAATTTAGACTTTTTAGAAAAGCTCCAAGTAAAACAAAGGAACAAAACAATTCATAAAAGGCCCTTTAGAAGAAACAAAAGAACCAAACCTACACCTAACAACCCTTCAAAGTCAAAACCTATAACAAAGAAAATCAATAAAACAAAGGGTTAGTTCAAAGGAAAGTGTTATAAATGCAAGAATAGGACATTATGCAAAAAATTATAAAGTTAAAGATAAGGTCAATAATTTGAACATACCAGAATACTTAAAAAAACTGATTAATTTATTAATAAATGATCAATATGAATTAGAAAGTGAATCATAATATTTATCTAAATCTAGTTATGGAATCTACAAAGATTACTCCTCTAAAGATGAATCAATTCAAAAAGAAAATAATAAAGTCCTTTAGGACCTGAATTGTGTACTTGTTCAAACTATAAAAAATCCATAAATGTATTAACAAGACATCAAACAAATACTTTAATAGGTATTGTAGATAAGATGGAAGAATTAGATTTAAAAACTGAATTCTCAAGCAACTAAAAAATTTACTAGATGAACAAGATAGAATTAAAAATGATGTTCCAAGAGTAGAATTAAAAGAGATCATAGAATGATTCAGAAATCCTCCTACAAATATCTACTAAAGAATTACAAAATAAAATAAAAATATTAAAACAAGAAATAAAATATTTCAAACAAAAAGATTTTGATTTAGAATTAAAATATCTAGAATTAAAAGGAGAATCAATATTACGATCACAAGGAAATCCTGAAAATACTACATCTAATGCAAAAAATATACCATTATTAGAAAATATAGAAGAAGGAGAGCCTTTGGAAAATTATATTAATATGATTACAAAAATATTAACCCATAAATGGCATTGTAAGGTAAGCTTAATACTTCATGATCAAGTATATGAAATTAAAGCATTAATAGATTTAGGAGCTTATTCTAATTGTATTCAAGAAGGATTAATGCCAATAAAATTTTATGAAAAAACATATGAAGCATATAGAGGAGTAGTAGTAGGCTAGATATAAAATATAAATTACCAAAAGTAAAATTTTGTAAGGATAACATGTGTTATACAACTTCTTTCATATTAGTAAAAGATATGCACGAATCATTAATATTAGGGACTCCATTTTTAGTCTTACTATAACTCTTTTTCATGTATTGAAATAGGACTTATTTCAAAAACAATGGGGAGGAAGGTTAGGTTTGACTTTTTAGACCCTCCACAAATCAAAAACTTAAACTCAATTCAAGATAAACTCACCCATTCAATAAACTTAGTATCAATTAAACAAAAACAAATAAATATGTTAAATGAAGAAATTAAGTATAAAAGAATAGAAGAACAACTTAATAATGAAAATATAAAATACAAAATAAAAGAATTACAAGAAAAATTTGAAAAGGAAATATGTGCTGAACTTCCTGATAAATGGGTGAGTTTATCTTGAATGAATTTAAATTTTTGATTTGGAAGGTCTAAAAAGTCAAACCTAACCTCTCCCCTGTGTTTTTGAAATAAGTCCTATTTCAGTACATGAAAAAGGGTATAGTAAGACTAAAAATAGAGTCCCTAATATTAAAGATTCATGCATATCTTTTACTAATATCAAAGAAGTTGTATAACACATGTTGTCCTTACAAATTTTTCTTTTAGTAATTTATATTTATATAGCCTACTATTATTGACTCCTGTATATGCTTCATATGTTTTTTCATAAAATTTTGTTGGTATTAATCCTTCTTGAATACAATTAGAATAAGTTCCTAAATCTATTAATACTTTAATTTCATATACTTGATCATGAACTATTAATTTTACCTTACAATGCCATTTATGGGTTAATATTTTTGTAATGATATTAATATAATTTTTTGAAGGCTCTCCTTCTTCTATATTTTCTAATAATGGTATATTTCTTGCATTAGATGTAGTATCTTCATTTCCTTGTGATCGTAATATTGATTCTCCTGTTAATTCTAGATATTTTGATTCTAAATCAAAATCCTTTTGTTTTAAATATTGTATTTCTTGTTTTAATATTTTTATTTCATTTTGTAATTCTTTAGTAGATATTTGTTTAGAGGATTTCTAAATCATTCTATGATCTTTTTAATTCTACTCTGGAACATCATTTTTAATTCTATCTTGTTCATCTAGTAAATTTTTTAGTTGCTGTAAGAATTCAGTTTAAAATCTAATTCTTTCATCTTAACTACAATACCTATTAAAGTGTTTGTTTGATGTCTTGTTAATACATTTATGGATTTTTTAGTTTGAACAAGTACGCATTTTCAGGTCCTAGACATACTTCATTATTTTCTTCTTGAATCGATTCATATTCAGAGGAGTAATCTTTGTAGATTCTAGAACTGATTTAGATAAATACTCTAATTCACTTTCTGATTCATATTGATCATTTATTAATACATTATTAGTCCTTCTTTAAGTCTTCTAGTATGTTCAAATTAATAACCTTATCTTTAACTTTACAATTTTTTGCATAATGTCCTATCCTCTGCATTTATAACACTTTCTTTTGAACTGACCCTTTGTTTTATTGGTTTTCTTTGTTATAGGTTTTGACTTTGAAGGCTTGTTTGGTGTAGGTTTGGTTCTTTTGTTTCTTCTAAAGGGCCCTTTATAAATTGTTTTCTTCCTTCTTATTTTACTTGGAGCTTTTATTCCAAAATTTCCAAATTGATCGCAAAAAGTTCCCAACTCATTATGACTAATTGGAGTTTCATACCTTAACTTATTTTAATTTGAAGTTTAAAGTCATTACAAACTTGTATTCCTCTTCAATGGATTGCAGTATATTTGACCAAACGTTAGATGGTCGTAAGGAATATCACCATCATGTTGTTGAGCTACATTATTTTTTACTTTTTCTCCTAATAATCTTGGAAGTCCAGCAATAAATCGTTCTTTCCAATATTCTACATTTCGTCTGGTCTCATGCATACTTTGGACAAGAACATGTCTTTATACCATCGGAATTTACATTGTTGGACAATGTAAATTCATTAATTGTTTGGCAGACCTATTATATATTTTCCGAGATCTCCTATAAAGTGTTTCATTATTGCATAAATTAATGTTGTTGTTGCATCTTCTATTGGTGGCGCCTTGCACCAAGCTTTAGATTTTGTAGCATTTAAAACATGTTGTTTTTCTTGTTTGCCAAATGTTATCTCACAAGCCTTTTAATTGTCCTTAAATCCTGTTATGATCATCATAGCTATTCTTTTATTTGAATTTCCTTTTATGGAGAAAGCGGCAATGGCCATAGTCATTTGTTGCATGACATCTAGGATGAGTTGTTCACTCATTCCATCTATATTCCATTCAACAATAGCTTCTCAAGGAAATGCGTTGTCAACCATTTGAGTTTTTTCTTCATATTGAACATCAACTAGAGGAGGCCTAGGATAATTTGTTTTAGTCTTTGCATATTTTATTTTATTAATAGCTATATCTTGATCATTCTCCTGTTCTAAGGTATTTATCAATGTTAGAAAGAGAGGGGGAGGTTTGTGGAACCCATGAAGCGGCAGTGTTGGTCCAGGTTGAACCCAAAACCGTCCTGAAAGAACCATTGAAGAAATTAACCAGGGGAAGGAAACCAGCAACGGCCAAACCAAAAAACCGGTTTGAACCATTTTTTATATAAAAAAAATGCAAAATTACATTATTTTGGGGTTTTTTTTAAAAAAAAAAGGACCTAAAATCTCATATTTCCTATTTTTTTTTCTTTCTAATACGGGAAGTAGTAACTTGAGAGATTTGATCTAGATGGAAAATGTTTATTTTGATTAAGATGAATTATGTTATGTTCTATGGGTTTTGTTGATGCTTAATTTAATTTTTAGTTATTTTATGACATATATTTTATTTTTATATTTTTATATATTTATATAAATACATGTTTTATTATATACCGTTATATTGGTTGAACCCAATTGAACCCTTTAACCTCTAAACCCTTGAACCTTTGCCCAACGGTTCAATATTTATTCCTTTTAGAACCTTGGTATTTATTGATAAGAGGGCTTTAATTCTTTTTTTTTATTTATCATTTAAGGTTAAATCTTCTAATCTCTTCATGATGTCATTACTACTACTTCGGTTGAAAATTTTAATTTTACTCTGATTTTAATTCTTTTTATGGAGCAGTTAATAATTTATATACTAGTCTTTGAGAATCTAATGGGAAATCTTTATAAGTTTTTATAAATGTTGAGGGTGTTGACATTGTTGGTGGTTTTGACGATGTTGATGCTTCTTTCATTTCTATTCTATCTAGTTGTTGGGTCATAGTATGTAATGTTTGATTTGTAAAGTTTAATTGCTCATGAACTTTATGAAAATCTTTATTTTCTTTATTTATCTTAATAGGGGTGGCATTTACTTCTAAATTATTTACTTTAATTTTTATTTATTGTAGGGTGGATGAACAAAAGAAATACTCATTTCTCGCATCTTCCATTCTTACTTGCCCTACTATTCATTTATATTTGTCTATTTTTTATAATGGGGTTTTGTATGTTTTGATTTTTATAGAACCACTCTTCAAACCATAAAAAGAAAGGAAGATTAATCTTGTATTCATTTAGACATTTATAAAACTCTTGTAAATATTTAGATGCTGTTGCTTTGTAAAAGTTTTGAAATACCATTTTCTTTTTCTTGATTATTCGTTGCTAAGAAGTCTTTTCTTATCCATTCTTTATTTATTTCAAAAGGTTCTTCTTTCCGAGATATCATATTTATGACTTGGGATCTAGTTGGTGAATATTTTGGAGACTCCTGTTTTTGGACTTTTGATAAGTAGGTTGTAGAATATTTGGTTGGTAAATTGGTTAGGGAATATTGCAAAATCAACTCCTCTAAGGTCTATATTAGAAAGTCTACTATCTATAGAATTTCGAGATTGGTCAAACATATAATGATTTCTTAATGTTTCTCTTATTGAGTTGGTCCTCCTCATCCAAATAATTATATTTCCTTCAATATCTCGTCTTATAGTTTCTATTTTGGTATTTTCTATCTTCTTAGATGGCATTATTGATTTTAGATTCCAATCAATTGGCATTTTTGCTATTACTTAGAATGTTTTAATCTTTTTTGAGTATGAGTTGTTGATTTTGAAAGATTTGTTTCTACTATTAAGGTTTCATTTCTTGGAGATAATTTTAAAGCCTTAAAATTATAATCTACTTTTAAAATTTTATAATAGATTTTATATATTACATCTAGATGGGTAACACTTGCATTAGCTATATTTCTTGGGGTTTTGATATTTAATTCTAAAGTAGTTTTGGTAGATGGATTCCAAAGATCCATTGAATAGTTTGGATAACAATTGAAAAAAGCAAGAGCATCATGAACATTAGACTCTAATATAGCTAGGACTTGATCTTCAAATTCTCTAAGTCTTATATCTCTTAGTATTGCAATCACAGGAGTATTGATTCCTAATCTTACAAAAGGTTTTATTACAACTTGTACTAATCCAATATAAATATAATGATAACCATTATCAATATGTTTATTGATCAAGTTTCCATCTAAAAGTTTTATGGTAGTATGGGTATCATCAATAGACTGGGTTCTTTCAATACAATATATATCTTCTTTTGAACTATGGTGTATTATACTAGTTCTATAAATTTCTTTATGCTTTACCTTTGGTATGGACTAATTTTGAAGCTTGTTTTCTATAGTCGCTATTATTAGTTCTTTACTTTGATATTCGTCTTGATCTATAGTAGGAGTTAAGGTAGAGGTTGATGGATGGTCATATGCTATTACTATTGTTTTTCCTTTAGCTAAGTTATTGTTGTCCTTATAAGACTAGCCATTTAATTGACTCAAGGTAAGGGGTTTTTCTAAAAACTTTAATGGAATTTCCTTCCTAGAATTTCTCCTAATTCTGGGAACATCACTCTAGGCTTACCAACGGACTACTAAGATTTACCAACAGAAATAAACTTAGGATTTTCTACTTAAATTTTTATAAAACTTCCTAATTCTTAAACAATTAATGATTAATGTTCTAAGTACAAAGGCACTCCAGGGAAATGTATTAGGATTAACAAACAATCCTTTCCTAAACCCTGGCTCTGATACTAGAGTTAGAGATTCAAAAAATTTAATCCGATACATTTATATATATATATATATATATATATATATATATATATATATATATTGAAAAAATGAATATGCAATATTAAATATTATAAAATTGTTTAAAATTATTAATTTAATATTAAAATATATATAATATTAACGAATCGTTCGTAAGATGTCTAATGTAGTTTAAAATTATATTTATTTTCAACAATGTAATTTTTCAAAATCAGTTAAAATTAATACTATTATGGCTTAAAAATTTGAGACGATATATTATAATTGATGAAAAATTAATTGAGAGGAAATTACAGTGATTATAAACATAGATATGATATATTATGAATGAAAATTAAAATATTTGACATTTTTCGCTGCTAAAAATATTTGACATTTAGGATATATTATATTATAAATAGTTAGATATGAAAAATATTAGAAATAAAATACCAAGATTTAAGCATGATTTAACCAGAATGAATGAATGGGCAAGAATTGGATAGGTCACAAAATCACTTAAAAACATCACATAATTTTATGTTTTAATTCTGATAATTAATGTAAAACTCAATGGGCTAAATTCTTCTTTCACTCTCATATAAAACCAATCATGTCACTTGATCCTCTCCCTATATATAATGCCCACATGCACATTTAAAATATAATAGTCACATGACTTTATATTTTAATCATGATCATTCATATAAGATCGAACAGTTAAATTAACTCTCACTCTTACAATCAAATGACTCAAGTGAGAATGATGGTTTATTGTGAGAGTGAGAGGATCAAATCTGAGTTGTTGGATTTTGCATGAATGATTAAGATTAAAATAAAAATCATGATACATTTTTAAATGATCACATGATAATTAATTACCATTAATAAATTTCAATCTTGACTATCAATGAATAGTTATATGACCCAAATTTATTTCTCTCACTGTCATAATAAACTACTCTTTTATATATATATTTATGGGTTTACACTATGTGTAAATCTTGTACACTTATCCCTTCAATAACTTTTTATGATTATAAAATTTTATCAATTCAACCATTGATTCAAAGTTTCAACGTAGATCAAATATATCAATTTTTATATAATTTTAAAATGTTTTGATATTTTATCGTGATACTTTACTTTGACTGATAATATATTTTTGAAAATATAAGTAAATATTAATCTTCAAAATACATGGCTATTGTTTTCCATTTTTTTGAAATTTGGCATGTTTGATCGTTAATATAATATCATATAATTCAATGGTTGATCAATTAAATTCAATTTCTATAAAGAGTTATTGAATGGTGTAAATATATAAGACTTATACCTAATGTAAACAGATTCTCATCTACATATACATACATACATACATACATACATACATACATATATATATATATATGTATGTATAAGTGGATCCATTACTCAAAGAGTAAATCATGATACACTAACTCCATTCAATAACTCTATATAGATATGAGATCTAAACTTTTGAATTTAAAGTTCATACTAAGAAGATGAAATATATCAAATTTCATACAAATTGAAAATGATTTGATACTTCATCATACCACTTTATTTTAACGAATAATATATTTTTAAAAATACAAGTAAATATTAATTATTAGAATACATGCCTCTTGTCATTCATTTTTTTGAAATTTGATATGCTTAATCATTAGACTAATATCACTTAATTCAATGGTTCGATTAGTCAAATTAATGTTCTACAAAGACTTATTCAATAAAGTGTGCAAGACTTACTCTTAGAGTAAATAGGGATCCATTTATATTGGGATCCATTTACTCCAAGTGTAAAGCTTTATACACTTACTCTATTTAATAAATCTTCATCCACATTGATTTAATTAATCTGACTATTGATTTATGCTATATTATATTGATAATCAAGTATGCCAAATTTTAAAAAAAAATTAGATAACAATAGACATGTAATCTAATAATCAATATTTACTTATACTAGTCATTTCACTCGTGCAATACACGTGGTTATATTAAAAAATAATTTGTTGACTATTACTAAAAAGAAATAACAATTGAATTAAATATATCTTATGGTAAATTGAATATATAAATTAATTTTCAAAATATGTTAGTAGATAAATAATTAAATAATGAACAAAATAAAAAAGAGTATAATAAAATTTAATAAATAATTAGTATTATCATCAAAGAAGGGTAAATTATGGAATTGAAGTCCTTTTTTTAATTTTTAATGTTGAAAAATTAAAGGCTTTTCATTCCATAGGTAAATTGATATTTATTCATTATTAATTAATTAATATTAATTATAAAAATAAAAATGGAAGCATTAATACCATATCATAATAACAATAATTATAAACTTTTTGGTTATAATCATCAATGTAATTTAACAAATTTTAAACATCATTTGGTTCATTTTAAAAAGGTTTAATTACTATGAAGGTCCCTATATTTCACTTTATTTCAATTGGTCCTTATAATTTAAAAGTTTTTAATTAGGTCTCTATATTATATAAAATTTTTCAATCCCCAATAATAACCTTTAAAAAAAAGGAATATTTGTAGTATATACTAGGAATATTGTAGGCATATACTAGATATAGATAAAATATATACTAGGAATATTTTTTTTGGTCATGGTTATTGCTCGTAAGACTCAATTGAAAAATTTTATATAATATAGGGACCAAATTAAAAACTTTTAAATTATAGGGATGATTGAAAATTGAGTGAAATTATAGACCTACAGAGTAATTAAACCTTTTGAAAAATGAAAACATTGACCTTGCAAAAACACCATAATAGTGAGCAATAACATCAAAATCTTTAAACTAAAACTATTTTCATTTGAAGTAATAAATAATTTTTGTTCTAAATTAAATCAATCTTTTCCTATTTAATTGTCTTTTACTTCAGTTTCTTTTTCAAATAGAATTGTATATTTATTAGATGATTTTTTAAAAAATCAAACCAACCCATAAATAAAAAATATTAATTCACTAATTTCATCAACTTTAATTAATTTATGAGCATTAATTGTAGAAATCAAAGCTTGATGGCATCAAAGCTAGCATCAACATCTACAAAAGTTCCACAATTACGGTTTGAAGGGGGACACAATTAGTGAGTAAAGAATTGAGAAAAGAGAATGAAATAGATCTTACAAGAAGGAATATAAGAGTTGTAGAAAAAAGATAAGTAAATCACAAAATGAAATCAACAATACTACTCATCAACAGTAAAGTAAGATAAAATAAATTATGACAATAATTGATAGTGATGAAAAATAAATAATCATAGAGTAGTTCACATGAAAAATTTTTAAACTGATGTATTAAGATAAAAAGTAGAATAAGCTAACAAATTGAAACAATATTGAGAGACACTTGTTATAGGGGAAAATGACCTTGATAAAAATCTATATTAGAAATTTGAAACTTAGTATTTATTATTGTAGATATGAAAATATTATACATGGATGTAAAGTTGATTTTGAATTTGAAATTTAACTTTTATTTTTTTTTGATTGATTAATTATATGAATTTTGAAATATGCTTTCTATTTTAGAAGTAAATAAAGTTTAAAAAAATTATGAAAAAGTGACACATGGTATCTAAATGTGGAAGAATAAATTTTATAAAATATAGATTTGAATTTTTCAAAAATTCAACATATATAAAATTAGCTAAATCAGCATAATAATTCTCTCATATTCAATAAGTTTGTTATTTATTTTAGATTTGATTTTTTTAGAAATTTTAAGAATATTTCCTTATTTAAATATGATTTTAAATTTTGCAATTGATATTATTTATTGTAGATGTGAAAAGATATGCATTAATTGAATATGATTTTCAATTTGAAATTAATTGTATTCAATAATATATGAAATGTTAAATATACCTTTTATTTTCCATAAAAGAGTACCTTTTTTAAAGAAGTAAAAATAATGTTTGAAACAATATAAATTATGAGAAAATGACACATGGTGAAATAATTTCAAAAAATCTATTATAATAGCTTTTTATAATAGCTATCTTATCTAATTATTTGTCATTATTAATTATTAATACTATAGTTATAATATTTTAACACTACAACAATACATTCGACTGTCATTTCCTTTATTACTTTAAAGTTAAATTATTTTAATTATAATATTTTATTCAGCCTTATTTTAATTGTCATTTACAATAAATGCCATAATATTTCACATGGAATATTTAGGTTGCATTGATAATAGAGAGATGTAAAGATGATTTTTTTAAAAATAATTAATAATTAGGATTATTTTCTAACTTTTAATTTTTCTCTCTTCTATATTTGTGTCTTGATAATATGAAGGTGATTTTTTAAAAAATAATTAATAATTAAGATTATTTTCTAGCTCTTAGTTTTCTCTCTTCTATATTTATGTCTTTATATTTTGTTTGTTTTGTGGTCTCTATGCCAAAACTTGCTATTGTCTCCTTTATTTTTTATTTATTTTTTAATAACCTTATATGCATGATAAATTAATTCAAGATATGGTACATTAAGTTTATAAAATGCAATTTAAGAATATGTAAACAAAATATGATAATATTTGTTCAAATATCTATCTTTGATAATAAAAAAGGATTATAAAAAATAATGAAAAAAGAAAGGGTTTGGTCATATTCAAAATAAATAGATAATCATATTTATTATTTAAATGATAAAGAGATATTACGTTAAATATTGATAATCTTTGATGATATTTTAATGATATATAATAATTATGATTATGATTTTTTTAAAAATAGTTATAGATTAAAGTTATGAAAATTGTGAGCCCTAAATTATTTTAGGAACGACATCTAGAAAATATTAGTATTATATGAATCTGAAATATTAGTATTATTATAGATAGATTATAAATTATAGATTATAGATTTTCAAAAACATGCTATCAATTAAAATAAAATGAAATGATAAACCACCAAATCATTTTCAAGTTTATGAAATTTTATAGACTTGATCTACTTGATAGGAATTTCAAATTCAATGGTTGAATTAATGAGATTTCAAGTCCAAAAAAAGCTATTAGCGATGGAGTAAGTATGCTAAAACTTCCTCCTAAAAGTAAATGGATTTCCACTATATAATATAATATAATATAATATAGGGGATATATCTAGTGAGTGAGTGGTTTGATATAAAGTGAGAGAATTAAATTTGGGTCATATAACTATTCATGGATGGTCAAAATTAAAAGTTATTAAAGGTCATATGATCACTTAAAAGTTAATGACTTTATGTTTTAATCTTGATTATTAATATAAGATTAATATGACCTATATTTATTCATCTTACTTCATATAAAATCACTCATCTCATTTGATATATATATATATATATATATATATATATATATATATATATATATATATTTTAAATATAAAATTTAACTTATAAATCAAATCAAATCATGAAATTCCTAATTTGAATGGTTCAAACCATACCTATATATAAAAAACTGAATGCAAAATCCGTTGAAGAATGAGCAGCGTTTTGCTTCTGTGATGGCGTCTCCCAATTTCGACGCGGAGAAAGCTTAAGGGTTGGCCACAACAGGGCCAAACTGGCTTGAACTTCCCATAGAGGTGACCTCTAAGATACTCCACATGCTCGGGGCTGTTAAAATTCTCAGTCATGCTCAGTTTGTGTGCTCTGCGGTGGAATATTTCCAAAGACCCTCTCATGTGGCGCATCCCTGATATTTGCGAAGTTGATACTCTTGGTTACAACTCATCAATGAACATTTCCCGTGATGCCATTGACCGTATCAGCGGACAATTTGAAGAAATCAATACTGAGGATCATGGTTATGCAATTGGCCCACTGCTCAAACACATCGTTGATAGTTTTTTTTTTCTTCTCTCTCTTCTTAGTTTTGTATTGCAGTGAAAACAGGAGAAATTTTTAATAAATAATTAGATTTATGTGCATTTGATGGATTTAGTTTATATGTGAAATTATACATGAATATAATACATAGAGAATTCTCCCTTATTTTTATCCTCAAACCAAATCACCCTTCAGGTATGTTGTGAATTTAAAAAGGGGAGGGAGGGAAAGGACTTTAGTGTAAAATTTTAAAATTCTACATTAAAAATCCTTTCCTTTCCTTTCAAATTATAAACTCACAAGCATACCCTTAAAGCCCATGATTTGTTAGTTTTGAGTATGCAGTTTTGCTAATTGGAGGTTTGATGAATCAAATTGGGGCAGGTGGTAGAAGTCAATTCTAAACAAAGTAGGTTTAAATTTTCCATGAATTGAATAAAACTGATATATGAAAGTTTAATTCTAGATTTCTTCTGCAATTAATCATGGTTTGGAACTTTTACTTGTTGGAATCTCATTGTTTGATGCCATTCAAAAACATGTGCTTCACACAATTACTACTCTCACTCACGATATGCACTCGATTTGGCTTGTTTTCCTTCTTCTAATGATAAGACTAAACCACTTTGCATGGCTCAATACTAAGAAGAAGGGAGAGAAAGACATTCAGTTACATGACAAGAGTGTAATGAAACTATTGCAATGTGATGTGATACATTTAGAATGAAGCACCATTTAACAGTAATAACTTATGAGATTACCCATCACCAATGTATTGTGGAGGATTTATGGTATTATTGGAGTTGATTATTTCCTAGTTAATATGTAAACTTGACATATTTGTTTGAGAGTTGATGCGCAGATCTTAATGGTGCATTTTGATTCCATTTCAAAGTACTGGGTTGACGATAAGCATTATAGATAATCATGATCTGATTCAATATATTAACTACCTTTTTTTATAAAGGTTGCTTACAGCCTTTAATTTATTTTGAATTAACGTGATCACTATGTTTATATGTATTTGGCTATAAGCATGTCAACTCAATAAATTTATTGTCCATGTTTCTATTCAAATGCTGAATGCTTTTTTATACTTTGATGTATTTGGTGAAGCAGATTTTATTTAGTATCATTTTACTTTTTTGTCTTCGAGAATTTATTTTGTTTCTTTTTTTTATTCTATTGTACTGTGCAAGCCATGTAAGACGTCTGAGGATTAAGGGTTGCTGGACTCGTCCATATGACGGATTGAGTGTGACTGAAGCTGTTGCGAATCTTCCACTGTTAGAGGAGCTTGAGATTTCACAAAGCAGTATATCTAAAGATTGTTTTCAAGTTATAGGCCAATGCTGCCCTCTTCTAAAAGTGCTGAGATTTAATTGGGCCTTCATAGATATCATGCGCAAGAGTTATGCTTACGAGCCCCTTCCTATACCCAAAACCATGCCTAACCTACGTCATCTTGAGCTTAGGGAAAATTATCTTCTTACTCATGTTGGTTTGCTTGCCATACTTGATGGATGCCCCCATCTTGAATCACTTGACTTAAAAGGTTGTATTAAACTTAATTTAACCTTAAGACGAGCTTGGCAGATCAAAGATTTACAGGTTGAGTTGGCCAAATGCTCATATATATTCGGGTTAGATTGAGTGGCTACGACTTGCAGGTTAATGAGATAAGAGAAGAAAACGATTCCCTCATATTCTATCTTGCCATCAACTAGTTATCGTCATTCTCTATTCTCTTCATTGTGTTGCTGGCATTATTTCTTCCCCTACTCCGTTGCTGCCGTTCTGGTTTCCCATACAGCGCTGCCACCGTTCAAGACTTACTTTTCCTGTTCAAGCATCTACTACCACCCCTTTTTGGGCTTCCGCGTGTTCATGCCTTCACCACTCGCAGTCGCCGCTGCAATAGCCTAATCTACTCACCATCCTTTCTCAGTCATCATCGTTACAATCCCTTCTCCATCACCATTGTTGATGACAAACTGACGAAGGCTTGTACAGTAGTATAATTGTATGGGATATGATTTTATATTTTAATATTGCTTTAGTTTTCTGTATTTTTTCTGAGAAATTTGGATTTGATATATAGATATTTATGTTTTTTTTTTTTTTTTTTCCATTTAACACTTTCTATATCAAGACCCACCCTTGAGCCGTGACCGACGCTTAGGGAATATATCATCCTCGAGCAAGTCTGAAAGATTCAAACTAAATATGAAAAGAATTTCCCCTATAATTTGGGTTTTTCCCATGTCATGCTAGACACGATACCTGATAGACTATTCACATAATAACCAAACACAAATATTTATATATATACATCACCGTCTCCATGGCGTTTCAAACTCATAGCATGACACTAAAGGTAACAATTATAATCTTATATATGTTGGAAAACATCATATTAACCCAGCGGAATATAAAATAGTAGTGAATAAAATTTTTTTATCACATGAACCGTTCATATAAGAGAAAACACTCTCAATGAAATCATATTTCATGAGGTTGGTATCATCTTGTGTCATTTAGATAACATAAATGCTAAAAGTAAGGATGAATAAACAGGACATGCACCTCTTGTAGTAAAGTCCCGTAAAGAGTAGTTGTCTTTTCACCACGTAGCCGCACAACCGCATAACTTTTAGCTTGTCCACACGAACACGATATGCCAAGGAAATCATTTTTGTCCAAGTCTCGTTCTTTGTTTCCTTTGGGAACCTAGACTAGTACGGAGTGAGTGGTAGAGTGATTTTCTCAGAGTGAAGAAAAACTAACTAGGTCTCCCCTTTTTAAAACCATGAGTCACACACTCTCTCTCTTCAATGTGTCAGATTTTTTTTTTAGGGTTAGAGATTTTTTTTTATTATATTATTGGGCATGTGCAAATATTGGGAGGATATTTATGTCACATATCAATTCTCAATTGATTCCCAATTAAAAAAAACTTATTTAAAATTCAAATTAATTTATTTTCAAATAATTCTTATTTTAATAGGCTTATGTAATTTTGGTGTTTACCAAAATAATATCATCTCACATATAAGTCATTTGATGCCTTATATTAACCTAAACTTGAAAAGGCCAAAATGCCCCTGACACACGTTTCTTAAATGTGAAGCTTCCACATCAAACCTTGTGAGAATTTATCGCCATGTTGAATTTGACTTCGGATGTGCTAGCAACCCTACAATCCAATTACAAGTCCAATTCGGTAATTAATTTCTAATTAACTGCATTAATTAGAATTAATCTGTTCTTGGCATATACATGTTCTATTGTGTGTGACTAACTAGGTTCATCATCACTAATTAGTAATGAGATCACAAAATCAAACTTTTGATCTTATTGGAAACTCATTTCCGAACCTAAAGTACAATTCCCAAAATACCCTTGGTTCTCATAAGTCATAGGTAACACCTAGCACAGCATGCCATGATCACTCAAATAGTGACGAATGTATCAATTAGAACATTCTAGTGAACCAATAATTATGTTTCCCATGCACTCAAATCCTTTCATTATAGGATCCCAATCCAGCCAGGGTCATGGATAATGTCAAACCCTATAACTTAGATCATATGGATTCTGAGTTTTTTTTTTTATTCTTTTATCAATATGACATGAACTATAAACTCTTTTTTGGTTAAGTCTAAGTACCTCGGCCAAAGAATTCATGATCAAGAACAACCCCTTATCCATAGAACCTATCCTCATTTACATGAGGTAATGAATCCCATCTTGATTGGTCACCTATCTCTATATATAACCAACTATAGCCAAGACGCTTAATACTAATGCATGGCATGAGTATACCGAGTTGCAAACTATATTTACCTATGTGCAAGATAACCGTGCCATCTCAGGTCTAAGGATTATATGCACTGATATGATTCAAATAATGTTTCATTGACATTAATAAAATTACCATGTGAACTTTATCTATTTGTCACGTTTAATCCACTTATCCTATAAGTGTCCACATATCTGTTTTGACATCTAATGTTGTATAGTATGAGAATCACTATTCTATTTTCATTAGTATCTCATACCAATCATGGAAACGGGCAGAGGTGACGATCTTCCAAATAATAACGTGCAATTAGAATTCCTATAATCGTGAATTATTTTAAAGATATTGTACTAGACTACTCCGTCACTCATATTCTCAACTCTTGAGAATGATGTATCTAACAAGTATCTTATGGACTTATTCTAATAAACATAAAATATGGATAAAAGAATAATAACTCCATTAAAAGGAATTATTGATACATATATTTATTAGCTTTAGGGCATGCAACTAACAATATATACAGTGCTCAATTATTGTTAGAGTTATCTATGAGAGGTGAAGTTCACATATAAGTAGAAACTAGCACGAGAAGGGAGGGTTGAATTGTGTTTTTAACTTCTTTCTAGTTTCTAAATGCTAAACAAAATGTTTATCTCTTGAAGGCGAAAACAAGAGTCAGTATGCTTCATAAAGTAACTGCTGAAGAAGCAATAAACAAAGAAACTTTAGAAACTGTTTTGAAATGTTTTTAGAAAACACAAAATAGAAATAGAAATGAATCCTGAAAGATATATAAAGAGATAAGGAGAGCGAGACGTTATTCAAAGATTTTATAGTGATTCGGCCAAACACGTCTACATTCAGTCTCAACAAACTTGTTGAGTTTCACTAACAAACACATTTTCAACCATGAGAAAGTAATATATTCTTTGAATATCCTTTTCAAGCTATCTCCAAAGAGGAATTCCAAATTACGTCATTAACAGGTAGTCTTTGTCCTAGCCTCTTTCAGCTAATCTTACTTGATCACTATTGGATCATCAGGGTATAAGATATGATTTGGGTTGGTACTCTAACAAAGAACACTCAAGTTTTCCTTACAATAAAACAGTGTTTGAACTAGAAACTTGAGAAATTTCTTTCATGTTCTTCCTAAGTAGAAATGCTAGCTAATGATTACAAGAAAGAAGATTTCTTATATAGAAACTAATTACAATGTGTAAAAGATAAACTTCAGAACGTATTAGAAAGTTTCAGCATTTGATGTGCAAAAGTTCCTTCTAGTATGAAGGCTTCATCCCTTTATACTTGCATTTTGAATTGGACGGTTGTCCCTTGATTTCACCCCCTCTTGACAAGTGTTATTCTTCTTTTTGTGTCTTACGAATTGTCTTCTAGAACAGGAGTGAACTATATTAGAGTTGTCCTTGCAGTGCAGAACCATTAACTGGTTTATGAATGGAGCTTTAGAAACAATTTTTGCTTTCTGAATATGGTTTTTGAATTTTTTATTCTAAAATATGAGGATTTTGTTAAGTACAAAAGTAATGTGTCACTGTCAATATTTTTCTAAAAGTTGACCAAATTTAAAATTTAAATTTCTCTCAATTTCTGTTAATTTAGCATGGTTTTGAAGGACACGTGCTTTATAAAGTGATTCCACACTTTCTAGAGTTAGATTCGCTGTCGATGAGTTATCAGACATAACCATTTTTGCTGAATCACAACTCTTCTGGTACATTATAGAAGATGCATGAATGTTGATAAGCCGAGGTCGGAATTCCATGCTCATTTCGTGTTGATGACCTTAGGCCATGCTTTGGGTTCTCTCATATAAATCAGGAGGAACCTAGATTTTAATGCAAACATTAAATTTTATTTGTTTTATTGCTTGTCTTAAGTTTATAATTCTTTATATTTATATTATTTTCAATGTTTACTTTCGGTAGTGATAATAATAATCATGATTCATATGTTTATTCAACTTAGATCTTACATATATGACATCTCGTTACTAAATCTATTTTTAAGTAATAAATAAAATAAAATATATTTTATTTTAAAAGCAAATAAATAATAAAAATATCAAATTAATAAATCAAAATAAACATGTGAAATTAAATGCATTAAATACTACTACAGGAATACATTCATACAAAATTATAGAATTTTTTTTAGCGGTGGTAACGATTTTGGCGAAGCCAGAACCAGATACGGTCAAGGTTGGGCAGAACCCTTGTGTGCACTCTTCGACTTCCATCCACATATACACGCGTCCACTCTGTCAATTGATCACAGTACGGGGAACGTAGCGGTCCGTCCAGCCTTTATGGAGGAAAAATACTTGCATCCTCCTGGAGGAAATCAAATTCTTTCTCCAAGTGGATTTCTTACCATCCAAGTCTTATGTGCATAGGCAAAAGAGGTGGGACCCAGCATCATTTCATAGTGGTGATGTAAGGAGGAGGAAAAGAGGAAAGAACAACTCTTTATGGAGTACTTGCCAAAGTACCAAACAACGACCCTGTCCCACAGTCACTATTGAAGCTCTTCCTTCTCTCTGTGATCTGATTTCTCTTCCGTTTTGTCAACGAAACTAGTCTTGTTTTTCCTCTCCCCCACGTCATTTCACTCTTCTCCCCTTGTAGGCTGTAGCAGCCACACACCACTCTGAAAATTGGGTCTATGTTTTTATCCAACCATATAATTTTTCTTGTGCCGACTACTCTTTGCTCGAGCCTCAAATGGATCAGGGAAGAGATTTTGCACTGACTCAGATGAGGAAATCTGTCGAGAAGCTTGGTTCTTCTTCAGAGGTGACCAATCTGTTGGTTTCTACACTACCAGCTATGTGTTCCAAGTTCAATAGTTATTATTTATTATTTTCTTTTTTTCATTGGGTTTTTAGTTTCCCATTTTGCAGGGGTATGGGGACCCAACACTGATGAGGTTCTTGATTGCTCGATCAATGGAGCCGGAAAAAGCAGCAAAGATGTTTGTCCAGTGGCAGAAATGGAGGGCTGCTATGGTGCCTAATGGGTCCATTTTAGAGTCTGAGGTTCCAGATGAATTGGAAGCTAGAAAGATCTTTCTGCAGGGCTTGTCTCAGGGTACATACCCTGTGATGGTGGTCCAAGCGCGCAAGCATTTTCCTTCCAAGGATCAAATTCAGTTCAAGAGTAATTACCTGCCTCACTTTTTTAAATTGCAATACTTTCTCTTTTAAATAAAAATAAAAATAAAAAATTCTCATATATGCACGGTTCAAGATGCCCTTTTGATTGGTCTTGTTTTCTTCTTGGGCCCATTTGCGAATATTCCTCAAGAGAAAGTTTCCTCATCTATCTGGGTCAAACTACATTATTCTGTTCGCTAAAAACCGATAAACCCGAAATCGGTTTGGGCCAAATGTGGTCAAAACTACATTATTTTAATGGTTTCTATAGTTTTCTTTGTTCTTCCACGCCTCTATTTGCCTTCTTTTCACATGAACAGAACATTTTTAAATTTACATCGTGGTTTTCATTGACTTACATCATTTCAAGGGCAAAAGAATACCGTTACTGTAACAAGAGGCATGTGCTTTATAGAGCAGCGTTGTGATTCATGTCATCTGAAGAGTTGGTGAAATTAATTTATCAAATATAGAACGTGGCCCTGGGCATATTCAACTACTTGGATTTGGACTTAGGTGCTTCTTCAAGATTGTTTTAAGGCAGCACAATTATTTAGACTTATGGTATTTGTCTTTTGATTTCAAATTTTTTGATTCATAAGTTTTATACTCCTTCTCTTAAATTAGACATGCATTTAAATCATTAGAATGTGTACAATTCAAGTCTCATCCAACATTTTAGTACTTGTCCTTGTTAAAGAAGTATCGCAAGCTGTGTTAATAAAAAAAGTGAAGATAATATTTCTTTTATCTATATATTCATATTACATACATAAAACTTTTACTACTATTCAAGACAATGTGCACCACTATATGTGAAAATGTGATGATCTTCTACTCTGAGACTCCGAGAGTGGAAAACTTACAACTGCTGTTGGGCAGTTTCAGTCGCCAAGCACTTGCCGAAGCACTCTGATTACTTTGTGGCATGTATTTTGAGGTGTATCTTTGCACTTATTTATGATATGCTGGATAGTGTGGTGTTTATACTTTGGATTTTGGTGTTCTTGCTTATAGTTGCTTCAGGGAATCTATCATTTACATGTTAGGAGATTGAATACTGTTGAGTCCAACATATGTTAACTCTATATTTTCATATCATAATGACCACTATCTATCTGACAACTCTGTTTTGTTTATTATTTTAGAATTCGTTGTATATCTGCTGGACAGGACAATTGCGAGGTACTCTCTTATTTTACTACTGCTGCAGTGCTTTTAACTTTGTGTAAAGGAACTAATTTGCCTTGGATGCAAAGCAAGGTATTATAGAGGTTGTCTAACACTCATACTTCTTGTTTGTTGTGGCAAGAGATCTTGACTCTTGTAAAGAAGTAAAAGATCAAGTGGCAATCCTTATCATTGTTGTGCTTCGGTTGGAAAGAAATGCTAGAATGTTAATGATTCCTTTTTCACTATACTATATTTGGGATAGGATTACTTTTGTGGTAACGCATTCCTTAATGCAAAGTGACTAACATGCTTTGTTGAATGGTTTATCCACTTAGGTTTTAGTAGTTTGTTATATATATATATATATATATATATATATATATAGTTACACTATTAATAACTCTCTTCAAAATAATTTTTTGGTCAATCTAACCGTTGAATATTAATTACTTATCATAAAAATCATTTATGCCAAATTTAATAAATTTTGAATATCAATAAGACTTGTAATTATATAGCTCATATTCTTGTTAATTTTAAACAAATATATTACATTGATTTTAAGGTCAATAAAAAACTACACTAAATGATTTTAGATTATATTTAATAGGCTTGATTTATATGACATGGTTGGTGTAACTTTTTACAAAACCACATATATATATATAAATAATCATAAGTCCTTTTGGGCATTGAAAACACATGAAATTATGTAGTTAGGACAGCTGGAAATCAGTTAGAAGTAGTTAGGGGAGGTTTGTTTTGGAGGGAAATTGGAATAGGAGAAGCAGAGAATAAAAGGCCAAAGGAGAGGAATTGTAAAGGGTGAATTCATTTGTACATGTGAGAGAGGTTGGAGACTATATTCTCCCCTAGGGTTCTTCCCTGTAATTGTTCATCTAGGGTTCTGGTGCATTATCAGGATCTTCATCAATAAAGAGTAACATTTAGTTTCAATCTTAACATTTGGTATCAGTAGCTCGCATCTTCTTGGGACAAAACTTACATGGCAGCAAAAATGGAGAAGAAAATGGAATCTGTTGAAGGAGCTTTGCATGCGATCCAGCAGCAATTGGAGGAGGATTGCGAAAGCTTGCTAGAGGATCGCGCACGAGCAAGTGCAAATCACGAGTGCTACAATTACCAAGAATAGAGACTAACCCAAGTGTTTATAAAGGCTATCAATACCATATTTCTAGCCAATGTGAGATTAACACCCCTCTTCACGCCCAGCATTGGACATTTGAAGCTTGAAGTTTGTAAGACTGGATGATAGAGAACCCAGGTTTGGTAAGACTTATTATCATAAGAAGAGGGAAGGAATATGCCTGAAATGGGCACAAGAGCTGAATAGACACAAAATAGAAGTTTGTTACAAGGGAAGGGCAGGAGATAGTGTGTGGTCCCCATGTGATTGGTGGGGGTGGGGATTAGTTATAAACCAAACCAGTTAGAAAGGAGGTCATTATGAGACTTGAGCAAGAAGAAATAGGAGGTTGAAGGACCCTGTATGCCTAGGACATCTTTCTTGTATTTCCATTTCATACATACAATACATAGTGAAATACATACCTGATTTGGGACTGAGTTTCACTTTGAAACTTGAATCTCAGTCATAAACATTCAGATGCACTCTCCTTAATTTTCATTTGATATCGAGGTCCTAGAATTGGGGAACCCTTGTATATGGAGAGATTGAGGAGGAACGTGTTTGGAGACGGGAATGGAGACAAAAGCCCCAATATTGTTTCTATCTAGGACAATTTTTAAGTCAATTTTTGTACCTCCAAAAAGAAAGGATGCTGGATACATGTCTGGGACACAAATTAAAAATTTTTTTTTCTAAAAATATTCTTTTAAACATTTCATATTTCATTTTTCCTCTTCTCACTTTTCAATTTTTCATCAAATTATAACTTAATCTTTTGTCAATCACCATGTCCTGTATACCATTACCAAACACAATTCTATATCTATCTCTTGGTATTGTCTCAATCTCTACTGTTCACCTCCTCCATCCTTTCGTTGCGGGATAATATCAAATGCAGCCATAAGGCTCACACGGGAAGGAACAATGATGTAGTACATAGATAGGTTTGAAAGGATCTCAGGAAATCACCAAAATGCCTATCTTCTCTGCCCATCTCTCTCTCTCTCAATACCACCCACTAATAGAATCCTTACTTTCTTTCTCCTGTCTACCCTGTCCTCTGCCACCTCACCTAGTTAGTTATTTTGCCTAACAGCCCCCTTCTAATTCCTCACTTATCCCACTAAGCCTCAGCCCATTTCTTTTGTTCCTTCTAGTATATATATGTTTGATCCTTAGGTCCCTATAAAAGTAGAAGACTTGTAAAAGCCCTTGTATAAGGAGATTAGATAGAGTTGCAATATGTGGAAGAGGTAGAGAAAAACCAAGAAAAGCTATAGACAAAAGTATATTTCAAAACTTAGATTTAAATTATTTCTCTATAGACATAGTTTACGAGAGGATGGAATGGTGTCGTTTGATCCATGCAGCTATTTCTCTACTAGGAAAAAAGATTTGATATTGATAGAAAGAATTGTGAAATTGACATATAAAGAACATAAACAAACTATATATCTGAGAGAGAATAAATTTCTTGTTCTACATTTTCCCACTTACCCCGTCCTGTTTCATAACTCATCTGAATTTCAGGGTAGAATTCTTACTAGATGGAACTTTGGGTTCAAGTTGCAAAGCACATATGTACTTGTTTAGTTGTTAATGTTGGATTCTGATGTAAAATACCATTAAGGTATTGGATTAAACCTGGTATTATATTATAAGCTGTAAATTTGCAATTATTAGGTGAATATTTATTCCCTTTTATTTTGGCTGGTGATCAGATTATTGTCTGAAATTTACTAAATTATTCCCTTTAGTTCCTTTTTTTGTGTTTTACATCTAGCTACTTTGGTGTATATATTTTAATTGTTCGTGTTGAATAATCCAAATCAGAGAATTGTTCCTGATAACCTCTATATCAGTTACAATATCTTCTCCTTAATTTATAAAATAATAAGGCACTTCATTTGTATTTCGACCATCCTAACAATATTGGTTTTATTATGATATAGTTATTTTCATATTTTTTCTAACTTCTATTCTCTTTACCGTATAAAATTGAGAAATTTTAATTGCTAATGCTTTTTATCTTCAGTGCTTTCAAAGGAGGGGAGATAGGAAATGAAAAATTGGTTGGAGTTCTTGATCTGCAGAATATATCATACAAAAACATTGATGCACGTGGGTTAATTACTGGATTTCAATTTTTACAGGTGACTTTCTTTGTCCTTTTCCTTGACAGTTTCTCTGTTTTGAATTTTTTTTATGTCAATCACTTTTCATATCATGCCTAAATTGCTATCAGTTTATTGTGCCTATATCAAAATTTTTTGGGGAGGTATGCCGGCTTAGCTTTTGATTTTGATAATGATTTTTGGTTGAATTGCAGGCCTATTACCCTGAACGTTTAGCGAAGTGCTATATTTTGCACATGCCATGGTTTTTTGTGAGTGTTTGGAGAGTCGTTTCTCGCTTCCTAGAGAAGGCAACACTGGAAAAGGTACTTATTAACTATCTTAATTTGAAAATTAATACTTGTTAGATGTATTAATTCATTGGCTTCATGCATCACAATCACATTTATTCTAATCCCCTGCCTTTGGCTTCATTGGTAGTTTATTCCTATATATGGACCAAAGGATAATTAACCTACATTTACAATACTCCTTTTGATTTAGAACAGAGGACTAGTTTGGTCCCAAATTAAAGCAGACCAAACCGATCAATGTGACTGAATTAGTATTCCTGCCAAATGGTATGTTTTACACTAGTTTTTATTCAGTTTTGTGATGGTGCTTAACTATGTTGCTTTCACTGTTTGTGGATCCAAACCTGTGGGGTATAGTAATAGAAGCACACAAGAATAACAGAATGCAGAAGTATGATGATCTGTATATTAACTGAGAAAGATAGAAGGATAGAATAGAAACAAACACAAAGAGAGGGAGGCCTTGAGCACTCTACGGCTCACAGCTTCCAGTCATTCTAACTGAATTCCTACCTCACTATTCTGCCCCCAGGGAATTATACTCTTTCCCCATTACAACCCATGTGTTCTCCCCTCACTCCTCCCTCCCCTAAAACCGTTATACACCTGATTCATAAAGGGCCCACAAGATATTTTCCCATCAGCCTAGTCAGCTAGCATTCCATTACCTAAACTGCCCCTATGTTTTTTCCTTCTGCAAATTCTTATTGGATCAGCAAACCTTTCCCTAACAACAGCCCCTTCTTGAGCTACCACCTTGTCCTCAAGGTGGAATTAAGGGAAACTCAATTTGATATCCGCTGCCTCCAACTTCTTTCAAAGTCTGAAGGTCCTTCCAACGGATGACACTCTTTTTCTCCTTGATCATTCACACGTGTAGCGAGTCCAGCTTCAGGTTGCACCTAAGTTCCCACCTTCAGGAAGTCCTTGTGGCAATTGTTGGCAGTTTGCCTCAGGGGCCAAGCATTTTTTCAGCAGTGAGACATGAAATATTGGGTGCACTAGTGACGCGGGGAAGCAATAATTTATAAGCGACTTTCCCACTTGCTCCAGGATTTCAAAAGGCCCATAATACTTGGGACTCAATTTCTCATTGACAGCTGGCAAGGGTCTTCAATCGGTATGGTTGGATTTTTAGAAACACTTTCTCCCCACTTCAATTCTACTTCCCTTCCCTTCTTGTCAGCTTGGACATTCATTCTTTCTTGAGCTTTATCAGGTACCATTTCAACTCCTCAATCATGGAATTTCTTTCAGCTATCAACGATTCACATCATCCACTGTTGAGGGCAAGGAATCCCCTTTAATTAGGCCGAGGCCCTCCATAGAGAATCTTGAATGGGGAACTACGTGCGAGAATGATATGTGGTATTATACCAACATTCAGCCCATGACAGCCATTTGCTCCAATGTTTCGGTTTGGCACGCGAAACACCTGAGGTATGTCTCTAAGCACCTGTTCACCTCTTCCGTTTGTTCATCCGTTTGGGGATGGTATGCTGAACTGAATTTCAATTTCCTTCGCCTATTTAAACAACTCGACAAAAAATTACTCATAAAAATTTGATCTCGATCTATGATGATAGAAGATGGAACCCATGTAGTCTTACTACCTCCTTAATAAATAGGTCAGTGAAAGTTTTAGTAGTACAAGGGTGGTTCAATCCTAGGAAGTGAGCATATTTAGAAAGCTTGTCAACTACTACTAGAATAGTATCCATACCTTGGCTTTTTGGCGACCCCTAATGAAATCCATTGAAATATCCTCCCAGACCCTTGAAGGGATTGGTAATGGTTGAGTAGCCCTCCTGGAGACAGTGTTAAGTATTTATTCATTGCAAATCTCATAGCCTTGAATATACCTCTGAATTGTTTGCTTCATGCCTTCCCACCAAACCAATCCCGAAATGTGTTTGTATGTTCTGAAGAAGCCGGAATGCCCCCTATCACCGAATCATGAACCTCTTGCATGATTACTTGAATCTTGGAGAATTTTTGGGAATAACAATCCTCCCTTGTAATACAACTTCCCCTATCTCATTCATACCTTCTGACTCTCGGCCCCTCTTAATAATCCTTGTACGATCTTCTTCAGGTTTTCATCAGCTTGCACTTCTTCCTTTAATCCCTCCTACTCCTGAAAGTCACTGATGATATGGCTTCAAAGTTGATACGCCTAGAAAAGGCATCGGCGGCTCCATTTTCCTTCCCCTCCTTATATTTTATTTCAAAATCAAAGCCCAAGAGTTTAGCTATCCACTTTTGTTGGCTTTCCCCATCATTTGTTGATCCACCAAGTGTTTCAGACTCTTTGATCTGAATGGATAATGAATTTCCTACCCAGCAAGTAGTGCCTCCATTTTTAACTCCATCATTATGGCCATGAGTTCTCTCATAAACCGATTTTTGGGCCTCTTTGATAGTTTTTGGCTCATGTAAGCAACGGATTTGCCTTCTTGCATAAGTACCCTTCACCTTTACCAGAGGCGTCTTTTATTACAATTTTTTTTTCAAAATTCAGGGCCAACATCGGAATTGTAGTCATCGCTTTCTTCAATTTTTCAAAAGCCAGTTAGCTTCTACTCCCCATTGAAACTTATCTTTTCTACATAGTTGTGTTAAAGGGCATGTAATTTTTCCATAACCCCTCACAAACCTGCAACAATATCCGTGATGCCCAAAAAACCCCGGTTTAAATCTTTAGGATTGGCCATGCTAACATTGCTTCAATCTTCTTCGGGTTAGTTTTTGTAACACCATAATATTTAACTCAACACGTCTAGGACATATTAAGTTAATTATTAGTTATTACTCTTTTGTTCTAGTTCTTAATTTAAATTATTGGAAATACTTTAACGAAATTATAGGTAAAATTTTTTTAAAAACAAAACGTGAGCCGTGCGTACTAAGTAAAACCCATCATTCTCTCATATATAGAGAAGAAATAAAAACGAGTCACATGCGTGCACAACAATCACATGAACATAACCACATCATCATATATAATTATAGCATAAGTATTAACCGTTCCACATCACGCACCAAATACACTACTAAAAGGGTATCATGCCCACCAATAGAGGTTGGGCTAGGTGTAACCATCCAAAAGACATAAAAAGTATATGAACTAAAACAACCTACTAAAATATCTCCTCCTACTACTCTCTTCCTGGGATATACCTAGAGTAGATAACCTCTAACAAAAATATCAAAAGAAAGATTCTTTCAACGAGATATTCACAAGTACTCCAAGAGGTCCACCATCAACAGCTACTAATGATGCTCCGAGAGGGGGAAGGTATCTGAGCACACGAGCAAGGGCGGAGGAGGCGAGACAACCCACAAAATGATAAGACTGGTTGGCAGGATTGAAGTGCATATCCCAGGTGGGAGAATCAACATATATCACTAATGTAGCCATTGCCCTTCTGAAGATGATATGAAAAAGAAAAAGAGAGGGAATGAGAAGTGTGTACAAAAATCTCAAGTAGGGCTTTCGCCTCCAAACAAATATCATCTTTGTCCTCAGAAACTCTAGGTTTCATTATGAAAATAATGGACAATTAAGAAGATTCATTTATTAAGTTTCAAATACCATTATCCAAGGTCTGTGTCTTTTAGCATGAATCTTAATGTCATAAATGCAGTATACCATATTATGAAATGCATGTCATGCTTATGCAACATACCACAAGACTTGAATGAATTATAGCAACATAAGGAACATAATTCATTTTAATATAATCTTTCCTATTTACTCTTTTAGGTGACTTAACTTTCTTGTTCTATTTTATGGGGCCATCCTAATACTCTCTCCTCTTGAGAGTTTTAGGTTTAAGCTCATACTAACTAGTCGTCACTAGTCTACACTTATCCTATAGATAAGTAAATTCCTACTCCAGAGTGCAGGTTAGGGGGCATAGGATCACCTTTATAACCATTAATTCCTAGTCTAAATGATCACCTTTATTGGATCACATCTCATAACCTTTAATTTGGAGAAGTTAGAGGATCACTTCCATATGTTTTATGTCACCTTATCCTTATTGGATCACCTCTCATAACCTTTAATTGAAAGTCTAGAGGATTATTTCCATGTGTTTTATGTTATTTAGAGATGCAGTACATGAACATATAATCATAACTCATCATTTATCATTTCATGCTCAAAATTCTATAATTTTTCTATGTCCACAAATTTGGTGAAAGTTTGACCGTATAACATTGAACGAATTTCCTCAAATTTGCTTCATGTCATATAACATATCAAACATGCATCTCAATTAATCATTCATAATCACAATATGCCACAAATCATTATGTAATTAATCACATAAGCATACATCATATTCATTGCATATATCCATAAGCATGTTATCATCATAAAAACATCTATAATAGAGAAGTGAATACATTGATTCATAAAAATATATTTCACAAATAACCATTCAAAAACTTTTGTCAATAACATAAGTTTGAGGCATTCTAACCATGGACAATGTTAGAAACCAACAATGCTTGAACAAATAAAGAAGAAATCCCTACCTCTTATGTAGGGTCTAAAAGAGTCATTTTTTTTCTTTTGAGCTTGAGCAAGAGTTCTTGGAGTAGATGATCCTCCTTGAATCTTGGCTGTAGAACTTGAGTGCTTAAGAATATTTTCACTAGAAGTTAAAGATTGTAACTCTTGTGAAGGCTAGTGAAAGTTTGGCTTAGAATTTAAGTGTTTGAATGAATTTTAGAGAGTGAAGAGAAGTCTTTGAAGAGAAGAACATAAGAAGAAATGGTAGAGAAAGAATAAAGAGAAACAACGCTTAGAGTTTCTAAGGCTTAAAGACTAGTAAGAGTATATGTATTCTACAAGAGTTAGAAGATGTAGCTCTTGCAAAGCATGGTGAGGTCTCTTTGTGACTTGGAAATAGAGTGAATGGAAGAGTTTGAAGAGTATTTATAGTGGAAGGATCAAGAAAGAAGAAGAATTCTTGCATGATTTATGCAAGCATGTTGGCCAAATTTTGGGATGAAAATGCTCCATGTTTTATGCAAACATGTTGCCTAATTTTGGGACGAAAATGCTCCATGTTTTATGCAAAAGTGTTGTTGTTGGACATGCATGGTTAGTGGAAATTTTCTAACCTTTAATGCATGTATGCATAATAGATTTACATCATGTAACCTTATGCTTTAATAGGTGTTTTTGATTTTTAGCATGGAATTGTCTATTTGCATGTATGTGGTTAAGAATGTGCATGATGTATGTGATTGAATTATTGTATTGTTAACTTAATCCAATGGCTTAGATTTATTCTTGTTTACAAACAAGTTTAGGGATTTGTGCAAATGACATTGTAGTAATTATTAAAGTAGTGGCATTGTAGTAATTTTTTTAACCAAAACAAGGGTATTTTTGTAATTAGACAATGACGTGGTATTCTTGTAATTTCATTTATAGAATAAGGGTGTCTTTATCATTAACTAATAAGGTAATGGTAGTTTGGTCATTTCCTTTACATAACAAGGGTGTTTTCGTAATTTCAAATAATGACATTTTTGTAATTTTTTGCATATTTTTCTAGACACACTTGATTATTCTAATATTATTTGTTATTAATTAACAATAAATCACCAATGTTGACTCTTCCACTATGGGGCCAAGATCAACTGCCTAGTCGGTAAATCAATTGCTAGAGTTTATTCAATTAGCTTAGACGAAATTGGAGATGTTTCATACTCTCCTTTTTAAAGGATTTCGTCTTGAAATTCATTACCTGTGAAGAGCTCAGGATACCTGTGACTTCATCTTCACTCCACTCCAATTCCAAGTAAACTCCTCCTTCCCTCTCCCAAGCCACTTTGACAAAAGGTACAGTCTTATTCCTCAATTGCTTGACTCCTTTGGGCATAATTCTCATGGGCGGCAGGTTGAAGGTGTCCTCCTTAATTGTACTTGTTCTGGCTCTAACACATGACTAGGGTCGGATTGATATTTTCTCAGTTGAGAGATATGGAAGACATCATGAAGGTTGGACAATTGGGTGGTAAGGCTATTGATATGTGCTTACCAACTTTATTGAGGATTTGAAAAGGGCCAAGAATTTGGGGCTCAATTGTTTGACTTTCATAGCTCGTCCTATGCCTGGTGGGGGTGATTCTAAGAAATACATGCTCCCCCTTGAAATTCCAACGGCATTCGCTGTTTGTTGAATAGCTTTCCTGCGACTTTGAGTAGTAAGAATCCTATCCTTAATCCTCTTGATTTGTTTCGTTATTTCCCTTACAACTTCATCCTAACATATTGTGCTCACGGGCTCATACCAACACAAAATGGATTGGCACTTCCTTCCATACAGGGCCTCATACGGTGCCATACCGATGCTCGCATGATAACTATTGTTATATGCAAATTCGATTAGTGGCAAGTATCCTTCTAACTTCCCCTTTTGTTCCAATACACACGCCCTTCATATCCTCTAAGGTTTGTATCCTCTTGAGTGCCCATCCGTATGAGGTGGTATGCCGTGCTCAGGCAGAGCTTTGAACCACGCCTTCTAAAAGCTCCCCAAAAACGTGACGTAAATCGGATCATGATCCGAGATTATAGTTTATGGCACTCCATGCAACTTCACGATCTCTTGGATATATAACTAAGCTAACTTATCCAACGAATAAGTTATCTTGATGGGCAAAAAGTGAGCCGACTTCGTCCGTCGATCCACAATCACCCATATGGCTCATGGCTAGCTTGGGTCTTGGGTAGACTTGTCAAGAAATCCATCGAGATACCATCCCATTTCCATTCGGGAATCGAGAGGGTTGCAACATTTCCAGGATTTTGGTGCTCAATCTTCACCTTTTGACAGACTTAAATACTTACTCACCTAGATGACCACGTTTTCTTCAAACTGGGCCACCAAAACATCATCTTCAAATCCTGATACATCTTGATGGTACCAGGGGTGAATGGTCAAGTAGCTCTTATGAGCCTCTTCTAAAATCCTTTCGGAGGTCACCACTTGTCGGACATAATTCAGCTTTCAAACTTCCAGCTTATCAGCTCCTTGGGTGAAACCCTTCAATTTTCCCATTGCTATTGCCTCTAAGGTCTCCTTAAACCTATCCTCTTGTTGAGCTTGAGTGATTCTCTCTTTGAAGTCACTCATTACACTAAGGTGGCACACCTTCATGCTCTCATGGTCAACGTCATCCCCAAGTTTAGGTCTCTAAACCTCTCAATCAACTCTACCTCCTAACTATCATCTGACAGGTGTAATGACTTTCGACTCAAGGTGTCAGCCACTACATTAGCCTTGGGATGATAGTTCAACCAAAAATCATAGTTTTTCAAGAATTCCATCCATCTTCTCTTTCATATTCAATTTTCTAATCAAAGAGGTACTTAAGACTTTTGTGATTAGAGAACACCTCGAACTTAACTCTGTACGAATGGTGTCGCCATACCTTCAAAGCAAACACCACGGCCTAACTTAAGGTCATGGGTGGGGTAGTTTGTTTCATGAAGCTTAGTTGTCTGACGTAGAGCTACCGCTTGCCTATTTGCATCAACACACAACAAACCTTTCCTGAAGCATCACAATACACCTCAAAGGCGCATTGGGGTTAGACAAAACTAACACTAGGGTTGTAGTTAACTTCATCTTCATCTCTCTGGAAGCTCTTTTCACACTCAGAGTCCATGAAAAAGGGGCATCCTTCCTAGTAAGGTTGGTAAGGGGTAAAGAAATCTGAGAAAATCCCTTAATGAATGTAGGTAATATCCTACCAAACCTAGAAGCTTTGTATTCGCCACCGTGATAGGTCTCTCCCAACTTATCGCGCCTGTATCTTACTAGGATCTACCTGATACCTCCTAAAATTTCACATTTCCTTCCTAGGCAATCACCGAAAGACGTTCCATCTCTAATCCACTCATCAATTGGGTTAGGATTAAGCTCCTCTAAACAATGACGGGTTCGCCTTCAACTCTCTGAATTGAGCATGCTCGTGACCTCCTGAGCATCGGGCCACGACCACATCGCCCTGCGGTCTCTATCTGCAGAACATCATCTGCATGGCCCTTGCCATGTCCTTGAGGGCTCTAGGAGTTTCACTCTTTGATCACGCCTCCTGGAGTCCTATCCCTGTCGTGGTTGTGTCATCAGTCCCTAGGCACACATAGCAATAAATACTGAGGTGATCATGCTCAATACTTCATGCAAAGTGAGCTAGTTACCGGGGCACACACACATATAGGGGTTATGCATTTCTATCCTATAATTTATCCTATTAATCAAGTTCTACACATGACATAGTTATCGCATCATGCTCAACAAGCATAGTTGGTCTAATCCTTAGGCTCCGTGAACCAAACTTTAAATACCAAAATGTAATACCCTAATATTTAACTCAACACGTCTAGGATGTATTTAAGTTAATTATTAGTTATTACTCTTTTGTTTAAGTTCTTAATTTGAACTCTTGGAAATACTTTAATGAAATTATAGGTAAAATTTTTTTAAAACAAAACATGAGCCGTGCATATGAAGTAAAACCCATCATCGTCTCGCATATATAGAGGAGAAATAAAAACGAGTCACATGCGTGTACAACAATCACATGAACATAACTACATTATCATATATAATTATAGCATAAGTATTTACCGTTCAACATCACACACCAAAATACACTACTAAAAGGGTATCATGCCCAACAGAGGTTGGGCTAGGTGTAGCCATCCAGAAAAGACATAAAAAGTATATGAACTAAAACAACCTACTAAAACATCTCTTCCCACTACTTCTACTGGATATGCCTAGAGTAGATAACCTCTAACAAAAATATCAAAAGAAGGATTCTTTCAACGAGATATTCACAAGCACTCTGAGAGGTCCACTATCAACACTTACTAATGACGCTCAAGAAGGGGGAAGGTATTGGAGCACACGAGTAAGGTCGGTAGGAGTAGCGAGACAATCCACAAAACGATAAGCTGGTTGGCAGGATCAAGTGCATCTCCTAGGTAGGAGCATCAACATATATCACTACGTAGCCATTGCCCACTGAAGACGAGATGGAAAAGAAAGAGAAGGAATGAGAAACTTGTACAAGAATCTCAGGGGCTTTCGCCTAAACAAATGTCATCATCTTCGTCCTCAGGAACCTTGGGTTTCATTATGAAAATAATAGACAATTAAGAAGATTCATTTATTAAGTTTCAAATACCATTATTCAAGGCCTGTGTCTTTTAGCATGAATTTTAATATCATGAATGCAGTATACCATATTATGAAATGCATGTCAATGCTTATGCAACATACCACAAGACTTGAATGAATTATAACAACATAAGGAACATAATTCATTTTAATATAATCTTTCCTATTTACTCTCTTAGATGACTTAACTTTCTTGTTCTATTTTATGGGGCAACCCTAATACTTTCTCATCTTGAGAGTTTTAGGTTATGAGCTATACCTACTATCGTCACTAGTCTACACTTATCCTATAAATAAGTAAATTCCAACTCCCAGAGTGCAGGTTAGGGGCATAGGATCACCTTTCATAACTATTAATTCCTGAGTCTAAAGGATCACCTTTATTGGATCACCTTTCATAACCTTTAATTTGGAGAGTCTAGAGGATCACTTCCATATGTTTTATGTCACTTTATCCTTATTGGATCACCTCTCATAACCTTTAATTCTGAAGAGTCTAGAGGATTATTTCCTTGTGTTTTATGTTATTTAGAATGCAGTACATGAACATATAATCATAACTCATCATTTATCATTTCATGCTCAAAATTCTATAATTTTTCTATGTCCACAAATTTGGTGAGTTTACAATATAACGTTTGGAACGAAATTTCCTCAAATTTGCTTCATGTATATATATCAAACATGCATCTCAATTAATCATTCATAATCACAATATGCCACAAATCATTATGTAATTAATCACATAAGCATACATCATATTCATTGCATATATCCATAAGCATGTTATCATCATAAAAACATCTATAATAGAGAAGTGAATACATTGATTCATAAAAATATATTTCACAAACAACCATTCAAAACTTTTGTCAGTAACTCAAGCTTGAAGTATTCTAACCATGGACAAGGTTAGAAACCAACAATGCTTGAACAAATAAAGAAGAAATCCCTACCTCTTATGTAGGGTCTAAAAAAGAGTCCTCTTCTTCCTTTAGTTTGAGCAAGAGTCCTTGGAGTGGATGACCCTCCTTGAATCTTGGCTCTAGAACTTGAGTGCTTAAGAAAATATTTTTCACTAGAGTTAAATATTGTAAGTCTTGTGAAGGCTAGTGAAAGTTTGGCTTAGAATTTAAGTGTTTGAATGAAGTTTAGAAAGTGAAGAGAAGTCTTTGAAGAGAAGAACATAAGAAGAAATAGAAGAGAAAGAAGAAGGGAGAAACAATATTTAGAGAGTTTCTAAGGCTTAAAGACTAGTAAGAGTGTATGTATTCTACAAAAGTTAGAGGATGTAGCTCTTACAAAGCATGGTGAGGTCTCTTTGTGACTTGGAAATGGAGTGAATGGAAGAGAGTTTGAAGAGTATTTATAGTGGAAGGATCAGAAAAGAAGAATTATTCTTGTGTGATTTATGTAAGCATGTTGGCCAAATTTTGGGATGAAAATGCTCCATGTTTTATGCAAACATGTTGCCTAATTTTGGGATGAAAATGCTCCATATTTTATGCAAAAGTGTTGTTGTTGGGCATGCATGGTTAGTGGAAATTTTTTAACCTTTAATGCATGTATGTATGATAGATTTACATCATGTAACCTTATGCTTTAATAGGTGTTTTTAATTTTTAGCATGGAATTGTCTATGTGCATGTATGTGGTTAAGAATGTGGATGATGTATGTGATTGAATTATTGTTTTGTCATATTAATCCAATGGCTTAGATTCATTCTTGTTTAAAGACAAGTCTAGGAATTTATGTAAATGACATTGTAGTAATTATTAAAGTTGTGACATTGTAGTAATTATTAAAGTAATGGCATTGTAGTAATTTCTTTAACCAAGACAAGGGTATTTTTGTAGTAATTAGACAATGA